>OZ020257.1:10559675-11081766 GCA_963971285.1 Astropecten irregularis
ATTCATAATTTTTGGAGATAAAAAGTGATCATATTTTTTCCATAACCGTGGTACTTCGAATTGAACGTTTCTCAATATGCATTATACTATCCAAAGCAGCTGTACTTCTCACCAAGTAAGTTTTTATTGCCATAAATTTTCAGAGTCATTACCAAACGTATGCAATGCCTTTAAAGACCATCAGAATGATAAATTATGACCTCTCAAATAAAAACATTGATTCAGGAGCGGCAAGTTGCCTTTTATTGAAATGAAATGATTACAATGTACTCTGTACTTTCTCTAATAAAAACAGAGTCGAAAGGTCGCATTTTATAGCATTTCACTATACGATGTGCAGAAGAATTAAACATAGTATAAACTATAGCTCTATAATATAAATTCGCTCCTGCTTATTAAAAATGTGGCACATCTTTTCGCTTTCTCGCACGACTCGCATAATTCTCTCTCACGCCTCACAAACTACCCACATCAAGATAATCAATGTATAATAAGAACGAGAAGTGCGAACAAGTAAGATGATTAGAAAAGAGCAATCGTTGTCCCAATTCCTAAGTCAAGCCCACCTGATATTGAGAAATTAAAACCAATCTTATTGACTAACCATTTTGCTAAAATTGCAGAAAGGTATTATAGCCAAATGGCTATACTGCATGATATCGGTCCTAAGTTAAGATCCTTGCCAGTTTGGTAACCGTATACATGCCTATCAGTGAACCATTACCTGAGTATACTGCATCCTATCTATCAAAATGCTGAAAAGCCTTAATCTACAGCTACTGTTACTGTAACTGATTTTACTAAAGCATTTGATAGAATTGACCATTCAACTGTGCTCATGAAATTAAATAATTTGAATGTCCGCCCGGTCATTATCCAATGGATCACTTCTTTTCTAACCTCCCGTCAAAAATGTATTCGATATCATGCATCATGTTCTGTATGGTTGACCCTTAGTGTGGGTGTACCCCAGGGAACCAAACTAGGTCCATTTTTGTTTTTGTTGATGATTAAAGGTAGTATCATACTTTGGTAATAAACCAAAACAGAAATGTTCACAGATTTATGTATAACTTACAGGGTATGAAGATGGTGGTGGTAGAAACATACCGTTAACATTTTTCCGCCTGAAATGGTGTATTTATCCAGAAATTAGTAAAACAGCGACCGAAAATATTTTTGATCTTTTAAAAGATCAAAAATAAAAGAGAAAAGACTTAAGAAATACTGTGGCCGTTTTCACTGTTTTCTCAAAAGGTGAGCACCGTATGGGACTGAGATTTTCACAGATGACTATTACTGTATCTGTCTTGATATTTTTGCTCATGAATCTGTATTTCTTTGATAAAAACCAAAGTATGATATTACCTTTAATGATGCCAAACCAGCTGCTCAAAATACAAGCATTTCTGATATGTAAGTATGTTGATGATATGTCTATTGTAGAGTGCCGTAAGGTTCCCGAGTGTTCTAAATTACAAAGCTCAATGGACACCCTTAAAGACTGGTGTGTGTGTTGAATTAGATGAGATTGAATCCGTCTTAATGTATCCAAATGAATGTAAACTTTTTCGCGCAACTCTGCGCCATGCTTACCTTTGTTTATAGAATGATGGTGACAAGCTTCTCACTACACATGAAATTAAGGTGTTGGGTGTGACAATCCAAGACAATCTCAAATGGGATAAAAATGTAGATAATATCCTCAAACGGTCAAATAGTAAAATAGTAATATTGCGGGTATACGTTGTGGCTTACCTTGTCCAGATCTCGTTACCATTAATCAGACCAAATACTGAATGTGCCGCACCTGTATGGAATGCCTCTATAACTATAAACGCCAAAGTTATTTGCTTGAAAGAATTCAAAAGAGATCTTTGAGAATAATACTTGGGCCTGAATATATATCATACAGTCTTGCTTTAGACCAGTGTAATCTAACCTCTCTTGAAGATAGACGGGAATCTTTATGTCTCTCATTTTTTTTAAGAAGACCCTTTGTACAACTCAATTCAGACAATTTTTCCCACCGCAAAGTCAAAGGAATTTAAGAAATAAGCCAGTTATCCCTGAAATTCGGTGCAAGACAAAACGCATGCAGGACAGTGCACTTCCCTATTTGATTCGATTAACTATATAATCAAAATTCCACATAATTTCAAATGACGTATGGCTAAGCTGCGGCACAATTGTTCTCATTTTAGTGTTACTTGTTGTGCTGTTTTCAAGTTTTAATGTATATGTGTATTATAGGTTTTCCCGGCCATCTATACAAGCTATATCATACCAATTACTGGATATGCCACACCTGTATGGAATGCCTCTATAACTTAACGCCAAAGTTATTTGCTTGTAATAATTCAAAAGAGATCTTTGAAAATAATACTTGGGCCTGAATATATATCATATACATCAGTCATGCTTTAGACTAGTGTAATTTAACCTCTCTTGAACAGAGAAGGGAATCTTTATGTCTCTCCTTTTTTCAAAAAGACCCTTTGTACAACTCAATTCAGATTATTTTTCCCACCGCAAAGTCAAAGGAATTTAAGAAATAAGCCAGTAATCCCTGAAATTCATTGCAAGGCTAAACGCATGCAGGACAGTGCACTTATATCTGATTCAATTAACTAATCAAATTTCCAGTTAATTCCAAATGACGTATGGCTAAGCTGCGGCTCAATTGTTCTAATTGTTCTTATTTTAATGTAGAACTTGTTGTGCTGTTTTCAAATGTTTAATGTAAATGTGTTTTTATATAGGTTTTCCTGGCCAATTTCAGCAAAGAATCATTCATTTTAACACGGGACTAAATTAAGTTCGCTTTAAACTGAATGCTCATCCACATGGGCATTCGAAATTAAAACTAAGTCTTTCAATTTCATTTTTGAAGCAATCTTTCCATGAATCCGGTGTTTCAAATTCAGATCTTCCTGTCGTGCATTCAAATTCGTCAAATGCCTTAAACGGGGGTCTTGACCCCTCCCCCCCCCCCCCCCATTTTAGAAAATTGTTTCAATTTCGTTTTTGAAGCAATCTTTCCATGAATAACTGGTTCTTTTCAGTTATATATTATTACGCGCCAATTACATGAAAAACATGTTGTGTAGGCTAGTGCATGTTTTTCTACTCCTAAAAAGGCATTACATAAGAGATTGTTAGGTGAAGGGTCTAGCCTGAAAGAATAAGTAGGCCTAGCTCTTCTGCCCCCCCCCCCACAAAAAATTATAATAATAATAAATAAATAGATCACTAAAATCCAAAAATATTGGCTCTTCTAGCCCCCCCCCCCCCCCAAAAAAAAAAATTTATATATTGGCTCTACAACCGCGCCTGGTGACATCTAAATCAAAAATTTTAAGTGGTAAATAGAGTGTCTGAAAACGAAAAAGAAAAGCACGCGCAGACAAAATACCGTTCTCGCGTCCCTGGCTTTTAATTTGATTGCTCCAATCGTCAAAAGACAGAAAAGATCCTATTTTTGAAAGGTGGAGGTGTGGTCTTGAATGCCTCTATACACGAAACAGAAAGCACCAAAGCTAACCTGAATGGTAAGGCTCAACTCCTGAATGCACGAACACGAAATAAAATGTGATAATGAGGGAAAAGTTTGCACAGAGTTGAAAAATCTGTCCGAATCTGAATGCGTTTTCACGAAAATTAACGTTCTTTTGCTGAATTTGGCGGGGAAAACCTATTTTCTTAATTTTTATGATCAAGCTTTTATATTTTCTAGTGTTACTTATTGTGCTGTTTTCAATGTCTATAAATAGATATTATTTGTTTTTCTACCATTTTTTAAATGTATATGTGTAATATTTTGTTTTTTTATGATGACCAAGCTATTTTTATACTTGTAAATCCATTGTAATTCAGTTTGTTTTACTGCGGGGATGTATATTTTCAGAATAAACCAATATGAATAAATGCATGAATGATTTACCATGTAATAACCCAAAATATAATTTTGAGAACAAGAAATGGATCTTTAAATTACACAAATTAATTCACAAAAAGATTTCGAGGGCAAAACATGATTTTCATGATTACGAGGCTTCTCCGCTTCGCTCAAAAAAGCCCCGCGCGATCAGTCTAGTATACAAATGGTACACGTGCAACATACAGTACTATAATGTGCGTATTTATATAGGAGACTGACCGAGCGTGGTCCATGCCTCGGGCTGAATGCGTCGCAAACCCCCACACTCTGTGTCTGCCGAGATGATAATGCACCCGCAAGTCACCGGTCTTTTATAAAATTCTAAATTTGGCATGTATGTATTTTGCCTAATCGCGTTGGAAATTCCCGATTCCAAAAAGGAAATACTTCAAATCATTAATTGCTTTGGTAAAAAAAAGAGTTATTAAACAAAAAATTAAACTTAAAGCCAAAAGGCTTTTAAACGACTGGAAGTGAAATTTGACTCAGAAAAAAAAAAAAACATGATCACGTGGGTTTTCTGAGTCAAATTTTTTGACACAGAAAAGTCACGTGACCATGGGTGTCGATCCCGGGGGAGATGGGGGGATATTTATTTTGTTTATATCTTGTTTACCCTGGGTTTACCTGCTCAGTGAGATACACTATTTTCCAGAGGTTCCCAGCAATTACAATATGAGTTTTTGAAGGATGGTGCTACACGTGACCGAGTAGCAGGCTTACATGGGCGCCCTTTGGCAGCCAGCCACATCAACCCATATATGATCACGAAGCACAGCTTAAGATCGAAAGTGTTTGGTTTTTATGGAGGGAGGAAAACCGGAGAACCCGGAGAAAAACCCTCGAAGCATAGGAGAGAACCAAACGCACAACTCTACTCACATATGACCCAAGCCGGGATCGAACCCGAGCCACATTGGTGAGAGGCGAGTGCCCAACGCACTTTGCCACCTTGATATATCCCCCCAATATTTGAGGTGGGGGGGGATGGAGTGTATTATCACCCCCCCCCCCCAATATTTCGAGGTTGAATATCATTCAAGTTTATTGTATAGCAATATTATATGATCCTTGTTGATTTTTGAGTCTTTGCAGTGAATTAATACTGTTCAATTATTTTGAATATCGTTTTTAAATGCTCTAAAATGGTTTGGGAGGGGGGTATCCCCCCTCCCACGGCTTCCCCCGGCTCGGTCGCTTCGCTCCCTCGCATAGGACACCAAATCACCAATCATCCCCCCAATCATGAAAAGAAATCGACACCAGTGCAAGTGACGTACGTGTTTGTCATGGTAAACGCATGCTTTTGCGCTAAAAACTTGTCGAAAATGTCGTACAATAATCTATATAGAGTTACTGTGCGGAATTTGACGAACATTATTTTGTTCGTAATGTTTCTGATATTCCAGGGAAAAGTCGAAAAAAAATGTTGTGGTCATGTGAACCTTCTGTACATTTAGCCGATACCAGACCATAGAATTGACAGAGAATAGTCGGAGATCCTTGGTCTGGGAACCAGACTATTCGAAGAAGAAAAACCTGTCTTCGGAACTCCAGGGTGTCCCCCCAAAAAACACACTTTATGTCGAGAACTATTTTATGAAAATTATACTGTTAATCACTTAAAGTTTCAGACTTGTGATACAGCCATGTCTTGGCTATCACCATGTAGAATGTGAGCGAAATTGGACTGAAATTGAGGGGGGGGGGATAAGAATGAATTACCCAACCTCAAAACCCGATTTCATCTTTCTTTCAATACACATTATATGTGTATTGGCCACTGTTTTTAAAGAGGTCTCTTTTAATTGGTCATGGTTTCGCCAATTTCAGCCCGATTTTGCTTAAATTCTGAATCTTGATAACTGAATCTTGAACTGATAAACAGTTTAATTTTAACATACTGGTTCCCGACATAGTGTTACGGTTTTGTGGGACACGCTGTATAGTTATACGAGCAGTTGGAATTGACATGTTTTATCTAATGGTTCTCTACTTTCAATTTTCAAAATATAAAAATCGGTTGATACTAATTATAGCTGGTATGCTTTATGCTTTTCGTTTTTGTTTTTTCGTTAGTGACATGTAAAAGTGAGCCGCCTTAATATCAGTCCTATCAACGTTAACATTAAATACCACTTCATGTCCAGGTTGATATTTAATACAGCAGCAGGCCTATATAGAGCCCAGTTAGACACCTAAAATCAATACCACCATTATGAGGTACTTAATGTCAGTTCTATTAATAATATTCATATTGTCATTATAGAATTCAGGATTCCCTCTGTATATATCACGACCATGAATCCAGCATTCATTGCAGAGAGCGTGCAACTCACTTATAATGGGCCTATTGCGTCCGGGGTCTTATTAATAGGTACGTTATTTTGTGTCGATAGACAAGATTGTTGGTAGCCAAGGAAACGTGACTGAATACAGAAGAAGAGGGACTGGAATGAAAGCATGAAGCTATGACACGTCGGTATAACACGTTTTAATTTGCCTGCAAGGTGAAGGTAGCGAGTTGGTAAGAGATAATGGTAGCACCATGTATACATCAATAATCCCTTTATTATTTTAATGTTCGTAGTTTGAAGAAGACCAGGTACATGTATATCCACGTGTATACTATGGACTGTACAGGGTGTCCCAGAAAAAAACGCAACACTGTGTCTGGACCCATTATGTTAACATTTTACTATTGATCACTTCAAGATTCAGATATGTGATACAACCATGTCTTGGCTATCACCATGTAGAATTTAAGCATATTGGGGCTGAAATTGGCGAAATTATGACCAATTGAAAGAGTGCTCCTTAAAAAACAAATTTGCAAGGATAAGACGCATAGTGGTCAACACATAATGTGTATGAAAGAAAGGTGAACATTGGGTTTTGAGGTTGGGTAGTTCAGTCTTAGTTTTTTTTTCACTCAATTTAGTCCAATTCTGCTCAAATTCTACATGATGATAGCCAAGACATAGTTGTATCACATATCTGAATCTTGAAGTGATAAACAGTTAATATTTTCATATAATAGTTCTCGACACAAGTGTTACGGGTTTTTTGGGACACCCTGTATACATTTAAAGGGAGCATTATAGGATTTGCAAGGCCTCCCAAAAACAATTATTGAGTTTGAGACAGAAAATGGACTAAACAGTTCGTAAACATGAGTGCAAACAGTCACCATGGGAAATCTTTGTTCATGAGATGCTGGGTTTACAAGGAAATCAAGATTTAGTGTCTTTTCCAAAGATCGTTCATTCGAACGATTTTTGGAACAAACACAAAGGACACCCTCACTTGAGTTGTTTTACTTATCACCTTTCACTCAAGGTATGAATATGGTGCTGGTAGATACATACCGTTAAAATATTTCCACCTTAAATGCTGTATTTATCCAGAAATTAGTAAAACAACGACCGAAAACAGTTTTGATCTCGAGGTAAGATCAAAACCATTCTTCATGTTTTATAAGAAAAATTGAGTCAGGTTTTCGCTATTTTCTCGTGACTCAGATGTCCGATTTTAAAGATCAAAAATAAAAGAGAAAAGAATTAATTAATTCTGTGGCCGTTTTTCACGATTTTCTCAAAAAGTCGGCACCGTATGGGACTGGAATTTTCACTGATGACTGGTACTGTATCTTACTTGATACACTACCCCAATAACCTCCTACCTTTGATCGTCCAGAAATTGAGTTTGTCAGTTTTCTGTCCCATCATTACCTAGACTTTATTTTCCAGATTTTATGTCCACGCCCCCTTTGGAAAATTCTGGATCCGCCTTGCCTGGTATCACAACATGAAACCATTCATTGGAGAGAGCGTGCAACTCATTACAATTTGTGGTTGCGTGTCTTCAAACACAGTTCTATTATGATGCAGGAACATGCTCAGTCAAGACAGTATAGAGGTTGGGGGTCACAACGGCCATTCATCGCCAAAAGATGTTGCAATCTTGGTCAAAATATAAGAACTACCAGAGCACACTCAGTGAACACCCTCTTCATGAAAATTCTGGATCCGCCCCTGGTATATATCACGACCATGAAACCATTCATTGGAGAGATCGTGCAACTCATTTAAATTTTTAGTCGCGTTTTTCAAATACAGTTCTATTTTCCAAGTACGGATTTTTGGCGTCGTCGACATCACAACGGCCATTTATCACCAAAAGATGTTGCAATCTTGGTCAGAATACGAACTACCAGAGCATGCTGATTGGCTGTAATGCAACACACTGGTCATAACTCCAGTGTCATAATTGCAATGAGTGGAAATCTGTGTGATTTCGTGACGTCACATTACGGAGGCTTTTCATTCAATGAAAAGGCTCATTACGTCACATTACGGAGCCTTTTCATTAAATGTTTGCTGCCCCCATTGACGAAATTCAGACAGTTTCAATTTCGGGGTAGCTTGAGGGTTAAGCATGTTGAGAGAAAAATCATCAAACAGACTCTCTTTCCGTGTTCAGTGTGAGATAAATATTTTGTTCCCATGTCAAGTAATTTAATGATTATAGTTCTAACAATTAAAGCGAGGTTTGGTTAGTGTTGAACATCCTCTTTAACATAATCAAAATGAAAGGGACTGGACTTGTTTGTACCTACGCAGTGTTGGAGTACTCGTACTCATACTCGTATTAGAGTACAACTCGAGTACAGACAAATACTCGGCCCGTACTCGATACAAAGTACTTCAAAATAAAATGTACTTGGCCCGTACTCGGTACAAAGTACTTCAAAATAAATGCACTTGGCCCGTACTCGATTCCATGTACTTGAAATTTGGGATACCGGGAGTACATGACCATTTAGTACAAATTTCATTTTCGTTACAATTTCGCGGTTGATAATGTTGCCGATTTCCGATAAATTATACAATGGGAGTATGAAGATCATCGGGAGTTTAGTATCAAAAGGAGAAAGCAGCACAATTATTGAGTTTGAGACAGAAAATGGACTAAACAGTTCGTAAACATGAGTGCAAACAGTCACCATGGGAAATCTTTGTTCATGAGATGCTGGGTTTACAAGGAAATCAAGATTTAGTGTCGTTTCCAAAGATCGTTCATCCGAACGATTTTTGGAACAAACACAAAGGACACCCTCACTTGAGTTGTTTTACTTATCACCTTTCACTCAAGGTATGAATATGGTGCTGGTAGATACATACCGTTAAAATATTTCCACCTTAAATGCTGTATTTATCCAGACATTAGTAAAACAACGACCGAAAACAGTTTTGATCTCGAGGTAAGATCAAAACCATTCTTCATGTTTTATAAGAAAAATTGAGTCAGGTTTTCGCTATTTTCTCGTGACTCAGATGTCCGATTTTAAAGGCATTGCATACGTTTGGTAATGACTCTGAAAATTTATGGCAATAAAAACTTACTTGGTGAGAAGTACAGCTGCTTTGGATAGTATAATGCATATTGAGAAACGTTCAATTCGAAGTACCGCGGTTATGGAAAAATATGTCACTTTTCATCTCCAAAAATTATGAATCTGAGAAGCGTTATGGCCGTAACGCTTCTCAGCTATTGACTTACTGTTATCTGGCGTGAAATAACCGCTCTAGTTTGTCGCCAAAATCTCACAAACGCTACCACCTTTTGAATTGAAACTTTCACAGGTTAGTTTTATGGTATATATATACAATTATATTGGTTTGAAACAAACAATAGGCTCAAATTACCAAACGTATGCAATCCCTTTAAAGATCAAAAATAAAGAAGAAAAGACTTAATTAATACCGTGGGCGTTTTTCACTGTTTTCTCAAAAAGTGGGCACCGTAAGGGACTGGAATTTTCACTGATGACTGGTACTGTATCTTACTTGATACACAACCCCAATAACCTCCTACCTTTGATCGTCCAGAAATTGAGTTTGTCAGTTTTCTGTCCCATCATTACCTAGACTTTATTTTCCAGATTTTATGTCCACGCCCCCTTTGGAAAATTCTGGATCCGCCTTGCCTGGTATCACAACATGAAACCATTCATTGGAGAGAGCGTGCAACTCATTACAATTTGTGGTTGCGTGTCTTCAAACACAGTTCTATTATGATGCAGGAACATGCTCAGTCAAGACAGTATAGAGGTTGGGGGTCACAACGGCCATTCATCGCCAAAAGATGTTGCAATCTTGGTCAAAATATAAGAACTACCAGAGCACACTCAGTGAACACCCTCTTCATGAAAATTCTGGATCCGCCCCTGGTATATATCACGACCATGAAACCATTCATTGGAGAGATCGTGCAACTCATTTAAATTTTTAGTCGCGTTTTTCAAATACAGTTCTATTTTCCAAGTACGGATTTTTGGCGTCGTCGACATCACAACGGCCATTTATCACCAAAAGATGTTGCAATCTTGGTCAGAATACGAACTACCAGAGCATGCTGATTGGCTGTAATGCAACACACTGGTCATAACTCCAGTGTCATAATTGCAATGAGTGGAAATCTGTGTGATTTCGTGACGTCACATTACGGAGGCTTTTCATTCAATGAAAAGGCTCATTACGTCACATTACGGAGCCTTTTCATTAAATGTTTGCTGCCCCCATTGACGAAATTCAGACAGTTTCAATTTTGGGGTAGCTTGAGGGTTAAGCATGTTGAGAGAAAAATCATCAAACAGACTCTCTTTCCCTGTTCAGTGTGAGATAAATATTTTGTTCCCATGTCAAGTAATTTAATGATTATAGTTCTAACAATTAAAGCGAGGTTTGGTTAGTGTTGAACATCCTCTTTAACATAATCATAATGAAAGGGACTGGACTTGTTTGTACCTACGCAGTGTTGGAGTACTCGTACTCGTACTCGTATTAGAGTACAACTCGAGTACAGACAAATACTCGGCCCGTACTCGATACAAAGTACTTCAAAATAAATGCACTTGGCCCGTACTCGATTCCATGTACTTGAAATTTGGGATACCGGGAGTACATGACCATTTAGTGCAAATTTCATTTTCGTTACAATTTCGCGGTTGATAATGTTGCCGATTTCCGATAAATTATACAATGGGAGTATGAAGATCATCGGGAGTTTAGTATCAAAAGGAGAAAGCAGCACAATTATTGAGTTTGAGACAGAAAATGGACTAAACAGTTCGTAAACATGAGTGCAAACAGTCACCATGGGAAATCTTTGTTCATGAGATGCTGGGTTTACAAGGAAATCAAGATTTAGTGTCGTTTCCAAAGATCGTTCATCCGAACGATTTTTGGAACAAACACAAAGGACACCCTCACTTGAGTTGTTTTACTTATCACCTTTCACTCAAGGTATGAATAATTTATGGTGCTGGTAGATACATACCGTTAAAATATTTCCACCTTAAATGCTGTATTTATCCAGACATTAGTAAAACGACGACCGAAAACAGTTTTGATCTCGAGGTAAGATCAAAACCATTCTTCATGTTTTATAAGAAAAATTGAGTCAGGTTTTCGCTATTTTCTCGTGACTCAGATGTCCGATTTTAAAGGCATTGCATACGTTTGGTAATGACTCTGAAAATTTATGGCAATAAAAACTTACTTGGTGAGAAGTACAGCTGCTTTGGATAGTATAATGCATATTGAGAAACGTTCAATTCGAAGTACCGCGGTTATGGAAAAATATGTCACTTTTCATCTCCAAAAATTATGAATCTGAGAAGCGTTATGGCCGTAACGCTTCTCAGCTATTGACTTACTGTTATCTGACGTGAAATAACCGCTCTAGTTTGTCGCCAAAATCTCACAAACGCTACCACCTTTTGAATTGAAACTTTCACAGGTTAGTTTTATGGTATATATATACAATTATATTGGTTTGAAACAAACAATAGGCTCAAATTACCAAACGTATGCAATCCCTTTAAAGATCAAAAATAAAGAAGAAAAGACTTAATTAATACCGTGGGCGTTTTTCACTGTTTTCTCAAAAAGTGGGCACCGTAAGGGACTGGAATTTTCACTGATGACTGGTACTGTATCTTACTTGATACACTACCCCAATAACCTCCTACCTTTGATCGTCCAGAAATTGAGTTTGTCAGTTTTCTGTCCCATCATTACCTAGACTTTATTTTCCAGATTTTATGTCCACGCCCCCTTTGGAAAATTCTGGATCCGCCTTGCCTGGTATCACAACATGAAACCATTCATTGGAGAGAGCGTGCAACTCATTACAATTTGTGGTTGCGTGTCTTCAAACACAGTTCTATTATGATGCAGGAACATGCTCAGTCAAGACAGTATAGAGGTTGGGGGTCACAACGGCCATTCATCGCCAAAAGATGTTGCAATCTTGGTCAAAATATAAGAACTACCAGAGCACACTCAGTGAACACCCTCTTCATGAAAATTCTGGATCCGCCCCTGGTATATATCACGACCATGAAACCATTCATTGGAGAGATCGTGCAATTCATTTTAATTTTAAGTCGCGTTTTTCAAATACAGTTCTATTTTCCAAGTAAGTATTTTTGGCGTCGTCGACATCCCATTATGTTAACATTTAACTGTTTATCACTTCAAGATTCAGATATGTGATACAACCATGTCTTGGCTATCACCATGTAGAATTTAAGCATATTGGGGCTGAAATTGGCGAAAATATGACCAATTGAAAGAGTACTCCTTAAAAACAAATTTGCAAGGATAACACGCATAGTGATCAACACACACATAATGTGTATGAAAGAAAGGTGAACATCGGGTTTTGAGGTTGGGTAGCTCAGTCTTAGTTTTTTCACTCAATTCTAGTCCAATTTTGCTCAAATTCTACATGATGATAGCCAAGACATAGTTGTATCACATATCTGAATCTTGAAGTGATGAACAGTATATATTTTCATATAATAGTTCTCGACACAAGTATTGCGGGGTTTTTTGGGGACACCCTGTATACATTTAAAGGGAGCATTATAGGATTTGCAAGGCCTCCCCAAAACAATTATTGAGTTTGCGAGACAGAAAATGGACTCAACAGTTCGTAAACATGAGTGCAAACAGTCACCATGGGAAATCTTGGTTCATCAGATGCTGTTTTTTTTCAAGGAAATCAAGATTTAGTGCATGTCTTTTCCAAAGATTGTTCGTCCAAACGATTTTTTGAACAAACACAAAGGACACCCTCACTTGAGTTGTTTTAGTTATCCCCTTTCACTCAAGGTATGAATATGGTGCTGGTAGATACAAACCCTTTAAAATATTTACACTTTAAATGCTGTGTTTATCCAGAAATGAGTAAAACAAAGACCGAAAACAGTTTTGATCTCGAGGTAAGATCAAAACCATTCTTCATGTTTTATAAGAAAAATTGAGTCAGGTTTTCGCTATTTTCTCGTGACTAAGATGTCCGATTTTAAAGATCAAAAATAAAAGAAAAAAGACTTAATTAATACCGTGGGTGTTTTTCACTGTTTTCTCAAAAAGTGGGCACCGTAAGGGACTGGAATTTTCACTGATGACTGGTACTGTATCTTACTTGATACAGTACCCCAATAACCTCCTACCTTTGATCGTCCAGAAATTGAGTTTGTCAGTTTTCTGTCCCATCATTACCTAGACTTTATTTTCCATCAGATTTTATTTCCACGCCCCCTTTGGAAAATCCTGGATCGCATTGCCTGGTATCACGACCATGAAACCATTGATTGGAGAGAGCGTGCAACTCATTACAATTTGTAGTCGCGTGTCTTCAAATACAGTTCTATTTTCCAAGTACGGATTTTTTGCGTCGTCGACATCACAACGGCCATTTATCGGCAAAATATGTTGCAATCTTGGTCAGAATACGAACTATCAGAGCACGCTCAGTGGGTGTAATGTAACACACTGGTCATAATTACAGTGTCATAATTGCAATGAGTGCACATTTTTTAACATAAAATGAAAGGGACTGGACTTGTTTGTACCTACGCAGTGTTGGAGTACTCGTACTCGTACTCGTACTCGTTTTAGAGTACAACTCGAAAACAGACAAACACTCGGCCCGTACTCAATACAAAGTACTCCAAAATAAATGTACTCGGCCCGTACTCGATTCCATGTACTTGAAAATTGGGAGTACTTGACCATTTGGTGCAAATTGCATTTTCGTTACAATTTCACGGTTGATAATGTTGCCAATTTCCGATAAATTATACAATGGGAGTATGAAGATCATCGGGAGTTTAGTATCAAAAGGAGTAAGCAGCACAGTGTCATTTGCAATGTTTGAAAAACATTAATTTCTTAGAAGAGCGGCACAACATGATCAACATCCAATTATAAACATCTTTGTGAAACAAAAATAATGCATTTTTTGCACTGTGCGTTGGTACTGTATACGCGGATGTGGACTTGGACTTTGGTACTCGGACTCGGCCCTGTACTCGACCTTGAAGTACTCGGAGTACTCCGATACTCGGATCTAAGGACTCTATACTCCAACACTGCCTAGCACTAGCACTAACATCCATCCATATAGAAACTACATGGACTTGATACTTAGGACTTTGTTTGACACGACAGCAATGTACTCGGACTCGGCCCAGTACTCAGCCCTTGAAGTACTCTGTACTCTGTACTCGGATCTAAGGACTCTACTCCAACACTGCCTATAGCACTAGCACTAACATTCATCCAGATAGAAACTACAGTGGATTACGGGTTATGTTCTTTACAGTGCATGTGCATGTTCTTCGTTTTAATGAGACCTATTGAAATCGTTCGGCAAAAACCGAAAAGCTCCAGTCCATTAAACGGGTAAATGGAAAAAAATAATCAATTAAACCAGATCGAAGCTTTGTTTAATATTTCACAAATAAATCGTTGAATGATTTTTGTATTATAAGGGAAATTAACAGCAAAGGCAATTTAAAAAAAAATGAAAAAAATAAAGAAAGTGCTTCCTTTATAATAATTTATCGATTCATTGTTGCAGTCGTTGAGATAGACAATGAAAATGAGGAAAATATTTTGCACAAACGCGTTTTCTTTTCTTATCGAGATAATTTTGAACTTAAAGCTATACAGTGTGTCCCAAAAAGAACGATACCCATTTTCAAAAAATTATGAAAAGAAATGGTATGTTTTCAGCTATTTCATTTTTAGTCTATTGCGTGTGGACGCGAGAAAAAGCGCGACCCAAATAGTCGCGCGTTTTGGTGTGTGTGAACGTGCCTAATGGTTCATTGACAGCCAGAGGACTTAAAATACAAAGGCGTCATTTGATATATCACTATATTTGTAGTTTGTGAGAAGTCATGATATAAGACAAATATTGCCCGCTTGGAGGTGATCCCATGAGCATTCTATGTTACCGAGGCGCAACGTGAACAACCTAACAGTGAGCCATCAGAAGGCCAATCAACGATAATTGATTAATTGCAACTTAACGTCAAGGTTTATATTTAATGCAACAGAAGGCCTATATAGAGCCCAGTTACACAACTGAAATCAATACCACCATTATGAGGTACTTAATGTCAGTTCTATTTATAATATTCTTATTGTCATTAGAATTCAGGATCAATTACTAATTGTCCCTCTGTATATATCACGACGATGAATCCAGCATTCATTGCAGAGAGCGTGCAACTCACTTATAATCGGCCCGGTCTGTAATTGCGTCTTACGGATCTTATTTTAATACAATAAACACGTTTGTATCGATAAACAAGATTGTTGGTAGCTATGGAAACGTGACTGTATCTAAAAATGCGTGGTACAGAAGAAGAGGGACTGGAATGAAAGCATGAAGCTATGGCACGTCGGTAAATAACACGTTCTGATTTGCAAACCAAAATCATAATTGAAAAGTGAACAAAGAAAAATTGACTGGATAGGGATTCGTACCGGCGACCTCCTGAATACCGTACAGGCGCTCTACCAACTGAGCCATCCAGCCCTACGTTGGTGGTGACCCCAATAGTCAATTATCTTTGTTCGTTTGGCAGTCAGAAGCTTTGAAACCACGCACACACCTCCATATCCCAAGAATCATTTCATCGATACGCGCAGCAATGCTGCAACCTGAGAACGGTACATGGGGGATCACTCACAGAGGATACGGCTTTTTAATTATTCATGAAGTCACCACAAAGGAAACTGACTGAATTTAAAGTCATTTAAAAGTAAACAAAGAAAAATTGAAATTAAAAATACGAAGAGTTCATTTGCAAAAACAGATAACTCCATTTATAAAAAATCAACTTAATCGTGCTTTTCATTTTAGTATCCATGGAAACCGCGTACGTTTGAACATATAAAACTTATTAATTTATTGAAAATTTATCAAAGTACAGAAAATGAAAAAAAAAAAAGGTATTGGTGTATCCTTCAATAAAAAAAATAGAAGCATCCGTGATGATAATGTAAATTTCTCAAAAAATCTGTTTTTGCAAATGTTTACGCTGAGTGGAATCCGGGGTCAACTTGCCCCCCAAAAAGTATACATACTGAAGTCCAGCAAGCCCCTCAACCCAGCCAACTTTACTGGTACTCTGCAAATAAATTACGGCACATTGAAGCCTCTTAGGCAGGTAGAAAATTGCTCTACCGCAGCATGCTATAGAACAAGTGAACAAGCTGCGGATCCGCATGAAACCTCGAGGTAGAAGAGCTGGTCGTCGCCAAAGATTAAAACAAAGAACTCATGTCATCCCTACAATCATCACTTCCTCTCGGCTGCCATATCCGACCTGCAGGGCTGTAATGCAAGGAACTTTGTCACAGTGCCCGTGGCTCACGTTCAGCGCAATCAAGCAGACAAGTCCTTGCTTCCATCTTTCCTTCTTTGCAAAACCAAATGAACATTGATCCACTGATTGCTGATCCCCAATTTCAGCAAGTGGTGGATCGTCCAACTAGAGGCAGTAGGATCCTTGATTATACAATTATTACTATAAATATGGGTCATAGGTACAGTAAAGCCTAAACTGCTTCACCGGTTGGTCTATTCGATCACAGCGTCATCTATGGTCCCCAATTAACGGCTTTAATGATCGTAGATCAAAGAATGTTTCTTAATTTACTTTCCATTGCCCATTCGAGCAAAGGATTAGTACATGTTAAGTTGGTCAGAAGTTTTGAATCAGGTTAACCTCAACTCTAAATACGAGATGTTTATTCAAACTCTTCAAACTGCAGTGGATATTGCGTAAAGTTAAAGCCCATCAGAATAATAAACCTTGAATGACCTCTCAATATAGCTTTGCTTATATATGGTGACAAGCTTCTTACTACACATGAAATTAAGGTGCTAGGTGTGACAATCCAAGACGATCTCAAATGGGATAAAAATGTAGATAATATCCTCAAACGGTATAATAGTAAAATAGTAATATTGCAGGTACGTTGAGGCCTACCTTATCCAGATCTTGTTACCATCTATACAAGCTATATCATACCAATTTCTGAATATGCCGCACCTGTATGGAATGCCTCTATAACTAAACGCCAAAGTTTTTTGCTTAAAAGAATTTAAAAGAGATCTTTGAGAATAATACTTGGGCCTGAATATATATCATACAGTCATGCTTTAGACCAGTGTAATCTAACCTTTCTTGAAGATAGACGGGAATCTTTATGTCTCTCCTTTTTTTAAGAAGACCCTTTGTACAACTCAATTCAGACAATTTTCCACCGCAAAGTAAAAGGAATTTAAGAAATAAGCCAGTTATCCCTGAAATTCGGTGCAAGACAAAACGCATGCAGGGCAGTTGCACTTCCATAATATTTGATCCGATTAACTAATCAAAATTAATTTCAAATGACGTATGGCTTAGTTGCAGCTCAATTGTTCTAATTGTTCTCATGTTAGTGTTAATTGTTGTGCTGTTTGAAGTTTTAATGTATATGTGTATGATAGGTTTTCCCGGCCAATTTCAACAAAGAATCATTCATTTTAACACGGGACTAAATTAAGTTCGCTTTAAACTGAATGCTCGTCCACATGGGCATTCGAAAATAAAACCAAGTCTTTCAATTTCGTTTTTGAAGCAATCTTTCCATGAATCCGGTGTTTCAAATTCAGATCTTCCCGTCGTGTATTCAAATTCGTCATAGGCCTTAAACGGGGTCTTGACTTCTCAACCCCCCCCCCCCCCACTTAAAAAAAATTGTTTCAATTTCGTTTTTGAAGCAATCTTTCCAAGAATAACTGGCTTTTTTTAAGTTTTATCACGCGTCAATTACATGAAAAACATGTTGTGTAGGCTATAGTGCATGCTTAGGTCAAATCATTAATGACTGCTTTGGTAAAAAAAGCCAGTGATTAAACAAAAAATTATACTTCCATTTTGTATAGTAAAAAGGCTTTTAAACGACTGGAAGTGAAATTAACACATGATCACGTGGGTTTTCTGAGTCAAACTTTTGACACACTTTTTGTCACGTGACGTACGTGTTTGTCATGGTGAACGCATGCTTTTGCGCTAAAAACTTGTCGAAAATGTCCGACAATAATCTATATAGAGTTACTGTGCGGAATTTGACGAACATTATTTTGTTCGTAATGTTTCTGTTATTCCAGGGAAAAGTTGAAAAAAAAAATTGTCAGGTGAACCTTCTGTACATTTAGCCGATACCAGACCCTAAAATTGACAGAGAATAGTCGGAGATCCTTGGTCTGGGAACCAGACTATTCGAAGAAGAAAAAACCTGTCTTCGGAACTCCAGGGTGTCCCCCCAAAAAACACACTTTATGTCGAGAACTATTATATGAAAATTAAACTGTTTATCACTTAAAGATTCAGACTTGTGATACAACCATGTCTTGGCTATCCACTATCACCATGTAGAATGTGAGCGAAATTGAACTGAAATTGAGGAGGATAACTAAGACTGAATTACCCAACCTCAAAACCCGATTTCATCTTTCTTTAAATACACATTATGTATTGGCCACTGTTTTTAAAGAGGTCTTTATTAATTGGTCATGTTTTCGCCAATTTCATCTTTGATAACTGAATCTTGAACTGAAAAACAGTTTCCCGACATAGTGTTGCGATTTTTTTGGGACACGCTGTATAGTTATACGAGCAGTAGGAATTGACATGTTTTATCTAATGGTTCTCGACTTTCAAATTTCAAAATATGAAAATCGGTTGATATTACTTATCGCTGGTATATATGCTTTATGCTTTTCGTATGTGTTATTTCGTTTGTGACATGTAAAAGTGAGCCGCCTCATTATCAGACCTGTTAACGTTAAAATTAAATACCACCTCATGTCAAGGTTGATATTTAATGCAACAGCAGGCCTATAACCAATACCACCATTATGACTAAGGTACTTAATGTCAGTCCTATTTGTAATATTCATATTGTCATTAGAATTCAGGATCAATCACTATTGTCCCTCTGTATATAATGACCATGAATTCAACATTCATTGCAGAGAGCGTGCGACTCACTTACAATGGGCCTGGTCTGTAATTGCGTCTTACGGATCTTATTTTCATTTTATTATCATAGACACGTTTGTGTCCATAGACAGGATTGTTGGTAGCCATGGAAACGTGACTGAATACAGAAGAAGAGGGACTGGAATGAAAGCATGAAGCTATGACACGTCGGTATAACACGTTTTAATTTGCCAGCAAATATCTTCATTAATGGTGAAGATAGCGGGTTGGTATAAGAGATGATGGTAGCATCATGTATACATCAATAATCTCTTCATTTAGCGTGTGTAATTTCAAGAAGACCAGGTATATCCACGTGTATACTGTGGACTGTTAACATTTAATACTCTACACTAACAGTGTCTGCAGTGTCCTTTATCAACGATTTGAAGAAGTCTCTTCCAACACCCTACTCAGGCGCGGTTGTAGAGTCAAAATGTTTTTGGGGGGAGCTTAAACAGCCATTATTTGGGGGGGGTGGGGGCTTGAAGACCCAATATTTTGGGTTCTTCTAACACTCGCGTCTGCTATGTCTTATTAGGGGTCGAAAAAAATGCACATTATAGCCCACACAACGCGTTTTTTATGTAATTGGCGCTTAATAATTGAAAAAAATCCAGTATTTTCAAGAAATTTATTTTTTCACATGCATTTTTTTTGGGGGGGGGCTAGACAAAAAAAAATTGGGGGGGGGTGGCTACAACCCCCCTAGCCCCCCCCCCCCCCCGTAGAACCGCGCCTGACCCTACTTTTTCTATGCGATTATTTCTATTTAAATGTAGTATCATACTTTGGTATTTAGCATATACATGTACCAAAACAGAAATCTTTACAGATTTACCTATAACTTACAGGGTATAAAGATGGTGATGGTAGAAACATACAGTTAAAATACTTCTGCCTGAAATGCTGTTTTTATCCAGAAAAGAGTAAAACTAGTGTCACCAAAATTATTGTTCATCTTTTAAAGATCAAAAATAAAAGAGAAAAGACTTAAGAAATACTGTGGCCGTTTTTCACTGTTTTCTCAAAAGTGGGCATGCACCGTATGGGACTGAAATTTTCACTGATAAACTGGTACTGTATTTTCCTTTTATTTTTTTTGTCAATGAATCTGTGTTTCTTTGACAAAAAACAAAGTGTGATACTACCTTTAACATACCACTCGACTCCACGTATTAAGTGTTTTTTGGTGCTCTGAAGACCGTAGCCGTTGGAGGCTCGTAAAATTTGAAAGTGATTCAAAACAAGGCGTGAAACCAATCAACATTAACTGTATGTAGGAGGTGTAGCAGGAGTTAATGGTCATTGTAATGTCAAGGTTGAAAATGCAATGCAGTGGTAAATAGCACTCAGTTGCAACATCCTAATACCACCATTATGAAGTACAATGTACTTCATTCCAGGTCTATTTATAATTCATATTGTCATTAGAATTCAGGATCAATTACTATTGTCCTGTATACAGGGGCGGATCATTGGTGAGCTCGAGGGCGTACGCCCCCTTTTTTTCAGCCAAAACAAAACATAAAGAGGGGGAATAGAGACTCAACTTAAAGTGTAGAATAAAGAAGGGGATACAATGATTTATTGGGCAGTTCACGTCAGACCAGCCATAACCGGCTAGCTTTGATCGTCTAGAAATTGAGTTTGTCAGTTTTGTGGCCAACCATTGTGCTAGGAATGCATCTTACACTAGACAACGTGCATTTTCTTTCCACGCCCTCTGAATGAAAATCATGTATACCGACCCTGGTATATATCACGACCATGAAAACATTCATTGGGCAGATCGTGCAAAATATTAAAATTTGGGGTCGCGTGTCTTCAAATATACAGTTCTATTTTGCAAGTATAGTGGTTTTTGGGGTCGTCAACATCACAACGGCAATTTATCGCCAAAAGATGTTGCAATCTTGGTCAGAATAAGAACTACCAGAGCACACTGAGTGGGTGTTATGTAACACACTGGCCATAACTACAGTGTCATGATTGCAATGAGTGGAAATTGTTCAACATAAAATGAAAGGGACTGGACTTGTTTGTACCTATATAGTACTAGCACTAACACTCATCCAGATAGAAACTACAGTGGATAACGGGTTATGTACTTAACAGTGCATTTGCATTTTCTTCTTTTAAACCATGCAATCCTATTGAAGTCTATAAACCGTTCAATGTTTAAATGGATAGGAAGGTCAAAAAACCGAAAAGATCCAGCCCATTAACTAGGGTAAATGGAAAAAAGAATAAACAAAACCAGCTTGAAGCAATGATAACATTATTATATTATCTGATTTTTAGTTTTAATATTTCACCAAATAAATTGTTGAATTTTTTTTTTTCATTCTAAGGGAAATTAACAGCAATGACAATAACTCGCTTCGACAAGATTTCTGACCATTTTCCAATCATCATTAAAAGCGTGCGGCAATTTTTCAAAATGGAAAAGAGAATGAAAGCTTTCCTTTATAATATGGATTCATTATTGCAGTCGTTGAAATAAACGATGAAAATGTGGAAAATAAATATGTTGGCACAAACGCGTTTCCTTTTCTAATTGAGATAATTTTGAACTTAATCAGGCAAGGAAAGTACTCGAAAATTATACATTTCAGTCTTTGACGGAAATGAATCTCTGAAACAAAATTTCTCATGAGTTCAGTTCCACTGTATATTTATTGTTGTCCTCGTTTTGTTTGCCGTTGATATCGGTGACGGGAGTCATTAAATGCTGTCAGCTTTATCCTCTATAAGAACCACAAATGTCACAGATAATTATCTCAAATAATGGGCACAGTTCATCCTATGTCCTAAAAGTCAAATCACGATTCATAAACTAATGTTTGTCTACAGTTATGCAATGTTCATATTACAAGTAGAAAGCTGTCTCGGTTGTTATACATGTTCGTCCGGCCCGTCCTATAGTAGTAAGGCAGTGCATGTGTATAGTGGCTGCACTAAGGGGCTCGTTTGCACATAGCGGATATCTGATAAGAACATAGGAAATCAAGCCACTGTCCATTGGATGGCTTGTGAATGACAGCGCAATCTTCAGATCACCAGCATTATTAGGCTCCCCATCATTCCAGTACATGAAGGCAGCGGTTACCTCGATGTTGTTGCACATCCACTGGCCCTCCACACTTCGGTCTTGGCAGTCTATCCAGATGTCGTTTCCTACGTTTTCCTCTTCACCAAAGCTCAAGAAGAAGTCATTCTCCACCTGTGACCGTGGTGCTGCCATCTCTCCTCCCATTGCCTGGCAGGATGTCTTGGCATCAACCCAGGACAACTTAGGGGTAAAACGATAACAAGAGCCGCTCCACGTCTTCCACTCGGGCGGGCAAATGAAAGGACAGTTCTGACCGAGGGTGGGGCTGACGAGAATGATCGCAGAGATGATGATGAAGAGGTGCTTTGAGAACATTTTTACAATTTCCTGAAGTCATTCACGCAAGAGAAGTTGCAAGCACACTTGTTGTATACATTTAGTACACAATGTTAATGTTATGATGCAAACCGTATAGTATAATTGGCGAGTTTTCAGTTTCACAATCGAGGATTTCGATCAAGTACCAACTCCACTTCAATCAATGCCTTGAGATTTCAAATCTTGCTCTTTCTGGAAATCACGTTCCTTTTGCAGATTTGTTATTGAACATCTCAAACTCAATGTCAAATCTAGAACTATATTGTTCACTTGTGCCTTGATCCGTGAAAACAGACTTCGCGGTCACCTTTCCGGTCCACGTACCGTACAGTAGACTGAACCACTCTGCCTAAGAGTCAATAGAATTATACAGTGCATCATACATTGCTTGCATGGAATGGTGCATGGTTGGTGATAAGGCATTCCAAGTCTTTCATTGGCAGTCTAATGTGGGTAGTGACGTCATGACGTCTGTACTAATTGGCGAATTAATAAGAAACCCGATGGTCGAACAACATATTTTGTAACCATAGTGATAGCAATGGGTCATTGAAAGTGAATTTTTCCTGCGTTGGTTTTGAGTAGATGTGATATTGCACAAAGACAGCTGGGATGTCCTTTGCCTGAACCTACCTCGCGTACCATGAAATAAAAAAAAACTAAATCATTCTTTGCAGTGTATAGATCGAAGGCAAGTTTTTATAGCCTGATCTTACAAGAATAATCATGCTTCACGTAGCCCAGACCTATATAGTATATATAGAGAGAGTTTTTAAAGGTAATATCATACGGTTTTTGTCAAAGAAACGCAGATTCATAGGCAAAAATAAATATCAAGGAAGATACAGTATTAGTCATCTGTGAAAATTACAGTCCCACACGCGCACGGTGCCCACCATTTGAGAAAACAGTGAAAAACACCCACAGTATTTCTTGAGTCTTTTCTCTTTTATTTTGGATCTTTAAAAGATCAACAATAATTTTTTTCACTGGTTTTACTCTTTTCTGGATAAATACACCATTTCAGGCAGGAACATTTTAACGGCATGCTTCTACCACAACCATCTTTATACTCTGTAAGTTATATACAAATCTGTGACCATTTCTGTTTTGGTATGTTAATACCAAAGAATGATAGTACCTTTAAAAATCAGCTTATACCCCTGCAGTGCAAATGACATGTTTCCTATAGTATAGGTTTTCCCGGCCAAATTCAGCAAAAGAACGTTCATTTTCGTGAACACGCATTCAGATTCGGACAGATTTTTCAACTCTGTGCAAACTCAGTTTTCTTTTTCCTCATTATCACATTCTATTTCGTGTTTGTGCATTCAGGATTAGTGTCTTACCATTCAGGTTCGCGTTGGTGCGTTCTATTTCGTTTATAGGCATTCAAGACCACACTTCAACCATTCAAAAATAGGATCTTTTCTGTCTTTTGACGATTGGAGTATTCAAATTAAAAGCCAGGGACGCGAGCACGCTATTTTGTCTGCGCGTGCTTTTCTTTTTCGTTTTCAGACGCTCTATTTAGCACTTTAAATGTTCGATTTAGATGTCACCAGGGGCCGATTTCACGAAACGCTAAGACGCGTCTTAGGAAGAGTAACTCGTCCTATGTCAGGACGCGTCCTAGGATCGATTTCACCAAAGTTAAGACGCGTTCAATGCATCTCAACTTCCATAGCAACGCGGCTGAACTCGTCTTAACTTAGGACGGGTCTGAGGGTCGTCTTATCTGCACGAACACGCAGGCCTACATAAAAAAATTATTAAAGACTGAATAGCAACAATGCCAATGGCGCTTACGCTTCTATTGCTGAGTGATAGCGACTCGGCGGGCGGGGAGCCGGAGGTAGGCCTAGCCTATAGGCGAGTTAATATTCCGTGACCGGAGAAATCCACTCGATAGTTTAAAATGACGAAGAAAACGTAGAGGATATAGGTCTATTGTTTGACAGGGATTATTTCAAGATTGGAATATGAATTTGACCTCGTCATCCATGTGAGTACGGTATTTCAGTAGACGAAAACTTTTCGCCGGAACAACAACCAATCAGCCATCTTGAGTTTATGTACTTCATTCATGGTTGCACCCAAGTAAATAAACTCCCATAGACAACAGTGATAAATCATCAAACTTCAAAAATCATTTAAAAATATACAGAACTCTCACAGCTGTTCAAGTTACACAGAAAAATGATGACCAACATGTCACCTTTCATTTTCTTTTCAATTTATGGTAGGGTGACCATTGAATTTTTGAGATATACTCATTCTCAGCTGAACACCCCTAAAACAAGGTATGGATCACTCCAGTCAAAGAAGCCATTTTCAAAAAAACATCCCTCTGCAAAGCGGCTGAAATAGACCCACTTTCTCACCCAATTGCATCAAAAATGGTCACAAATGGAAGCCCAGAGTCCAGGCAGGAGGTCCAGTGCCATATTTCTCCAATCCTTCATTTTCATAGCTCTCACAACTCTCTTATTTAAAATATATTGAGTGCTTAACTTTTATTAATGAGCTCGGCGGACGGATTTTGGCCCTATTTACTTGGGTGCACCCTATAAGAGCAGATAGTGTCCATATTTTGACACCATACCACACTGAGGGGAAGCAGAATATTCCAAAGATCACTTATTTGAAAAGAAAATTGAAAAATATTGCTCCTCTGCGAAATGGCAGGGGTTCGCATCTGGGGTGGCGGCCATGTTTTGTGTACAGTTGTATATGGGAAAGCATATAGCTTATTAACATGCTAAGATTTTGAACATGAGATTTCTCCATTCCACAACACCAAATCTGGTGTAAATCCTCTCTGTTACACAAATTTCTTGCTTCATGTGTTCATCTGGGATCATTTTGCAGTGGATAGCCACTTTGGGGTCCCACTTTGGGGGTGGATAAAGGATGGAAGGGGGGGGGGGCTTGTCAAAGATTTTGAGGACACACACTCATTTAATGCACAAGGTGATCTCTTTTAGACAGCCTAGTAGTGAAATACATGTATGGAGTAACACACCCTAGGTGTACTACAGTCCAAGATTATTTCCACCCACAGAAAATATCAAAACTACAGAAAAAACACACCATTTTCTGTGCATTACATACCATGTTTTGATTCCATCCAATTGCCTTACACATGTACCCTGTGTTTACTTTGTGCAGTCGTTGACACTTCTGACAAAATGTTTACTCCACTGTGCTTTTTTTAAATAAAACACTGAAAACCCAGAGATACAACATGCCAAAAGCCTGTTTTTCATGTCATTTCCAGTTTTATGTCTTTTTGGAGCCTGTTATAGAGAGACAGCAGCAAAAAAAACACATGTTTACATATCACCATCCAAAACAAAATGGACGCCACCATTCTGCACTATAGGTTGCACCCAAGTAAATAAACTCCCATAGACAACAGTGATAAATCATCAAACTTCAAAAATCATTTAAAAATATACAGAACTCTCACAGCTGTTCAAGTTACACAGAAAAATGATGACCAACATGTCACCTTTCATTTTCTTTTCAATTTATGGTAGGGTGACCATTGAATTTTTGAGATATACTCATTCTCAGCTGAACACCCCTAAAACAAGGTATGGATCACTCCAGTCAAAGAAGCCATTTTCAAAAAAACATCCCTCTGCAAAGCGGCTGAAATAGACCCACTTTCTCACCCAATTGCATCAAAAATGGTCACAAATGGAAGCCCAGAGTCCAGGCAGGAGGTCCAGTGCCATATTTCTCCAATCCTTCATTTTCATAGCTCTCACAACTCTCTTATTTAAAATATATTGAGTGCTTAACTTTTATTAATGAGCTCGGCGGACGGATTTTGGCCCTATTTACTTGGGTGCACCCTATAAGAGCAGATAGTGTCCATATTTTGACACCATACCACACTGAGGGGAAGCAGAATATTCCAAAGATCACTTATTTGAAAAGAAAATTGAAAAATATTGCTCCTCTGCGAAATGGCAGGGGTTCGCATCTGGGGTGGCGGCCATGTTTTGTGTACAGTTGTATATGGGAAAGCATATAGCTTATTAACATGCTAAGATTTTGAACATGAGATTTCTCCATTCCACAACACCAAATCTGGTGTAAATCCTCTCTTAGGGTGTATTCGTCTAGCTCCCACGGGTCAGCCCTTACTGGGAATGATCGTGATATACTTGCACAAAACAATCGAGAGAATGGGGACGAGGTTAACTGGTGTCGACCAGGGGGAGCTAAACGAATGCACCCTAAGAGGATTAGGCATGGGACTTGTATGGTTAGGGCTGGGGCTAAGGTTAAGGCTAGGGCAAGGGATGTGATGTTAGCGAACAAGGGTTAAAACTGCGGCTGGGCTGGGTGTATAATGTAAGGGCTTGGGTTATATTTATGTCCGGCTGGGATCAGAAATTTTTGGGAGAGGGTTAACGTTAATTCGAATACGGGGAACAGACATATAAACGCATAGACGGCCAGTCGTATGCAGTAATCCGTGATTCTGAAAACTATGGGCAAAGCGGCCAATCGCTGCGCGTTCAAACTGCGTGCGCTTGGCGCGCAACGCGCGTCCTATAATAATAGCATGCATTTCCCAAGATTTTAAGCTTTTTTGTCTCGCTAGCTCTTGATTTTCAGATATAAACGTTGGCATCCCATTACATTGTTGTACTTCAGCCTAACTAAGTATATATGAGATTTTTTTTTAAATTGGGAAATGGCTTCATGTTTTTTTTTGCCTGGAACTCTTCACTGTGTGTAAATTCCCTATACCGAGGGGTGAATTTGCCCATAGTTTGGATTTTAGTCGGGCGCCGCGGAGATCACGAAAATTCCCTGTAGTTTTGAATAGGACCTGGCGGTCTATGCGTTTATATGTCTGTGATACGGGGCGAGTCCATAGAGTTATATTAAGAAAACTAGAGGGCGCACCTCTGATTTGTCGCGTCACGAATTGAAGAATTGGCCGCCATTTTTCTAAGTGGGCAAAAATTGGCATTCATGGGGTTATGTTTACGTTTCGCGTTTGGCTGTGACGTGTGTTTGCATTATGGCTTGATATGCCCTAAAATTACGCAGCCTTTGGCTGCAGGAATTGGAGTAATAAGACCAACAACGTTTCATTTCATAAGTGAGTAGTACTGCTTAGTCTAACCTAAATATCATTAAATTTAGTCGATTTTTCATGGAGTAAGAAGGGGTTAACGTTACTTTAATATTAAGTTAGGCCTATAAAAAGGCTATAGGAATTTGTGCTGCTATATTTTGTATTTTATTACTTAGTCGACTCTGGATCTGGATTTGGATCTGGATCTAGGTCTGGATGTTTACTTCGGCAAAGCTGGTTCCCGCATCATGTCAGAGGTTGAAATCATCCAGGTAACTTCAGGAAATGATCAAATAATGAAAGAAACAGGTCAGATCATCCTTGAAAAGTTGCCACCAGCACCTTCCTCATGGTGTTGCCACTTTATTTACCACAATGAAGCGGAACATCGCATGAACTACCGTATTTCATTCGTTGTAACTAATTCTTTTTTAAACTAACTTCTTTTTACAAATTTATTTTTACTAATTCCAGATGCAAAATTAGAGATATAAGATACAAGATCCAAGTTTCAAGATCCAAGTTTCAAGATCCAAGTTTCAAGATCCAAGTTTCAAGATCCAAGTTTCAAGATCCAAGTTTCAAGTTCCAAGTTTCAAGATCCAAGTTTCAAGATCCAAGTTTCAAGTTCCAAGTTTCAAGTTCCAAGTTTCAAGATCCAAGTTTCAAGAATCAAGATCCAAGATTGACGTTTCAAGATGGAAGATTCTTCAGGGTTACCACCACCAACAAAATGGCCCTTTTCAGGACTACCAAATCATCCCAAAAGAGATTTTTATTCAAGTCTGTTGATTACTGCCAAAAGATGAAATCCATTTTCTTTTTTTCAATTTCATTTTTTAGCACTCTCCTTCAAGAATACAGGTCCAGATTTCAGGAATGGCGACATGACTCAAGATTCATGATGCAAGATATCACTCAGATGCAAGATTTAAAGAAATAACTACTAACTAGATTTTACAAAAAATTTATTGTCATTGAAAAGTGAACAAAGAAAAATTGACTGGAGCGGGATTCAAACCGGTGACCTCCTGAATACCATACAGGCGCTCTACCAACTGAGCCTTCCAGCCCTACGTTGATGGTGTCTCTAATTATCTCTTGTTCATCTCTTGTAGTCTATTATCTTTGTTCATTTGGCAGTGAGAAGGCATGAGAACGAACTTTACCACGAATATTATGAGTGCGAGTACCTGAGCACTTTTCCATGAGTGCGAGTATGAGTACGAAAACAGGAATTGACAAAGTTCATCAATGTAAACACATAGGCTTAGTGAATCCTTGTACTGGTGAGCTAAAACAATTACCGGTACATAATTATATTGAAGTGTCTGTATTCATGGACATAGAGCTATGTATATGTAAACATTGCTGAGATAACTTATGTACATTTTTAGCTTGTCAAAAAAGTTTGTTCTTTCCCAGTGTGTTGATCTTTCATAAACTGTTTCGACTTGTTAAATTAATTAACTGTGAAAAGCAAGTAATACTGTAAATAATTAGCTGTTTCGCAGTTCAATAAAGGTGCACTTGCTTTTTGGCGAAGTGCTGCGAAGCAGTGCGAGTTAATATACCGACTTCCGTCTGTCCGTCCGTACGTTATTTTGGCCACCTCAGAAGCATATTAGTTTGCCACGATTTATTTATTTAAATAACAGCAACAGTCATCTGTGAACATTTTTCAGTGTCGTAAGGTGACTACTTTTGGAGAAAACAGTGGAAAAAATGCACACGGTATTTTAATATATTGATTCAGAACTTGCAGAAAAGTCGAAAATCTCAAGTTTCCATACTGTGTCAAGTTTGTGGTTGATTTAATTACATGGATCCGTAATTGTAATCGAGTACAACAAATACCGGTTACGTCCAGTTCCATCCCACATTTCTCTAAACTATACATGCACGTGACCCAAGATATAAAAACCATACCCTCCTTGTTTCAGATTAAGACTGACAATTAAAGAAACGATATTATCGACGCGCAATCGAACTATGACCGGCCCTCGACTTGAAAAGTGGCATATCCTTAACTAAAGCTGAATTCGAGTGGAAAGGGGCAGTTTTAATGTAAAGGATTTTTTGTCAATTATTGCAATTTTTTTCAAATTGCACTAGTTTATTCCAAAAACAAACTATTGATGAGTAGTATTCATGACGATAAGGCCGAAACTCCCAAAACGATTGGAGAAAATCGACTTTTAGTAATGCGTTTTATGAGCGCACTGTGTAAAAGAATAAGCACATCCGGGCATTTTACACGGTTTTGCCCACTTAGAGACGCCATCTTTGATTCCCCGTGTGTTGCCGAGAGCGCGTCACACACGGCACGGTGAGTGCGCACTCTAGTTTTCTTAATATAACTCTATGGGCGAGTCACAATTGCGCCACCATGAGTTTGCAACACGTTGGCCAATCACAATGCGCGGAATTAATTTTGTCCACAAACTGCACATGTGGAAAGATGCGCAGCAGTTTGTTGACAACTTGGTCAAGGCGTTGCAAACTCATGGTGGGGCACGCCACAGGCAGGGGATAAGAAAAGACATGCAGTATAAATGTAATACTGGGTGTTAAGTGCCCAAGAAATGATGTTTTCAGCAATTATTTAACATTATCTCTTGTGAAATAGGTTTTAAAGCCTCTGTCTGATCTCTCTATTCATACTGAGTGGTGGCGCTATCATCCGACGATCGCTACCGATGGCGCCGCAATTACGTATGGGTGCGCCAAACTAAATAAACTAATTGAGCATCGAGTTTAAAACCACAAACTTTGCAGTGGCACTGCCCCAAGCGGAGGTATCTCATGTTTTGAAACAATACTGAACATTCTACTTTAAATATCTCTTATTCATTGAAACACGTAACATTTTTAATAGTTTGCCATAAGAAAATTTGCTAATTACCCCAAGAAAAACAATCCCAAATATATTTGTCCAAACCGTCCATTTTTAGGAAGCGTCCTCTTCGAATGCCAATGGAACCCATTTAAAGCCGACTGTAGGCCTATATCGAGTCAAAAGGTTGAATCACAAAATCCCCAGGTTAATGGGAGACTTTTGGAGAGGGCTGTCGATAGAGGGCAGCACACTACATACCAGGCTTCTTAAAACTTTTTTACACGCTGTAAAGTAAAGCGGTTGTCCAAAAACTCACCGGAAGACGCAGGAAAATACTGTGAACATTAAATTCAGGCTTTTTACAATTAATTTTTATATTCACAACAGCCGCCCACCACGATTTCAATGCCCGAACACACAAAGTTAGGTGAAATTCTGATGTTTGGCGAGGAATAATGTGATAGGCTTCGCTTGCAAAGTAAAAACTCTGTGCACTAAACTGAATGCTGTTTGCCGTGGGCCACCGTGATCATTTGTAATTCGCCCTTTTAGTGGCCAATCTCCACAAATTTTGCATTTGTTTGTTCTTGGGGAACTCATGTCCTCCCCTACCACCACAACCGGACACTGCACAGTATTTACCAGGCATTTTCATTGCGATTATTTGTGTTTACGATGAATATTCGTGCACAAAAGCAATGACAACAAAATCAAGACACTTTTCCCCGAGCCTATTGAAGCGCGCCCTCTTGTGATTAACAATGGTTAGTCAAAAGTCTCCAATTGGTTGATAACCTGTCATAATTCCACAATAGATTGATACACAACGATCCCAACCGATGTCAGTGTTGGAAAACCAAACAAACTTGAATTTACATTATGGTAACTTTCGCAAAAAACTCCAATTTGCACGTACATGTTTAGTTTGCACACACTGTATGGTGGATGCATATAGTTGATTAATACATTGTCTATCGACAAGTTCGGAATATTTCCTTATTACGACAAGTGTATAGCATGCATGGACTGAGTGAACGTGTGTCTATAAATGCCACCCAATCAAAACCATTGTTATATGCACTGCTTAATGCATATTCATTATCATCTGTCAATCAAGTAACTGGTGGATGTATTATGCCATACATAAACATAATTTATGGTAATGACCTGTAAGTCAATGGTACGTGCTACTTGCTTCTTACATTAACGTGAATATTATGATCTGTCAGTGAAATACAAGTCACTGTTCTAATGTGTTTGTGATCACCGTACGCGATATTTGATTGACAGCGCTGGTAGACCAATCACACACTGCCAAATTGACTCGATCACTGCTCAGGAAATCAGTGGTGAGTTTAAAAGCTGAGGCGGCCGCTTCCTGGTTCACAAGAAACATCCCATCTCACCTTTGCAGATCATTCTACAAAGAGAGGGTGATTGAGAGAGAGTACAATTATCAAGAAAGACAATTTCTAGCAAGGTAAGTGCTCTTCAAGTTTGAAACAAGTCAATGGCTCAATATCAGCCTCCAGATTTAGTAAAACAACACGGTAATCCGTCCGTCAAATGTCGATATTGTGTTAGATAAAACTTATTTTTTTTCCCCGAAAATTTGGAGTTAAGAGGGCTTGACGTTTTGATCCTATAGCAGGAACATTCTAAGAGTCAGTCTAAAACGACAAGATTACAAGAACATGTTCTTACTTGCTATGGGCTCCAAATGTATAGTTCCTCCTGTTTCCAAGCATGCTATGTATTTTAGCTCATTATTTTGGTTGATGAGCAGTTTGCGGTAGTTTACCGGTTTTTCTTAAAATAATTAACATTAAGGTAAACATAAAGTTCCTTTCAAAGTTCTTAAAACTCTTTACTCTTCGCTAGTACTCAAGCTCCCTTACTATCCATATATTGTAATATTGAGTGGGGAAATTTCGAACGAATTTAGATAAATCGACTGTCTTGCGAAAAAATGGTCGATGAATTATAACAAACGCATCGTCCATAGTTTATACCCAATTAATCTTGAGAAATGTGAAAAAGAGCCTCATTCCATGTGTAAATACTACTGAAAGTTGCTACCCCAGTCTATTATACAAAGTGTTTGTACAATAACTGAGTCTTAATTAACCTATTCGTTCACATTCCTCAAAACAGGGCATCTGATTCTTGACTAGATTTACTGGACCCAAACTATAGAACACTCTGCCACTGGCTCTCAGCGAATCGATATCTTACATTAGTTTGAAAAGTCAACATAAATTATACCACTTACAATGCACCAATCCATTGCACTTTCCATCCTGATAATTTAATCTGTTGTCGGTCTCCGTGCACTATTCATGCATTTCATTCATTTTGTCTGTTTTTTTTGCAAAGTACATATTGTAGCTTTCACTGTATTGTTTCTTCAGTGGGTTAGCCTAACACAGGCGTGTGTGCTTTTTAGGTTGTGTCCCCTCTTCATTTCTTCAGTATGATAATTCAATTAAACATTCAACTTACATTCTATATATGTTTATTAAAATATTTTTAAAAGAAGTGTACTATTGTTATATCAAGAAGATGAAACCGTCATACAGTTTTGAAATCTCAATCTTTAAGTCTTTTGAAATCTTAATCTCGGGTATTATTCAAGCATTACAAAGCTTCCCACAGTACTGAAATGACATTGTAATGATTATATATTGAAAAGCCAAATCCTCCTCAAGTGATTCCCCGTACGTGTAACGTTTCTTAGGTTGTAGGATCCGCGCAGCGTATATCTTCAATGATCCTTGGGATATAGTTGTATGTGAGTGGTTTCTGGCTTCTAACTGCCAAACGAAAAGAGATAGGGAGGCCAACAACAAAGAAGGGCTTGATAGCTCATGCGACGGTAAACGGCGTTCCGGGGGTCGCTGGTTCGAATCCCGCTCCAGTCAATTTTTCTTTGTTCTCTTTTCAATGGCCTAACATTTTATTCAGACAGTTTCCCGTGTGGTTATTTCATGATTAAACAATTTTGAATTATTATAAGATTCGCAAAGTCAATAGGCCTACAGCAGCAATAATTATCATTGTTACTAAGACGTCAGGGTGATAGAATTATTCAAATTAGTTGAGTCCTTCATTGACGTGTATCGGCATTGCGTGCTCAGTGCATTTTTAGTGCACATTCATTGAAAATTCATATGCTGGCTCGGGTGGGATTAGAACCCACAATTATGGGGTTTCAAAAGTGGACATCTGCTTTTCCGCTCTCCAAGTAGCAGAAAAAGCAGATCGAACGCTTTTGAAAAATGCGCTTTTCTACTTTTCTGCTAGCAGAAAAGTAGAAAAGCGCATTTTACAGCGTTCGATCTGCTTTTCTTGTACTTGGAGAGCGGAAAAGCAGATGTCCACTTTTGAACCCCCATACACAACCTCCTGCTTATTAATTCAGATGTCATGTCATTAGACCATCAAGCTAGCTGGGGTCAGCTGGTTAAATCTATTGCAATATCGCAGTGGTTCTGTATATTAATAATAAAATTTGGGGAAATTGCGGCATTAAGTTCTTTCAATATAAGATGCAACGTTTGGATGCCATTCGATAAAGCGCGTGTGTTACATCAGGGGCGGATCTATACATTTGTTGCTTTCCTAAGTGATCAACATTTCCGTCGTTGGGAGATAGACCTATAACGATTAGCATGTAATTATTATCCGTCGATCATTGTATTAGGTTTGTAATCCTGAAAATGCCCGAGAGGCGTACAGAATGAAGCTAGAATGAATTTGGACATGGCCACTAATTCTTCGTTGAACAAAAAATTGGAAATAATGAAAACACTGGTTTGAAGAAATACAGGAATTAAAGGCAGCGTACAGGAGTTGCAAGGCCTCCAACAAATTTCATTGAGTTTGAGACAGGAACATTGCAAACATTCACAACGGAAAATCTTGATTCATCAGATGCTGGGTTTTTCAAGCAAATCAAGATTGAGTGTCTTTTAAATATAAGTGAAGGTCTTAAACTTCCTTACAGACATTGTTTCATGTGCCTTTTTACGCTTCGTTCATCTGGATAGAAGAAATACCGCCGAAATAACCTTGTCCCCTTCGAATCCTTCACAGTTACACCACCCTTTTGAAATGCTACTAAATTGTTCAGACGAACGTTCTTTTTAAGTACCAAATTCAGCCAAAACGCATATCTTTGCAAATCTTATAATGCCCCTTTAATAATTTGCAGGTCGTCCCTTTTCATATCTCCATACTTAGTGATATAAATAACAACTTTAGTTTGCTCCTGAACGGGGGGTGTGCATCCCAAATAGATCCGCCACACGGGGTATAATATGATTGGATTACCGCCTTCGTTTTCTGTTTATAGCTGACTAATTTCTTACCGGATTTAACTTTCTAACCCTGCACTTTGTTCTCCACATTCCCTTCAAATTTAGATGCAAAAGCGACTGACATTTCTCCTCGTTGTCTCCATCCTGACAAGCGATTTACTCAAGCTACAAGCTGCTAGTACCGACACTGTTCTCGCAGATAGTGATATGAATCCTACTGTTCCAGAGTGTGGTCAAATGTGCTGCCAGGGACCTGCTGCAGTACCAGGCATCCCCGGTATACCAGGCCAACCAGGACCTTATGGACCAGTGGGTCTAAAGGGTGAAATTGGTCTACCAGGGCCCAAAGGTGACAGAGGGGAGACTGGAGCCGTGGGTGAACAAGGAGAGCCCGGGAACCCTGGACTTAAAGGGGAAGGTGGCATAGGCGTGCCCGGAAAGATGGGTCCACGCGGTCCACCAGGATTAGCTGGAGCAAAAGGGGCAATTGGTCTGAAGGGTGAGAAGGGGAACCGAGGGGAAGCACCAACCAACCACCGAGTAGCTTTTACAATGCAACACACTTCCATTTTTGATTCTCAAGGTCGCTATACACGTTTGCCCTTCGATAGTACATTGACGCTTGCGCCGGGTACCAACATCAGTCTGGAGACGGCTACCTTCACATGTAGTATCCCGGGCACCTACGTCTTTATGTTCTCTTTGACCAAGTATTATGGTGATCAGCTCTATGCACGTCTTGAAAGAAATGGTGTCTATATTGCCACAGCCATAAGTACTAGATCAGATGAATACGAACAGGTATCTAGTAGTGCGTTGGTTGTCCTCCAAGATGAGGACGACGTGTATTTGACAGTTAGCGGGAAGGTGCATCACTACCACGGTACATTCAGTGGATTCTTACTTTACGAATAGACAAAACGAAATACTACAACCATCCTGAGCGATTCTCAACACTAGAGGGAATAGGTCAATATGCAAAAGTAAAATGCATGCATTCCATATAATCTATATATCTGTCACTTGCAGAAAAAAAAAGAAACGAACAAAACAATTGGCCTATATAAATTATTTTTGGTGATTTATTTGTAACAGTGCTATATAATCGTGTATTATAATCAAGTCACAGGGTTTGTTTATTTCGCTTGACGCATAGGCCGAACATCCGGGTAACTATAGCTGTAAATAGAAAGGGGGTGTTCTATAAATAGCTTGAGGGCGGAGCCTAATTGTTGATTATAGTTGTCATTTAAGTTAGGCTTCTTACGGAGATTACAATTTGAGACAAACTTCTTAAATTGTGGTTTCGCATAAACTGTTCGTTTTCACACAAGATTATGAGATTTGGGGGGTAAAAGATCTACGTGAAGTTCGGTTCAGTTCGAATCAACATGATAATGTCTGAAAGTAAAATGATTAAACCAGCTGTTATGATGATTTGCTGAAAAGGAAGAAACAATTGAGAGGATCAAGATATCATGAAGGTTGTGATTACACCACATGGTATCAAATTACACATTAACAAAAGGCATCACATTCCTGACAGTAATCATACTTCAATTATACATTCCTTCATTTAGTTAGAGGGGATTGTTGACAACAAAGAAATTCTAGATTCTAGATCAATTAAAATATTAGCCCTAGATAAAAGCAATGATTAACCTGGTTAAAACCATCACATGGTAAGTGCAGAATTTCTAATCAATGTATTATATCTGTTCCTGCTAATGGTTGTGAGTAATTAACGAATAGACAAGGAATTGCGAAATCCGAAACTTGTTTTTAAGATGAATAAAATATTTTAATGATTCGTTATTAATAATAACATTTGCGTAGTATAAATAAATTATTACAGGTACTGGTATCGAGACACATTATTATATAATACTTTAAAAACACATTTTTCAGAGCAGAAAACATGCCCGAACACATTAAAACCAATAGTTTCATTTAATGATGTTACATTTTCGGCATTTCATGTTTATATCGCTGATTTCCTATTCTTTGTATCTGTTGGCCTTTTGTACGAGGTTTGAGAATGACAGTGGACCCAGTTGCCGAAATTTTGACTGATATAAATATTAAAATGCATGGAACCTTTATTCAAAAATAACAGCCCATCGAACTATCTTATTGATGGTTTAGTATAATGAGTAGATTTGTTGATTTTACCTGAAACAACGAATAATGCTAAAGTGGAATTATGAACAATAATTCTTTTAATTGACAATGCCACCTGATAAACTTCCAATTATCTTATAATCTTTGCAACCATCTGTGGAAACATGTTTGGTGAATGTATTTTGTTTTAAGACATTCAATCTAAAAGAAATAAATTGTGGCCATATTCCGGAAAACATACTAGATTATTTCTTGTTCACCCTATTCATCCGCATTTTGATTATCATTTTCAGTAAATTATGTTACGATTCACTCGTTCCGATCGGTTACAATCCATTCTCTGTAAAAACCCAAGAATATTCGTACAATGGGAGACTTTGGAGCTGGGTCTTCAATTTGATTGCGCACGCATGCTCACAATTAATTGTGCGCGCATGCCCAGAGCAAGCAAAAATTAGACTTCGGTCTGCTGCCGCCAACGTCTCAAAATTCTCCCATTCGGTCTTCACAATCTCCATTGCACACAGTGGCGTATTTATAGACAAGTCTTCAGACCTGGGGGTGATCCTCTAGCTTGGTCGTAAGTTTAAACTACGGTTGTGCACGTTTTATGTGAAATAAAATTCTGGGGATGTACGACCCCGTTATCTACGCCTCTTATTTCACATGTAAATATTTCAAAAAATCTATCTTTTCTTAAGTTGTAACTGCATGCCTTTACTGGTTTGTTCATGTTTAGTTGCTCATCAACTATCATGAAGCATTTTCGACATTTGTCAGGCAGACAAACTTCATCTTAATTATCCTTATCCAGTGACCGCAAGCAGACTTTCAGTCTAGTCTTAATCCTGTACGACTACTTTCCTAAATAGTTTACTTGAAGTAATATTCTTGCAGACGTAGTGTCAGGTTGATATGCATTCTGACTTGTCTTTTTGTATTGTTTCCACCGAAACTAGTAGACTTGTCCCAAGTTCTACTCCTGTGCTTATCAAGTCCGCTTGTTTCGTTTGGGCGCCCTCACTTAAGCAATAATCCGTAATGACATATGGTCCACATTATTTTGTCGGTTGCCCTTGTCAAATCAGGATCAATATTGCGACCCTTAAGACCCTACATATCCGTCTTTAAAGTCACCACAGTGAATGCTGAAATATATCCTGTGTTACGTATGTTAAACTTACAGGCAATAAGTCCAATAGTCAAGCGCAATTAGGCAGAAACCTACAAGAAAAGGGATATGACTCTGATAATGAGGGAAACCAGCAACAGACAATAGCACAGTATCAGGCAGATACGTGTATACTGGAAGAACATGAGACAATGATATTTTATTTACAAACAACTTGGACAAAAGATACATAAGGAAATTTGTCTGAAGATAAGACGGTATGAATGGCAAATGTAATGAAATAATATAAAAAAAAAAACTATAAAAAAACCGCCGTTCGATTGGACTCGGGGCTGCAGAATGGGAGTCCAGCCACAGCGCCCTCACCGTCTCAACTGGTATGATTCGCTATCGGGAACTAACAGACGTCTCTGGAACTGACTGACGTAACCGTCATCACAACCTAGGACAGCTGTCAGGGATGATGCATATGCAAATGTACTGATACAAACATCTCTAGATGACATGAATATGCACGTACATTCCATGGAAAAGTCTAAACTTTTATCCGAACATTCCATACACAAAATTCCTTTATACATGCCTTTTTGATGAAATATTTCCGAAACTATCACAGATTATACAATTAATCATCAACAACAGGGGGGTCAGCTGGTATGGGAAAACAATGCAAAGGCAAAGTTGACACCGCAGAAGAATAAAGGGTTGTTTGTGGCAAGGTTTTTATCTTTGAGGATTATGGCATGGGACTTGTATGGTTAGGGCTGGGGCTAAGGTTGAGGCTCGGGCAAGGGATGTCATGTTAGCGAACAAGGGTTAAAACTGCGGCTGGGCTTGGTGTATATAATGTAAGGGCTTGGGTTATATTAATGTCAGGCTGGGGTCAGACATTTTGAGGAGAGGGTTCATTCGAAATATACGGCCGATTCACAATAGTGCGCCACCATGAGTTTGCAACGCATTGGCCAATCACAATGCGTGGAATTAATTCTGTCGACAAACTGCGCATGTTTTTAAAAATGCGCGGCAGTTTGTCGACAACTTGGCCAACGCGTTGCAAACGCGCACGCCACAGGCTCGGGATAAGAAACTACATGCAGTATAAATGTAATACTGGGTGTTAAGTGCCCTAGAAATGATGTGTTCAGCAAATTAACAATATTGCTTGAAAAATAGGTTTTACAGCTTCTGTCTGATCTTTCTATTCATACTGAGGTGGTGGCGCTATCACGACGATCGCTACTGATGGCGCCGCCATTTGATATGGGTACACCAAACAAAATAAATTAATTGACCATACAGTAAAAAACACCAACTTTGCAGTGGCACTGCCCCAAGCGGGAGTCTCTCGTGTTTTGCAACAAAACTGAAAATTCTACTTTAAATCTCAACCATTGAAACACGTTACAATTTTTAATAGTTTGCCGATAATTTTTTTTTTCTAATCACCAATAAATCCAATAAATCGTTACATTTCAGGAAGCGTCCCTGTACTTCGAAGGCCAATGAAGTCCATTTAAAGCCGACTGTATATCGAGGAAAAATTTAGATTGAATAACAAAATCCCCAGGTTAACTGGTTGATAACCTGTCATAAATCCACAATAAATTGATAGCATTAACCCAATCGATGTCGGTGACTGAAAACCAAACAAACTTGAATTGACATAACTATTGTCACGTTTCCAGAATAGACTACAAATTGGTTTGTATAATGTTTAGTTTACAGGAACTGCTGTATGGATCTACGGTTGCTTTATACATTGTCTGTCGACAAGTTCGGAATATTTCCTTATTACGACAAGTGCATTGAGTACAACTCAACGCATGCATGGACTGAGTTTACGTGTATCTATAAATGCCATCCAATCAAAACCACTGTTATATGCACTGCTTAATGCATTGCATATTCATTATCATCTGTCAATCAAGTAACTGGTGGATGTATTGTGCCATACATAAACATAATTTATGGTAATGACCTGTCATTCAATGGTACGTGCTACTTGCTTCTTACATTAACGTGAATATTATAATCTGTCATTGAAAAACAAATCACTGTGCCAATGTGTTTGTGATTTCTGTACGCGATATTTGATTGACAGCGGTGGTAGACCAATCACACACTGCCAAATTGACTCGATCACTGCTCAGGAAATCAGTGGTGAGTTTAAAAGCTGAGGCGGCCGCTTCCTGGTTCACAAGAAACATCCCATCTCAACTTTGCAGATCATTCTACAAAGAGAGTTTGATTGAGAGAGAGTACAATTATCAAGAAAGACATTTTCTAGCAAGGTAAGTGATCTTCAAGTTTGAAACAAGTTAATGGCTCAATATGAGCCTCCAGATTTAGTATTGAAACAACACGGTAATCCGTCCGTTAAATATCGATATTGTGTTAGATAAAACATTTTTTCTTTAACTTGGAGTTGGGAGGGCTTGACGTTTTGATCCTAAAAGCAGGAACATTCTAAGAGTCAGTTTAAAATGACTAGAACATTGTTTTTCTTTTCAACCTCTAGTCATTAATAGGGATCCAGACGTAGGGCTATATAGTTCCTCCTATTTCCAAGCATGTTATGTATTTTAGCTCATTATTTTGGTTGATGAGCAGTTTGCCTGTATTTTTCAAAATACTTAACAAGTGTAAGTTTCTGGGTTCAGTTATTGATGAAAAATCATGAACGTTTCACATCGATGAAGTATCAGGTATAAAGTTCTATACCATAAATATTGTTGTTATTAGCTTAAACATAAAGTTCCTTTCAAAGTTCTTCAAACTCTATACTCTTCGCTAGTACTCCCTTTCTATCCATTATTGTAATGTTGAGTGGGAAAATTTCGAATGAATTTAGATACATCGACTGTCTTGCAAAAATGGATTGTTGGATGAATATTATAACGAACGCATCGTCCTGACTCATAGCCAACCAATCTTGAGAAATTTGTAAAAGAGACTTTTTCCATGTGTAAATACCGTACTGAAAGTTGCTACCCAGTCTACTATGCAAAGTGTCTGTACAATAACCGAGTCTTAAAGGGATGGTACAGAACTAGTAAAAACCCGTGTACAGAGAACTGTACACATTTCAGCGAATGATTAAAACGCTTCGAAGCGATTTATTCCGATCGGAAAATAGTTTCATTTATGGCATTTCAGACAAAAACATTTCATGGGATGTTTTCTCCTATCATCACCATTATACTGTGTGATTAAATTAACCTACTCGATCACATTGCTCAAAACAGGGCATCTGATTCTTTACTAGATTTACTGGACCCAAACTATAGAACACTCTGCCACTGGCTCTCAGAGAATCGATATCTTACATTAGTTTGAAAAGTCAACTTAAAGGGATGGTACAGAACTGGTGTTTGCGACAAAACCGTTGCTGAAAGTGAAAGCACATTATGTAATCCATCATATACGTTAACTGACAAACCTGTAGAAGTTTGAGGTCAATCAGCCATCGGGGTCACGAGAAATAGTGAAAACCCGTGTACGGAGAACTGTACACATTTCAACGAATGAATAAAACGCTTCGAAGCGATTTATTCCAATCGGAAAATAGTTTCATTTATTTCTCAACGAATATGGCATTTCAGACAAAACCATTTCATGGGATGTTTTCTCCTATCATCACCATTATACTGTGTAAGTTTTATGTGAATCTGTGATTATGAAGTGTATTTTGTCTTACCAATTCTGTACCCTCCCTTTAAAGGATACCACTTACAATGCACCAATCCAACAATTTAATCTGTTGTCTGTCTCTGTGCACTATATACATTTCATTTATTTTGTCTGTATTTGTTTTGTAAGGTACACATATGTAGCTTTTACTGCATTGTTTCTTCTATCCTAACACAGGCGTGTGTGCTTTTTAGGTTGTGTCCCCTCTTCATTTCTTCAGTATGATAATTCAACTAGTTAAACATTCAACTAACATTATATACGTTTGTCACATCCCAGGGTTGGCACAACCCAAAAGATGGACCTTCGGTAGCCCAACCGAGTCCCGGAACACAAGATGAAATAAAACACAGTGGATCCATCTGACTTTATTACAATTTATACAATTTATTTACAGTTCAATCAATCAAATACTAACATTTATAATCTACTAGCTTTATGGCCTACGTCAATCGTCTCGGGTTTTCTTTGGTCCTAACGCAATAGGGGGGGGGGGGGTCCCAGAAGCTACGGTGGCGGTCCCTATAGTTCGCCGCTGCGATCCGGCCCTGTCACTTCTGGTCAGTGGACGTACTCGTCTCCCAACCCAGAAAGCTCTTAATATTATCATTTAAATCACACTTCCACTAATAGTTCTAGGTGGGTTCAACCAAACAGTAATTTTAGCACGACGTATTCTTTCTTAGTCGCCATGAAATTAACTTATAATCAGACATTAATAACATACATTTTATCGATCTGGGTCGAGCAAGTATAGTTGATTTGAAAATCTCCGAAAATCAAATACAATGGTTAATACATTTTAAACCAACAAGATAATTCATTTTTATTAAACTTACAGGATTTCCGGTGTTCCTAGTTTGTTTGTCCGATAGGGTATCGGCGGATTTGCCTTCCAAATGGCCCGCTTAAATTAGGTTGCCTAAGGCTGGCTTGCTGTGCCCTCTCCTTAGCTTCTCTGTGCTACTTCAATTTTCCTCAAAAATAACACCTCAATGCATCTTGGCTGGTTGCAATCCTCTCCACGGAATCTCATCTCCAAAATCTCCAACACACCCCAAGTGAGAATTCTTGCAATGACCCATACTGTGGTCCAAGAATTCAGTAAAGGCATTGAGACCCAAAATATCTTTTCAACATGCAAATTTATGCATACTACGGGCTCGCCAGCCAATGACAACTTTACACTATATACACGACCCCATTCTTAAATGGTTCACTAACTCCTGCACCAGTCGGGTGCGGCGGCCCACAAGAAAATAAATCTCGTTTATCACCACCCCTGCATCAAACTAAACTCAGAAATTGTAGGTCGCCCAAATTAAATTTAAGTCTTTCATTTAAAGAGTCACTTCGATTAAAATAATTATAATCACCTTGTGACAATGTTTATTAAAAAAATTTAAAAGTTGTGTACTATTGTTATATCAAGAAGATGAAACCCTCATACAGTTTTGAAATCTCAATCTTAAAATCTTTTGAAATCTTTATCTCAGGTATTACTCAAACATTGGAAAGCTTCCCAGTACTGAAATGACATGTAAATGATTATATATTGATTATACAAAAAGCCATATCCTCTTTGAGTAATTCCTCGTGTAGCGTTTCCTTAGGTTGTTGCATTGTTAATGCTGCGTATACGTATCTTCAATGATCCTTGGGATATAGTGGTAAAAAAAAAAACGACCAGTGAATTTCTCTTTTATTTTTGAAAGATCAACAAGATTTTCGGTCGTTGTTTTACTAATTTCTGGACAAACACACCATTATAGGCGGAAAAAATGTTTACGGTATGTTTCTACCACCACCATCTTCATACCCTGTAAGTTATACGTAAATCTGTGAACATTTCTGTTTTGGTGTCTTACCAAAGTATGATACTACCTTTAATGCAGATGTCATGTCACTAGACCCCATCAAGCTAGCTGGGGTCACGTCAGCGGGTTAAATCTATTCCAATATCGCAAAGGCTCAGTAATTATTCATAAAATTTGGGGAAATTGCTGCATTAAATTCTCTTTTCAATAGTTATAAGATGCAGCGATTGGATCCCATTCCACAAAGCGCGTGCGTTACAGGGCGGATCTATACATTTGTTGCTTTCCTAAATGACCAACATTTCCGTCGTTGGGAGATAGACATATAACGATTAGCTGGAATTATTATCCGTCGATCATTGTATTAGGTTTGTAATCCTGAAAATGCTCGAGAGGCGTACAGAATGAAACTAGAATGAATTTGGACATGGCCATCACTAATTCTTTGTTGAACGAAAAATTTGAAATAATGAATACACTGGTTTGAAGAAATACAGGAATTAAAGGCAGCGTACAGGATTTGCAAGGCCTCCAACAAAATTCATTGAGTTTGAGACAGGAAATGGACTCAACAGTTCGTAAACATTGCAAACATTCACAATGGAAAATCTTGGTTCATCAGATGCTGGGTTTTTCAAGGAAATTAAGATTGAGTGTCTTTTAAATAGAAGTGAAGGTCTTAAACTTCCTTACAGACATTGTTTCATGTACCTTTTTACGCTTCGTTCATATGGATAGAAGAAATACCGCCGAAATAACCTTTGAATCCTTAACAGTTACACCACGCTTTCGAAATGCTACTAAATCGTTCGGACGAACGTTCTTTTTAAGTACCAAATTCAGCCAAAATCATATCTCCATACTTAGTGATATAAATAACAACATTAGTCTGCTGCTGAACGGGGGGGGGGGGTCATCCCAACTAGATCCGCCACGCGGGTTATAATATGATTTGATTGTCGCCTTCGTTTTCTGTTTATAGCTGACTAATTTCTTACCGGATTTAACTTTCTAACCCTGCACATTGTTCTCCACATTCCCTTCAAATTTAGATGCATAAGCGACTGACATTTCTCCTCGTTGTCTCCATCCTGACGAGCGATTTACTCAAGCTACAAGCTGCTATTACCGACACTGTTCCCGCAGATGGTGATATGAATCATGCTGTTCGAGAGTGTGGTCAAATGTGCTGCCAGGGACCTGCTGCAGTACCAGGCATCCCCGGTATACCAGGCCAACCAGGACCCTATGGACCAGTGGGTCCAAAGGGTGAAATTGGTCTACTAGGGCCCAAAGGTGACAGAGGGGAGACTGGAGCCGTGGGTGAACAAGCAGAGGCTGGGAACCCTGGACCTAAAGGGGAAGATGGCATGGGCGTGCCCGGAAAGATGGGTCCACGCGGTCCACCAGGATTAGCTGGAGCAAAAGGGGGAATTGGTCTGAAGGGTGAAAAGGGGAACCGAGGGGAAGCACCAACCAACCACCGAGTAGCTTTTACAATGCAGCGCAATTCCATTTTTGATTCTCAAGGTCGCAGTACACGTTTGCCCTTCGATAGTACATTCACGCTTGCGCCGGGTACTAACATCAGTCTTGAGACGGGTACCTTCACATGTAGTATCCCGGGCACCTACGTCTTTATGTTCTCTCTGACCAAGTTTCCTGGTGATCAGCTCTATGTACATCTTGAAAGAAATGGTGTCCATATTGCCATAACCTTGAGAAAATGTCTCAATGGTTGAGAGTTTGTTTGGCGTCGTGTGAAAAGGGCTTTAGGGTGCATTCGTCTAGCTCTCCCGGGTCAGCCCTTACTGGGAATGGTCGTGATATACTGCACAAAACAAGCGAGAGAATGGGGACAAGGTTAACTGGTGTCGAACCGGGAGAGCTAAACGAATGCACCCTAAGAGGATTTGGCATAGGACTTGTATGGTTAGGGCTGGGGCAAGGGATGTGATGTTAGCGAACAAGGGTTAAAACTGCGGCTGGGCTGGGGTCAAATGTAAAGGCTTGGGTTATATTATTGTGGGGCTGGGATCAGAAATTTTTGGGAGAGGGTTAATTCGAATACGGGGCGATTCACAATTGCGCCAACATGAGTTTGCAACGCATTGGCCAATCACAATGCGCGGAATTAATTTTGTCCACAAACTGCACATGTGGAAAGATGCGCGGCAGTTTGTTGACAACTTGGCCAAGGCGTTGCAAACTCATGGTGGGGCACGCCACAGGCAGGGGATAAGAAAAGACATGCAGTATAAATGTAATACTGGGTGTTAAGTGCCCTAGAAATGATGTTTTCAGCAATTATTTAACATTATCTCTTGTGAAATAGGTTTTAAAGCCTCTGTCTGATCTCTCTATTCATAGTTAGTGGTGGCGCTATCATCCGACGATCGCTACCGATGGCGCCGCCATATATGTATGGGTGCGCCAAACTAAATAAACTAATTGAGCATCGAGTTTAAAACCACAAACTTTGCAGTGGCACTGCCCCAAGCGGGGGTATCTCATGTTTTGAAACAATACTGAAAATTCTACTTTAAATATCTCTTAATCATTGAAACACGTAACAATTTTTAATAGTTTGCCATAAGAAAATTTGCTAATGACCCTAAAAAAAACAATCCCAAATATATGTTTCCAAACCGTCCATTTTTAGGAAGCGTCTTCTTCGAATGCCAATGGAACCCATTTAAAGCCGACTGTATATCGAGTCAAAAGGTTGAATCACAAAGTCCCCAGGTTAATTGGTTGATAACCTGTCATAATTCCACAATAGATTGATAGCACAACGATCCCAACCGATGTCAGTGTCGGAAAACCAAACAAACTTGAATTTACATTATGGTAACTTTCGCAAAAAAAACCTCCAATTTGCACGTACATGTTTAGTTTGCACACACTGTATGGTGTATGCAGCTATAGTTGATTTATACTATCGACAAGTTCGGAATATTTCCTTATTACGACAAGTGTATAGCATGCATGGACTGAGTTAATGTGTGTCTATAAATGCCATCCAATCAAAACCACTGTTATATGCGCTGCTTAATGCATATTCATTATCATCTGTCAATCAAGTAACTGGTGGATGTATTATATGCCATACATAAACATAAATTATGGTAATGACCTGTAAGTCAACGGCGGATGCACTTGCTTCGTTTATAAACGTGAATATTATAATCTGTCAGTGAAATACAAGTCACTGTTCTAACGTTTATGCGATTACTGTACGCGATATTGATTGACAGCGCTGGTAGACCAATCACACACTGCCAAATTGACTCGATCACTGCTCAGGAAATCAGTGGTGAGTTTAAAAGCTGAGGCGGCCGCTCCCTGGTTCACAAGAAACATCCCATCCCACCTTTGCAGATCATTCTACAAAGAAAGGGTGATTGAGAGAGGGTACAATTATCAAGAAAGACAATTTCTAGCAAGGTAAGTGATCTTCAAGTTCGCAAAAAGTCAATGGCGCAATATCAGCCTCCAGATTTAGTATTAAAACAATCTGGTATAATCCGTCCGTCAAATCTCGATATTGTGTTAGATAAAACCCGTCTTTCAAAAATTTAGAGGTTAAGCGTTGAGAGGGCTTGACGTTTTGATCCTATAACAGGAACATCCTAAGAGTCAGTTTAAAATGACAAGAGTACAGGAACATGTTGTTTCTTATATCCTCTTGTCATTTAGCCTCTGGGAAAGATCATGCTATGGGATCCAAACATATAGTTCCTCCTGTTTATGATTAAGCTTGTTATTTTGGTTGATGAGCAGTTTGCAGCAGTTTACTTCTATTTCTACATGCATTTCATTCATTTTGTCTGTTATTTTTGCAAAGTACATATTGTAGCTTTCACTGCATTGTTTCTTCAGTGGGCTATCCTAACACAGGCGTGTGCGCTTTTTAGGTTTCATCCCCTCTTCTTTTCTTCAGTATGATAATTCATATAAATATTCAAATTACATTCTATGTTTATTAAAATAATTTGGAAAGTTGTATACTATTGTTATATCAAGAAGATGAAACCGTCATACAGTTTTGAAATCTCAATCTTTAAATCTTTTGAAATCTTTATCTCAGGTATTATTCAAGCATTACAAAGCTTCCCACAGTACTGAAATGACATGTAATGATTATATATTGATTATATAAAAAGCCGTATCCTCTTCAAGTGATTCCCCGTACGTGTAACGTTTCTTAGGTTGTAGCATCCGCGCTGCGTATATCTTCAATGATCCTTGGGATATAGTTGTATGTGAGTGGTTTCTGGCTTCTAACTGCCAAACGAAAAGAGATACTGTAATTGACTACATGTATATGGAGACCAACAACACCGTGCTTGGTAGCTCATGTGCTGGTAATCGGTGTTCCGAGCGCCGCTTGTTTGAATCCCGCTCCAGTCAATGTTTCTTTGTTCTCTTTTCATTAGCCTGACAATTAATTCAGACAGTTTCCCATGTGGTTATTTCATGATTAAGAAAAGTATTGATTTTATTATGTAGAATTCGCAAAGTCAAAACCGCAGCAATAATTATCATTGTTACTAAGACGTCAGGGTGATAGAATTATTCAAATTAGTTGAGTCCTTCATTGACGTGTATCAGCATTGGGTGCTCAGTGCATTTTGAGTGCACATTCATTGAAAATTCATATGCCGGCTCGGGTGGGATTAGAAACCACGACCTCCTGCTTATTAAAGGTAATATCATAATTGGGTTTTTGTAAAAAAAAAAATACAGATTTATGGGCAAAAATATCAAGGACTATACAGTAATAGTCATCTGGGAAAATTTCAGTCCCATACGGTGCCCACTTTTTGAGAAAACAGTGAAAAAAGAACGACCAGTGAATTTCTCTTTTATTTTTAATCTTTTAAAAGATCAAAAAGATTTTCGGTCGTTGTTTTACTATTTTCTGGATAAACACACCATTATAGGCGGAAACAAAATAACGGTATGATTCTACACCACCATCTTCGTAGCCTGTTAGTTATACATGTACGTAAATCTGTGAACATTTCTGCTTTGGTGTCTTACTAAAGTATGATACTACCTTTAACGCAGATGTGATGTCACTAGACCTCATCAAGCTAGCTGGGGTCACGTCAGTGGGTTAAATCTATTCCAATATCGCAAAGGCTCAGTAACTAATCGTAACATTTGGGGAAATTGCTGCATTGAAATTCTCTTTTCAATAGTTATAAGATGCAACGATTGGATCCCATTCCACAAAGCGCGTGCGTTACAGGGCGGATCTATACATTTTTTGCTTTCCCAATTGACCAACATTTCCGTCGTTGGGAGATGGGACCTAATTATTATCCGTCGATCATTGTATTTATAGGTTTGTAATCCTGAAAATTCTCGAGAGGCGTACAGAATGAAGCTAGAATGAATTTTGAAAACACTGTTTTTAAAAATATAGAGGAATTAAAGGCAGCGTACAGGATTTGCAAGGCCTCCAACAAAATTCATTGAGTTTGAGACAGGAAATGGACTCAACAGTTCGTAAACATTGCAAACATTCACAATCGAAAATCTTGGTTCATCAGATGCTGGGTTTTTCAAGGAAATCAAGATTGAGTGTCTTTTAAATAGAAGTGAAGGTCTTAAACTTCCTTACAGACATTGTTTCATGTATCTTTTTACGCTTCGTTCATCGGGATAGAAGAAATACCGCCGAAATAACCTTGTCCCCTTCGAATCCTTCACAGTTACACCACCCTTTTGAAATGCTATACTAAATTGTTCAGACAAACGTTCTTTTTAAGTACCAAATTCAGCCAAAACGCATATCTTTGCAAATCTTATAATGCCCCTTTAATAATTTGCAGGTCCCTTTTTCATATCTCCATACTTAGTGATATAAATAACAACTTTAGTTTGCTCCTGAACGGGGGGTGTGCATCCCAAATAGATCCGCCACACGGGGTATAATATGATTGGATTACCGCCTTCGTTTTCTGTTTATAGCTGACTAATTTCTTACCGGATTTAACTTTCTAACCCTGCACATTGTTCTCCACATTCCCTTCAAATTTAGATGCAAAAGCGACTGACATTTCTCCTCGTTGTCTCCATCCTGACAAGCGATTTACTCAAGCTACAAGCTGCTATTACCGACACTGTTCCCGCAGATAGTGATATGAATCCTATTGTTCCAGAGTGTGGTCGAATGTGCTGCCAGGGACCTGCTGCAGTACCAGGCATCCCCGGCATACCAGGCCAACCAGGACCCTATGGACCAGTGGGTCCAAAGGGTGAAATTGGTCTACCAGGGCCCAAAGGTGACAGAGGGGAGACTGGAGCCGTGGGTGAAGAAGGAGAGACCGGGAACCCTGGACCTAAAGGGGAAGATGGCATGGGCGTGCCAGGAAAGATGGGTCCACGCGGTCCACCAGGATTAGCTGGAGCAACTGGGAGAATTGGTCTGAAGGGTGAGAAGGGGAACCGAGGGGAAGCACCAACCAACCACCGAGTAGCTTTTACAATGCGGCGCACATCGAATTATGAGTCTAGTAGCTATGCCCGTATGCCCTTCGATAGTACATTCACGCTTGCGCCGGGTACCAACATCAGTCTTGAGACGGGTACCTTCACATGTAGTATCCCGGGCACCTACGTCTTTATGTTCTCTTTGACCAAGTATCCTGGTAATGAGCTCTTTGTACGTCTTGCAATAAATGGTGTCTATATTGCCAGAGCCTACAGTTCTAGATCAGATGGATACGAACAGGTATCTAGTAGTGCGTTGGTTGTCCTCCAAGATGAGGTCGAGGTGTATTTGAATGTTTACGGGAAAGTGTATTGGGAGTACGGTACATTCAGTGGATTCTTACTCTACGAATAGACAAAACAAAATACTACAACCATCATAAGCGATTATAATACTAGGTCAGTGGGAAAACTATGATACTGTTATCATAATTAATACAAATGTGTAAAAAGCATACTTTCCATATAGACCGATCCGACGACATGACAGGCCGTCCGCCATTACTGCGGTGTCCCCGTCCGACTTTTGTACCCACTGAGTGGCAACAAATGAATTTTCCGTTCCGCCACCCTCTATACAGCAGGAGGGTGTAGGTCCCCTGATACACCGCATGGCCAATTACATGAATCGCAAGTCGGATTCGTGTATTACACACAAAAGGCGAGCGGGGACACCGCAGTAATGCCGGATGGTATTTCGTGCCCCGGATCGGTGTATATAGTCTGTTGTATATCTGTCACGTTAAGAGAAAAGGGAATAAAAATGATAATGTATTTCTGGTAATGTTTGTAACAGTGCTATAAACGTGTATAGTTGTTAAGGCACAGGTGCTGTTATTTTGCTTGACACATATAGGCTCTATACAGCAATTTGACTGAATTTAAATAAAGATTCGTTCCCGTGTTCCATTAAGTCAGGTGTAAACAATGTAAAATTCATGGTGAAAGTTGTCATACAAGTTAGGCTTTTTATGGAGATTAAAATTTTAGACAAACCTGTTACATTTTGGTTTCGCATAAACTCTTCGTTTCCTCACAAGATTTTCGGGGTATGAAAGGTCGAGGTCTTCATGAAGTTCGGTTCAATAAGAATTGAGAATATAATGTCTGAAAGTAAAATGATTAAACCAACTGTAATGATGATTTGCTGAAAAGGACGAAACAATTGAGAGGATCAAGATATCATGAAGGTTGTGATTACACCACATGGTATCAAATTACAAATTAACAGAAGGCATGATATTCCTTACAATAATCATACTTCAATCATACATTCCTTAATTTAATTAGAGGGGTGTGTTGATACATCAGTAAGGAAACTACCATTCTGGATCAAAATATCAGCCCATAATAACAACAAGGATTGACGCGGTTAACACCATCACATGTTTAGGGCAGAATATTTCATCAATGTATTATATCTTTTTCGGTTTTGATTAATTAACGAAAAAACAAGGAATTGCGAAATCCGACACTTGTTTTTAAGATGATTAAAATATTTTGATAATTCTTCATTAAAGGTTATATCATACTTTGGTTTTTGTCAAAGAAACACAGATTTATGGGCAAAAATATTACGGAAATTTTCAGTCCCATACGGTGCCAACTTTTTGAGAAAACGGTGAAAAAATACCACAGTATGTCTTAAGTCTTTTCTCTTTTATTTTTGATCTTTAAAAGATCGAAAATAGTTTTGGTCTCTGGTTTTACTGTTTTCTGAATAAATACAGCATTTCAGGCAGAGATATGTTAACGGAATGTTTCTACCATCATCATCTTCACATCCTGTGAGTTAAAGGTAAATCTGTGAAGATTTCTGTTTCGGTATGCTATACCAAAGTGTGATACTACCTTTAATATTAACATTTACGTAATATTAATAAATTATTACAGGTACTGGTATCGAGACACGTTATTATAATACTTTAAAACATTTTAAATATTAAAATGCATCGGGAACTTTCAGCCCATCGAACTATCTTATTGATGGTTTAGTATAATGAGTAGATTTGCTGATTTTACCTGAAACAACGTATAATGCTAAAGTGGAATTATGAACAATTCTTTTTAATTGACAATGCCACCTGATAAACTTCCAATTATCTTATAATCTTTGCAACCATCTGTGGAAACATGTTTGGTGAATGTGTTTTGTTTTAAGACATTCAATTTAAAAGAAATAAATTGTGGCCATATTCCGGAAATCATACTAGACTATTTCTTGTTCACCTTATTCATCCGCATTTTGATTATCATTTTCAGCAAATTATGTTACGATTCACTCGTTCCGATCGGTTACAATCCATTCTCTGTAAAAACCCAAGAAGATTCGTACAATGGGAGACTTTGGAGCTGGGGCTTCAATTTTATTGCGCACGCATGCTCACAATTAATTGTACGCGCATGCCCAGAGCAAGCAAAAATGAGACTCCGGTCTGCTGCCGCCAACGTCTCAAAATTCTCCCATTCGGTCTTCTCAATCTCCATTTCACACAGTGGCGTATAGACAAGTCTTCAGACCTGGGGGTGATCCTCTAGCTTGGTCGTAAGTTTATAGTACGGTTGTGCACGTTTCATGTGAAATGAAATTCTGGGGATGTACGACCCCGTTATCTACGCCTCTGATTTCACATGTAAATATTTCAAAAAATCTATCTTTTCTTAAGTTGTAACTGCATGCATTTACTGGTTTGTCCATGTTTAGTTGCTCATCTACTATCATGAAGCATTTTCTACATTTGTCAGGCAGACAAACTTCATCTTAATTATCCTTATCCAGTGACCGCAAGCAGACTTTCAGTCTAGTCTTAATCCTGTACGACTACTTTCCAAAATAGTTTACTTGAAGTAATATTCTTGCAGACGTAGTGTCAGGTTGACATGCATTCTGACTTGTCTTTTTGTATTGTTTCCACCGAAACTAGTAGACTTGTCCCAAGTTCTACTCCTGTGCTTATCAAGTCCGCTTGTTTCGTTTGGGCGCCCTCACTTAAGCAATAATCCGTAATGACATAATGGTCCACATTATTCTGTCGGTTTCCCTTGTCAAATCAAGATCAATATTGCGACCCATAAGACCCTACATATCCGTCTTTAAAGTCACCGCAGTGAATGCTGAAATATATCCTGTGTTACGTATGTTAAACTTACAGGCTCAAGTCCAATAGTCAAGCGCAAGGCAGAAACCTACAAGAAAAGGGATATGACTCTGATAATGAGGGAAACCAGCAACAGACAATAGCACAGTATCAGGCAGATAAATTGTGGCCATATTCCGGAAAACATACTAGATTATTTCTTGTTCACCCTATTCATCCGCATTTTGATTATCATTTTCAGTAAATTATGTTACGATTCACTCGTTCCGATCGGTTACAATCCATTCTCTGTAAAAACCCAAGACGATTCGTACAATGGGAGACTTTGGAGCTGGGTCTTCAATTTGATTGCGCACGCATGCTCACAATTAATTGTGCGCGCATGCCCAGAGCAAGCAAAAATGAGACTTCGGTCTGCTGCCGCCAACGTCTCAAAATTCTCCCATTCGGTCTTCACAATCTCCATTTCACACAGTGGCGTATAGACAAGTCTTCAGACCTGGGGGTGATCCTCTAGCTTGGTCGTAAGTTTATAGTACGGTTGTGCACGTTTTATGTGAAATAAAATTCTGGGGATGTACGACCCCGTTATCTACGCCTCTTATTTCACATGTAAATATTTCAAAAAATCTATCTTTTCTTAAGTTGTAACTGCATGCATTTACTGGTTTATTCATGTTTAGTTGCTCATCCACTATCATGAAGCATTTTCTACATTTGTCAGGTAGACAAACTTCATCTAAATTATCCTTCCAGTGACCGCAAGCAGACTTTCAGTCTAGTCTTAATCCTGTACGACTACTTTCCTAAATAGTTTACTTGAAATAATATTCTTGCAGACGTAGTGTCAGGTTGACATGCATTCTGACTTGTCTTTTTGTATTGTTTCCACCGAAACTAGTAGACTTGTCCCAAGTTCTACTCCTGTGCTTATCAAGTCCGCTTGTTTCGTTTGGGCGCCCTCACTTAAGCAATAATCCTTTATGACATATGGTCCACATTATTTTGTCGGTTGCCCTTGTCAAATCAGGATCAATATTGCGACCCTTAAGACCCTACATATCCGTCTTTAAAGTCACCACAGTGAATGCTGAAATATATCCTGTGTTACGTATGTTAAACTTACAGGCAATAAGTCCAATAGTCAAGCGCAATTAGGCAGAAACCTACAAGAAAAGGGATATGACTCTGATAATGAGGGAAACCAGCAACAGACAATAGCACAGTGTCGTGCAGATACGTGTATACTGGAAGAACATGAGACAATGATATTTTATTTACAAACAAACTTGGACAAAAGATACATAAGGAAATTTGTCTGAAGATAAGACGGTATGAATGGCAAATGTAATGAAATAATATAAAAAAAAAAATATAAAAAAACCGCCGTTCGATTGGACTCGGGGCTGCAGAATGGGGAGTCCAGCCACAGCGCCCTCACCGTCTCAACTGGTATGATTCGCTATCGGGAACTAACAGACGTCTCTGGAACTCACAGACGCAAGCGTCATCACAACCTAGGACAGCTGCCAGAGATGATGCATATGCAAATGTACTAATACAAACATCTCTAGATGACATGAATATGCACGTACAGTCCATGGAAAAGTCAAAACTTTTATCCGAACATTCCATACACAAAATTCCTTTATACATGCCTCTTTGATGAAATAATTCCCAAACTATCACAGATTATACAATAAATCATCAACAACAGGGGGGTCAGCTGGTATGGGAAAACAATGCAAAGGCAAGGTTGACACCGCAGAAGAATAAAGGGTTGTTTGTGGCAAGGTTTTTATCTTTGAGGATTATGGCATGGGACTTGTATGGTTAGGGCTGGGGCTAAGGTTGAGGCTGGGGCAAGGGATGTGATGTTAACGAACAAGGGTTAAAACTGCGGCTGGGCTGGGTGTATATAATGTAAGGGTTTGGGTTATATTAATGTCGGGCTGGGGTCAGACATTTTGGGGACAGGGTTAATTCGAATACGGCCGATTCACAATAGTGCGCCACCATGAGTTTGCAACGCGCTGGCCAAACACAATGCGCGCAATTAATTTGGGCCCTTTTCCAAACCTCGCCTCCGGCTCAGGCTCCGGCTCCAGCTCCATTTCTTGATCCAATTTTATATAACGGGTATCAAAAAAGAGACTTTTGGCTGTGGTTCGGAAGTAGATTCTATGGTTTGAAAGGGAAAACAGAGCTTCAGCTTCAATGAAAACCCACAACCTCTATTTTCAGCATATGGATGACGGAGCCGGAGCCGGAGCCGGAGCCGAGGTTTGGAAAAGGGCCCTAGAAAGATGCACGGCAGTAGTCTGGTTCCCTGCCCAAAGATTCCCTGAGACCCTGACGACTCTTATTAAAAACATATTTACATGACCTGTCTTTCATTTTCGTACATGACCTCGCGTGACCTGTCGGAAATAGCCGACAGTCAACGTAACTATCCGAAGTTGGACGAAAACGAGTTAGTAATGTTTCGGATTTTTCCGTAAAAAGTCAAAAATTGATATCTGATTCCTGACCCTATTGTTTGACACACGATAGTCAGGAACTTTTTGGGTCCGGGAGCCAGACTAGCACGGCAGTTTGTCGACAACTTGGCCAACTCGTTGCAACTGACTCATGGTGGCGCATTAAATGCCCGTATTGAGAGGCTAGTGGGAATTTGGGCCACAGGCAAGGAATAAGAAAAGACACTCATGCAGTATAAATACCATGTTGGGTGATAAGTGCCCTAGAAATGACGTTTTCAGCAAATATTTAGCTCAGTTGCCTGTACGGTATTCAAGAGGTCGCCGGTTCGAGTCCCGCAGCAGTCAGTTTTTCTTTGTTCACTTTTTAATATCTCTTGAAAAAAATCTCTCTATTCATAGTGAGTGGTGGCGCTATCACGACCAATGGCGCCGCCATTTTATATGGGTGCGCCCAGTGACCGTAGAGTAAAATACACCAATTTTGCAGTGGCACTGCCCCAAGCAGGTGTCTATAATGCTTTGCAGCAATACTGAAAATTCTACTTTAAATCTCAGTCATTGAACACGTTACAATTTTTAATAGTTTGCCGATAAGACAATTTGCTAATTACCCCCCCAAAAAAGCACAAATATGTTTTTCCAAGCCGTCAATTTTTAGGAAGTGTCTACTTCTAAGGCCAATGGAGTCAATTTAAAGCCGACTTTATATCGAGACAAAAGGTAGAGTCACAAAATCTTAAGGTTAACTTGTTGATAGCCTGTAATATAATTCCACAATAAGATAATTGCACGAACCCAACCGATGTCGGTGATTGAAAACCAAAACCAACTTGAATTGACATAGTTACTTTCGCAAGATCAGAAATTGGTTTGTATATTGTTTAGTTTCCATAAACTGCTGTATGGATCTACGGTTGCTTTAAACATTGTCCATCGACAAGTTCGGAATATTTCCTTGTTACGACAAGTGTATAGAGTACAACTCAAAGCATGCATGGACTGAGTTAACGTGTGTCTATAAATGCCAACCAATCAAAACCACTGTTATATGCACTGCTTAATGCATATTCATTATCATCTGTCAATCAAGTAACTGGTGGATGTATTATGCCATACATAAACATAATTTATGGTAATGACCTGCAAGTCAATGGCGGATGCACTTGCTTCGTACATAAACGTGAATATTATAATCTGTCAGTGAAATACAAGTCACTGTTCTAATGTGTTTGTGATTACTATACGCGATATTTGATTGACAGCGCTGGTAGACCAATCACACACTGCCAAATTGACTCGATCACTGCTCAGGAAATCAGTGGTGAGTTTAAAAGCTGAGGCGGCCGCTCCCTGGTCCACAAGAAACATCCCATCTCACCTTTGCAGATCATTCTACAAAGAGAGGGTGATTGAGAGAGAGTACAATTATCAAGAAAGACAATTTCTAGCAAGGTAAGCGATCTTCAAGTTTGAAACAAGTTAATGGCTCAATATCAGCCTCCATATTTAGTATTTAAACAACACGGTAATCCGTCCGTTAAATATCGATATTGTGTTAGATAAAACATGTTTTCTTTAACTTGGAGTTGGGAGGGCTTGACGTTTTGATCCTAAAAGCAGGAACATTCTAAGAGTCAGTTTAAAATGACTAGAACATTGTAGTTTCTTTTCAACCTCTAGTCATTAATAGGGATCCAGACGTAGGTCTATAGTTCCTCCTATTTCCAAGCATGTTATGTATTTTAGCTCATTATTTTGGTTGATGAGCAGTTTGCCTGTATTTCTCAAAATAATTAACAAGTGTAAGTTTATGGGTTCAGTTATTGATGAAAAATCATGAAAGTTTCACATCGATGAAGTATCCATTAAAGTTGCATAGGATAAATATTGGAGTTATTAGCTTAAACATAAAGTTCCTTTCAAAGTTCTTCAAACTCTATACTCTTCGCTAGTACTCCCTTTCTATCCATTATTGTAATGTTGAGTAGGGAAATTTCGAATGAATTTAGATACATCGACTGTCTTCCAAAAATGGATTGTTGGATGAATATTATAACGAACGCATCGTCCATGACTTATAGCCAACCAATCTTGAGAAATTTGAAAATGAGCCTTTTTCCATGTGTAAATACTATATACTGAAAGTTGCTACCCAGTCTACTATGCAAAGTGTATGTACAATAACCGAGTCTTAAAGGGATGGTACAGAACTGGTTTTTGCGACAAACCCGTTGCTGACAGTGAAAGCACATTATGTATTCCCATCATTCATATACCTTAACTGACAAACCTGTAGAAGTTTGAGGTCAATCAGCCATCTGGGTCGCGAGAAAATAGTAAAATCCCATGTACAGAGAACTGTACACATTTCAGCGAATGATTAAAACGCTTCGAAGCGATTTATTCCGATCGGAAAATAGTTTCATTTATTTCTGAACGAATATGGCATTTCAGACAAAAACATGTCATGGGATGTTTTCTCCTATCATCACCATTATACTGGGTGATTTAATTAACCTACTCGTTCACATTGCTCAAAACAGGGCATCTGATTCTTTACTAGATTTACTGGACTCAAACTATAGAACACTCTGCCACTGGCTCTCAGAGAATCGATATCTTACATTAGTTTGAAAAGTCAACTTAAAGGATACCACTTACAATGCACCAATCCAACAATTTAATCTGTTTTCGGTCTCTGTGCACTATATACATATCATTTATTTTGTCTGTATTTGTTTTGTAAGGTACACATATGTAGCTTTTACTGCATTGTTTCTTCAGTGGGCTATCCTAACACAGGCGTGTGCTTTTTAGGTTTTGTCCCCTATTCATTTCTTCAGTATGATAATTCAATTAAACATTCAACTAACATTCTATATGTTTATTAAAATATTTTTAAAAGTTGTGTACTATTGTTATATCAAGAAGATGAAACCGTCATACAGTTTTGAAATCTCAATCTTAAAATCTATTGAAATCTTTATCTCAGGTATAACTCAAACATTGCAAAGCTTCCCAGTACTGAAATGACATGTTAATGATTATATATTGATTATATAAAAAAGCCATATCCTCTTTGAGTAATTCCTCGTGTAGCGTTTCCTTAGGTTGATGCATTGTTAATGCTGCGTATACGTATCTTCAATGATCCTTGGGATATAGTGGTATGTGAGTGGTTTCTGACTTCTAACTGCCAAACGAAAAGAGATACTGTAATTGACTACATGTATATGGAGACCAACAACACCGTGCTTGGTAGCTCATGCGCTGGTAATCGGTGTTCCGGGCGCCGCTTGTTTGAATCCCGTTCCAGTCAATTTTTCTTTGTTCTCTTTTCATTAGCCTAAAAATTAATTCAGACAGTTTCCCGTGTGGTTATTTCATGATAAAGAAAAGTATTGAATTTATTATATAGAATTCGCAAAGTCAAAACCGCAGCAATAATTATCATTGTTACTAAGACGTCAGGGTGATAGAATTATTCAAATTAGTTGAGTCCTTCATTGACGTGTATCAGCATTGTGTGCTCAGTGCATTTTGAGTGCACATTCATTGACAATTCATACGCCGGCTAGGGTGGGATTAGAAACCACGACCTCCTGCTTATTAAAGGTAATATCATACTTAGGTTTCTGTCAAAGAAATACAGATTCATGGGCAAAAATATCAAGGACGATACAGTAATAGTCATCTGGGAAAATTTCAGTCCCATACGGTGCCCACTTTTTGAGAAAACAGTATAAAAGAAAAACGACCAGTGAATTTCTCTTTTATATTTGATCTTTTAAAACATCAAAAAGATTTTCGGTCGTTGTTTTACTAATTTCTGGATAAACACACCATTATAGGCGGAAACAATTTTAACGGTATGTTTCTTCCACCACCACCATCTTCATACCCTGTAAGTTATACGAAAATCTGAGAACATTTCTGTTTTGGTGTCTTACCAAAGTATGATACTACCTTTAATGCAGATGTCATGTCACTAGACCCCATCAAGCTAGCTTGGGTCACGTCAGTGGGTTAAATCTATTCCAATATCGCAAAGGCTCAGTAATTATTCATAAAATTTGGGGAAATTGCTGCATTAAATTCTCTTTTCAATAGTTATAAGATGCAACGATTGGATCCCGTTCCACAAAGCGCGTGCGTTACAGGGCGGATCTATACATTTGTTGCTTTCCTAAATGACCAACATTTCCGTCGTTGGGAGATAGACCTATAACGATTAGAATGTAATTATTATCCGTCGATCATTGTATTAGGTTTGTAATCCTGAAAATGCTCGAGAGGCGTACAGAATGAAGCTAGAATGAATTTGGACATGGCCACTCATTCTTCGTTGAACAAAAAAATGGAAATAATGAAAACACTGGTTTGAAAAAATACAGGAATTAAAGGCAGCGTACAGGAGTTGCAAGGCCTCCAACAAAGTTCATTAAGTTTGAGACAGGAAATGGACTCAGTTCGTTAACATTGCAAACATTCACCATGGGAAATCTTGGTTCATCAGATGCTGGGTTTGTCAAGGAAATCAAGATTGAGTGTCTTTTAAATAGAAGTGAAGGTCTTAAACTTCCTTACAAACATTGTTTCATGTACCTTTTTACGCTTCGTTCATCTGGATAGAAGAAATACCGCCGAAATAACCTTGTCCCCTTCGAATCCTTCACAGTTACACCACGCTTTCGAAATGCTACTAAATTGTTCGGACGAACGTTCTTTTTAAGTACCAAATTCAGCCAAAACGCACATCATAGCAAATCTTATAATGCCCCCTTTAATTATGTGCAGGTCGTGCCTTTTTCATATCTCCATACATATAGTGATATAAATAACAACGTTAGTCTGCGGCTAAACGGGGGGGGGGTGCATCCCAACTACATCCGCCACACGGGTTATAATATGATTTGATTGCCGCCTTCGTTTTCTGTTTATAGCTGACTAATTTCTTACCGGATTTAACTTTCTAACCCTGCACATTGTTCTCCACATTCCCTTCAAATTTAGATGCATAAGCGACTGACATTTCTCCTCGTTGTCTCCATCCTGACGAGCGATTTACTCAAGCTACAAGCTGCTATTACCGACACCGTTCCCACAGATAGTGATATGAATCCTGCTGCTCCAGAGTGTGGTCAAATGTGCTGCCAGGGACCTGCTGCAGTACCAGGCATCCCCGGTATACCAGGCCAACCAGGACCCTATGGACCAGTGGGTCTAAAGGGTGAAATTGGTCTAACAGGGTCCAAAGGTGACAGAGGGGAGACTGGAGCCGTGGGTGAACAAGGAGAGCCCGGGAACCCTGGACCTAAAGGGGAAGATGGCATGGGCGTGCCCGGAAAGATGGGTCCACGCGGTCCACCAGGATTAGCTGGAGCAACTGGGGGAATTGGTCTGAAGGGTGAGAAGGGGAACCGAGGGGAAGCACCAACCAACCACCGAGTAGCTTTTACAATGCAGCGCACTTCGGATTTTGTTTCTCGTGGTAATACCCGTTTACCCTTCGATAGTACATTGAAGCTTGCGCCGGGTACTAACATCAGTCTTGAGACGGGTACCTTCACATGTAGTATCCCGGGCACCTACGTCTTTATGTTCTCTTTGACCAAGTATCCTGGTTATCAGCTCTTTGTAAGTCTTGTAATAAATGGTGTCTATATTGCCGTAGCCTACAGTTCTAGATCAGGTGAATACGAACAGGTATCTAGTAGTGCGTTGGTTGTCCTCCAAGATGAGGACGAGGTGAATTTGCATGTCAACGGGAGGGTGGATGGCACCTATTTTGGTACATTCAGTGGATTCTTACTTTACGAATAGAAAAACGAAATACACCAACCATCCTGAGCGATTCTAGAGGGAATAGGTCAGTGGGAAAATGATGATATTGTTTAACATTGAAAAAGCGTAAAAAAAACATGCATTCCATATAATATTGTGCATATCTGTTACTTGCATAAAAAAAACGAGCCAAACAATATTATATTTGTGGTGATTTATTTAAAAGTGCTTATTTCGCTTGACACATAGGCTCTATATACAACAATTAGACTGAATTTAAATAAAGATTCGTTCCATCTTCCATTACGTCAGTGTACGTCATATACCCAACTTAGTACACGTATAAAACGTTATGCACTGAATTTGTCCGAACATAAACTATAGTAGAAAGGGCGTGTTCTATTAATAGCTCGAGCGCGGAGCCCTATTGTCGGTTAAAGCTGTCATACAAGTTAGGCTTTTTATGGAGATTAACATTTTGAGACAAACCTCTTACATTTTGGTTTCGGATAAACTGTTCGTTTCCTCACAAGATTATGAGATTTTCGGGGTAAAATATCTTCGTGAAGTTCGAATCAACATGATAATGTTTGAAAGTAAAATTATTAAACCAGCTGTTATGATGATTTTTTTGCTGAAAAGGAAGAAACAATTGAGAGGATCAAGATATCATGAAGGTTGTGATTACACCACATGGTATCAAATTACACATTAACAGAAGGCATCACATTCCTGACAATAATCATACTTCAATCTTACATTCCTTCATTTAGTTAGAGGGGAGTGTTGACAAATCTATAAGGAAACTATCATTCTGGATCAAAATATCAGCCCTTAATAAAAGCAATGATTGACCTGGTTAAAACCATCACATGGTAAGTGCAGAATTTCTAATCAATGTATTATATCTGTTCCGGCTAATGGTTGTGAGTAAGGAAATAATAGACAATGAATTGCGAATTCCGACACTATAATTACAATATTTTAATATTTCTATATTAATATTAACATTTGCGTAGTATAAATATATTATGACAGGTACTGGTATCGAGCCACATCATTATAATACTTTAAAACAAAATTTTCAGAAAGCAGAAAAAATGCCCGAACACATTAAAACCAATACTTTCATTTAATGATGTTACATTTGCGGCATTTCATGTTTATATCGCTGATTTCCTATTCTTTGTATCTGTTGGCTTTTTGTACGAGGTTTGAGAATGACAGTGAACCCAGTTGCCGAAATTGTGACTGATATAAATATTAAAATGCATGGAACCCTTATTCAAAACTAACAGCTCATCGAACTATCTTATTGATGGTTTAGTATAATGAGTAGATTTGCTGATTTTACCTGAAACAACGTATAATGTTAAAGTGGAATTATGAACAATTCTTTTAATTGATATGCCACCTGATAAACTTCCAATTATCTTATAATCTTTGCAACCATCTGTGGAAACATGTTTGGTGAATGTATTTTGTTTTAAAACATTCAATCTAAAAGAAATAAATTGTGGCCATATTCCGGAAAACATACTAGACTATTTCTTGTTCACCCTATTCATCCGCATTTTGATTATCATTTTCAGTAAATTATGTTACGATTCACTCGTTCCGATCGGTCACAATCCATTCTCTGTAAATACCCAAGAAGATTCGTACAATGGGAGACTTTGGAGCTGGGTCTTCAATTTGATTGCGCACGCATGCTCACAATTAATTGTGCGCGCATGCCCAGAGCAAGCAAAAATGAGACTTCGGTCTGCTGCCGCCAACGTCTCAAAATTATCCAGTTCGGTCTTCTCAATCTCCATTTCACACAGTGGCGTACAGACAAGTCTTCAGACCTGGGGGTAATCCTCTAGCTTGGTCGTAAGTTTATAGTACGGTTGTGCACGTTTCATGTGAAATGACGTTCTGGGGATGTATACGACCCCGTTATCTACGCCTCTGATTTCACATGTAAATATTTTAAAAAATCTATCCTTTCTTAAGTTGTAACTGCATGCATTTACTGGTTTGTTTATGTTTAGTTGCTCATCCACTATCATGAAGCATTTTCTACATTTGTCAGGTAGACAAACTTCATCTTAATTATCCTTATCCAGTGACCGCAAGCAGACTTTCAGTCTAGTCTTAATCCTGTACGACTACTTTCCTAAATAGTTGACTTGAAGTAATATTCTTGCAGACGTAGTGTCAGGTTGACATGCATTCTGACTTGTCTTTTTGTATTGTTTCCACCGAAACTACCGGTAGTAGACTTGTCCCAAGTTCTACTGTGCTTATCAAGTCCGCTTGTTTCGTTTGGGCGCCCTCACTTAAGCAATAATCCGTAATGACATATGGTCCACATTATTTTGTCGGTTCCCCTTGTCAAATCAGGATCAATATTGCGACCCTTAAGACCCTACATATCCGTCTTTAAAGTCACCACAGTGAATGCTGAAATATATCCTGTGTTACGTATGTTAAACTTACAGACTCAAGTCCAATAGTCAAGCGCAAGGCAGAAGCCTAAAAGAAAAGGGATATGACTCTGATAATGAGGGGAAACCAGCAACAGACAATAGCACAGTGTAAGGCAGATACGTGTATACTGGAAGAACATGAGACAATGATATTTTATTTACAAACAAGCTTGGACAATTAATGATACATAAGGAAATATGTCTGAAGATGAGACGGTATGAATACTAATGGCAAATGTAATGAAATAATAAAAAAACGCCGTTCGATTGGACTCGGGGTTGCAGAATGGGGAGTCCAGCGCCCTCACCGTCTCAACTGGTATGATTCGCTATCGGGAACTAACAGACGTCTCTGGAACTCACAGACGCAACCGTCATCACAACCCAGGACAGCTGGCAGGGATGATGCATATGCAAATGTACTAATACAAACATCTCTAGATGACATGAATATGCACGTACATTCCATGGAAAAGTCAAAACTTTTATCCCAACATTCCATACACAAAATTCCTTTATACATGCCTCTTTGATGAAATATTTCCGAAACTATCACAGCTTATACAATTAATCATCAACAACAGGGGGGTCAGCTGGTATGGGAAAACAATGCAAAGGCAAGGTTGACACCGCAGAAGAATAAAGGGTTGTTTGTGGCAAGGTTTTTATCTTTGAGGATTATGGCATGGGACTTGTATGGTTAGGGCTGGGGCTAAGGTTGAGGCTGGGGCAAGGGATGTGATGTTAGCGAACAAGGGTTAAAACTGCGGCTGGGCTGGGTGTATATAATGTAAGGGCTTGGGTTATATTAATGTCGGGCTGGGGTCAGACATTTTGGGGACAGGGTTAATTCGAATACGGCCGATTCACAATAGTGCGCCACCATGAGTTTGCAACGCATTGGCCAATCACAATGCGTGGAATTAATTTTGTCGACAAACTGCGCATGGGGGAAAATGCGCAGCAGTTTGTTGACAACTTGGCCAACGCGTTGCAAACGCGCACGCCACAGGCTCGGGATAAGAAACTACATGCAGTATAAATGTAATACTGGGTGTTAAGTGCCCTAGAAATGATGTGTTCAGCAAATTAACAATATTGCTTGAGAAATAGGTTTTACAGCTTCTGTCTGATCTTTCTATACACGGGTTTACACTTCTGCGGTTTTTATCGCGACTTCGAAACGAGGCACTATCACGCATGCGCACTTTTGGAAGTGTAAACCCGTGTATTCATACTGAGTGGTGGCGCTATCACGACGATCGCTACTGATGGCGCCACCATTTGATATGGGTGCACCAAACAAAATAAAATAATTGACCATACAGTAAAAAACACCAACTTTGCAGTGGCACTGCCCCAAGCGGGAGTCTCTCGTGTTTTGCAACAAAACTGAAAATTCTACTTTAAATATCAATCATTGAAACACGTTACAATTTTCAATAGTTTGCCGATAAAATGTTTTTTTCTAATCACCAATAAACCCAATAAACCGTTACTTTTCAGGAAGCGTCCCTGTACTTCGAAGGCCAATGAAGTCCATTTAAAGCCGACTGTATATCGAGACAAAATTTAGATTGAATTACAAAATCCCCAGGTTAACTGGTTGAAAACCTGTCGTAATTCCACAACAAATTGATAGCATTAACCCAATCGATGTCGGTGACTGAAAACCAAACAAACTTGAATTGGCATAACTATGGTCACGTTTCCAGAATAGACTACAAATTGGTTTGTACAATGTTTAGTTTACAGGCACTGCTGTATGGATCTACGGTTGCTTTATACATTGTCTGTCGAGAAGTTCGGAATATTTCCTTATTACGACAAGTGCATTGAGTACAACTCAACGCATGCATGGACTGAGTTAACGTGTATCTATAAATGCCATCCAATTAAAACCACTGTGATATGCACTGCTTAATGCATATTCATTATCATCTGTCAATCAAGTAAATGGTGGATGTATTATGCCATACATAAACATAAGTTATGGTAATGACCTGCAAGTCAATGGCGGATGCACTTGCTTTGTCCATAAACGTGAATATTATGATCTGTCAGTGAAATACAAGTCACTGTTCTAATGTGTTTGTGGTCACCGTACGCGATATTTGATTGACAGCGCTGGTAGACCAATCACACACTGCCAAATTGACTCGATCACTGCTCAGGAAATCAGTGGTGAGTTTAAAAGCTGAGGCGGCCGCTTCCTGGTTCACAAGAAACATCCCATCTCACCTTTGCAGATCATTCTACAAAGAGAGGGTGATTGAGAGAGAGTACAATTATCAAGAAAGACAATTTCTAGCAAGGTAAGCGATCTTCAAGTTTGAAACAAGTTATTGGCTCAATATCAGCCTCCAGATTTAGTATTAAAAAAACACGGTAATCCGTCCGTTAAATATCGATATTGTGTTAGATAAAACATGTTTTCTTTAAATTGGAGTTGGGAGGGCTTGACGTTTTGATCCTAAAAGCAGGAACATTCTAAGAGTCAGTTTAAAATGACTAGAACATTGTAGTTTCTTTTCAACCTCTAGTCATTAATAGGGATCCAGACGTAGGCCTATAGTTCCTCCTATTTCCAAGCATGTTATGTATTTTAGCTCATTATTTTGGTTGATGAGCAGTTTGCCTGTATTTCTCAAAATACTTAACAAGTGTAAGTTTCTGGGTTCAGTCCATGTGATGAAAAATCATGAAAGTTTCACATCGATGAAGTATCCAGTAAAGTTCTATAGGATAAATATTGGAGTTATTAGCTTAAACATAAAGTTCCTTTCAAAGTTCTTCAAACTCTATACTCTTCGCTAGTACTCCCTTTCTATCCATTATTGTAATGTTGAGTGGGGAAATTTCGAATGAATTGAGATACATCGACTGTCTTGCAAAAATGGATTGTTGGATGAATATTATAACGAACGCATCGTCCATGACTCATAGCCAACCAATCTTGAGAAATTTGAAAACGAGCCTTTTCCATGTGTAAATACTATATACTGAAAGTTGCTACGCAGTCTACTATGCAAAGTGTCTGTACAATAACCGAGTCTTAAAGGGATGGTACAGAACTGGTTTTTGCGACAAACCCGTTGCTGACAGTGAAAGCACATTATGTAACCCATCATTCATATACCTTAACTGACAAACCTGTAGAAGTTTGAGGTCAATCAGCCATCTGGGTCGCGAGAAATAGTAAAAACCCGTGTACAGAGAACTGTACACATTCAACGAATGAATAAAACGCCTCGAAGCGATTCATTCCGATCGGAAAATAGTTTCATTTATTTCTGAACGAATATGGCATTTCAGACAAAACATTTCATGGAATGTTTTCTCCTATCATCACCATTATACTGTGTAAGTTTTATGTGAATCTGTGATCATGAAGTGTATTTTGTCTTACCAATTCTGTACCATCCCTTTAATTAACCTACTCGTTCACATTGCTCAAAACAGGGCATCTGATTCTTTACTATAGATTTACTGAACCCAAACTATAGAACACTCTGCCACTGGCTCTCAGAGAATCGATATCTTACATTAGTTTGAAAAGTCAACTTAAGAGTGGATCCTCGTAAATACTTCATATTTTTGTCCTCGGCCAATCTTTTTTGTTTTGTTTTTTTTAAATGAAAGCACTATGTGAGCAAGCAACAAAAAAATATTTAAAAAATTTCCCAAAAGCCCATTGCCATAGTTACGGACTATTTCGTGTTTTGGGCATTTTAAGCCAATTTTGCGCCTCAAAAACGGGTTTTGTAGCTTTTTTTTAAATACAACCAAGCTAAAATGCAAAGTTCTGTCACAAAACTACTTATATCATTACAAAGTATCATCCTTGCCCTTACTTCAGATATTTTGAAAATATTTTAAATGCCATCATTATGCTATTTTTAGATCATGCCTTAAAGCATGTTTTTAGAACTTGCAAAATTGGCAATTTTACCCAATTTTTTTCTCTCAAAAAGTCAACTTGCCAGGGGTCTCAGAACATTTTCCTTTTGGATTTGTTTAGAGCCAAGATTGGTCTTTCCATATCTGGTGAGAAAAGTTTGGGGGATTTTATCTTTTGGGGGCAGTACCGCATCAAAAAAAATTATTTTCCCAAAAAAAGAGAAAAAAGTGAAATTTGAGGTTTTCCTTCAGTTTGAAGTAATAATACACACAAAAGGAATACTTTGAATCTGGAGCCTTTTTTCATTTGTTAAAAGTGAATTGCAGGCCTATGATTTATTCTAATGGATAAGCAGCATTGTTGTTTGCCTAATTGTGTTTTTTTTTTACCCCCCCCCCCCTCTCCTACCCTTCTAGCATTCTATTTTCTGATTTTTTTAGTGGTATGAAAACAAATTAGCAGTACTTGTCAACTTTGCAAACCATTATACAGAGTTACAGACTCCAACTTAAGCAGTTTTTTCACATTATGAAGGGGCTGTTTATTTCGCTATGTACATGGCTTATATACAACAATTTGACTGAATTTGAATAAGGATTCGTTTGAAATGGTCCATTTAGTCAGGAGTGAACGTAATGTAAAATTGTCGAAGACATTTCTCGTACAAGTGTCTGAAGGTAAAAAGCTGTTATGATGATTTGCTGAAAAGGAAGAAACAATGGGAGACTTTTGAGACGTTGGCGGCACCAGACTAAAGTCTCTTTCTGCTATCTCTGAGCATGCGCGCGCAATTATAATCTTAATTCAGTATTAAGGCCGCCGCACACGAGAGCTATCTGCTGAGCAAAAAATCTCTCGAGGCCGTTAGCTACTATGTTTAATTCTTCTGAATATCGTTTTTAAATGCTCTAAAATGTGACTATTCGACTCTGTTTTCATTAAAAAGTCCGTGGTTTGGGAGGGGGTATCCCACCTCCCACAGCCTCCCCCTCTGCTTCGCTCCCTCGCATAGGACACCAAATCACCAATCATCCTCCCAATCATGAAAAGAAATTGGCACCCGTGACAACTGGAAAGAAACTACATGTAACCTGAAAAGGGGATTTTACAGTTCAGGCCAATAAGCCTTTTCGCAAAGCTGTTTTCACTGAGATTATCAAAAAATACTGATTTTTTGTTTGCAGCATTTCTCGAGAATGTACGGAGCCCCTAAAGGGACGAAAAAAAAAAAATTGGGAGTGAAAGAAAAAAAATTGGGAGTGAAAAAAAAAGAAGTTTTCCCAATTTTTTTTTTTCACTCCCAATTTTTTTTTTTCACTCCCAATTTTTTTTTTTTCTCTCCCAATTTTTTTTTCACTCCCAATTTTTTTTTTCACTCCCAATTTTTTTTTTTTTCACTCCCAATTTTTTTTTTTCACTCCCAAAAAAAATTGGGAGTGAAAGAAAAAAAATTGGGAGTGAAAAAAAAAAAAGTTTTCCCAATTTTTTTTTTTCACTCCCAATTTTTTGTTTTCACTCCCAATTTTTTTTTTTTCACTCCCAATTTTTTTTTCACTCCCAATTTTTTTTTTCACTCCCAATTTTTTTTTTTTTCACTTCAATTTTTTTTTTTTTCACTCCGAATTTTTTTTTTTTCGTCCCTTTAGGGGCTCCGTAATAATGACCAAAGCTATGGTAATGATTCTTTTCGCAAAAGCTTTGTAAGACCCTCAAGATACGCATGCTGCTCCGTATTCGCCCACGAACACTGAAATGTCTATAGGCATAGTTGTACATGGTAAATTGATATCTTTACACAAACAAATTAAACCATAAAATCCATTATAATAACCATCAATTAACAATGAATCAATTTAAACCCTATTTCCACTAACCCTAGCTTCCCTAACCCTTACATGATTGAACTTTCTTAAACAAAGTAAATAGCTTTGCGAAAAGGCTTTATTGGCCTGAACTGTAAAATCCCCTTTTTCAGGTTATATGTAGTTTCTTTCTACTTGCTCTCATGATTCCGAACCGTCTTACAACACTTTATACTCCGAACATCAGAAATTTCTGTAATGTAGGCAAATGGATCTAAATAGAAACCGGGCCGGAGGGCCATACAACTAAGTGATGGTGTGGACTATTCCGGAAAAGATGTGAAATAACGAATACATCTAATACTTTTACTTACAGGAAGTGTAGACCTGCTTATTTCTGGTATGCACATTGTAAAAAACATATTTCCTGTATGTTTTCCGGTAAAACAAAAATACCGATCTGAATGTATACACATTCAAATAGGCTAACATTATTTTTGAAAAGCACATCATACATGGTAAATTCTCATTTCGGGTGTGTTTCTGCGTCAGACAAATAATTCTTCCGATAGTAGAAAGTAATGTTGAAAGTGAAAATGAAACGATGAAACGTAAAAAAAAAAAAAAAAAAACTGAAGGGTAGCATTTAATCATGTGACGAATTTAAATGAAACGACGAAATTGATTGCAAAAATACGAAATTGATTCGTCTATCGTTCGTTTGGCAACTGCGGTCGACGAAATTGAATTGTCTTTGATCAAATTGTATGGCAAATGATCAAATTGGTTGGCAGAGTGTCAAAATGGACGACCAAAGACGAAATTGGACATGGGATATATACAAGGTTAGGAATCTCCGAGACGAGTGTCCACTCCCGCTCTTCTAGTCGCCCCCCCCCCCCCCCAAAAATGTATATAAATTATAGTAACTAAACTTACTGGTATAGGCCTAGGCCTATAGTAATTAGTACTAAGTAGACCTAACTCGTGTAGTCTATGGTATGGGATGACTCGGACTCTATACCTGTTGTTACAAACCGGGGTAGTTAGTCACCCATTAGGCCTCGACTGGATGGAACATAATCCGTCAAGACATCGCGCAGTGATGAAAGACATGTACGGCATCGCACTGTGACAGATACACTTCGCACTGTTACGGATACACTTCGCACTGTTACGGATACACTTCGCACTGTGACGGATACACTTCGCACTGTTAAAGACATACACTTCGCACTGTGACGGATACACTTCGCACTGTTAAAGACATACACTTCGCACTGTGACGGATACACATCACGCAGTGAAAGACATACACTTCGCGTGGTGACGGATACACATCACGCTGTGAAAGACATGCACATCGCACTGTGACGGATACACTTCGCACTGTTAAAGACATACACTTCGCGCTGTGACGGATACACTTCGCGCTGTGACGGATACACTTCGCGGTGTGACAGATACACATCACGCAGTGATAGACACACATCGCACAGTGGTACACATGCATTACAAGTGACCTTTTTAGGACACCATAGTTCAGGCCAATGCGTACCGTACGCAAACGAAAAATTTGCATAATCATTTCGCGCGAAAAGAGATGGGGAAAAACGAGAAAAAAGCACCTGGATTGTTTTGTTTTTTCCTTTTTTTCTTATTCAACATAATACAAAATAGTAAATTACGTCTGTAAATGTATAAAAAATATGGTTACACTTTCGTCATTTATCACAGGATTTGAAAGTGACGTCCCAATAACGGTACCGGCCCCGATTATTTTGACATTTTGATGATGCTAAAGCAAGGCACTACGAAAAGGGAAACCTAATGTGGAATGCGTATGCGTACAGGGGGGGGGACCAATGAGTATGCCATGCGTACAGGGGGGGGGGGACCAATGCGTACGCCATGCGTACATGGGGGAGCGGGGGGGGGGGGTTAAAAAGTCGGCATTTCGTGCGTACGTACGTATGGACGGCCCCTTAGCATGACGTATTGGTACTTTATTTAGTAAGGGGGACAGCTGAGACGGGGAGTCAGCTGAGACCGCCACACCGGGGTTATAGTTTGCCAGCCGAGTAACTTTCACGGCGCACATGTAAATTCCTTTTTTGAAGTTTATGTAAATATGAAGTATCCGCGAGGTCAGCTCGCTGCGGATTTGCGGGCGAAAATCCCTATGGATTGTGGACTGGTGCTCCGGGTTAGCAGCGTAACAGTATGTGGTGAAAGCGTTAGTGAGAGACGGGTACCAGTGTAAAGTGGGTGTGTGAGGTACATGTATGTGGAGGAGAGCAAAGACCGGCGCAGCAGGGACCGACTCCGCCGGATCGTCACAAAATTTACGGCAAGCCAGCCGTGTGAACCGCCTGAACCTGATTTTTGGGAACCGGAAACCGGATACCGGATACACCTTTGTGCGTTGGTTGGTAGCCAAGGTACTGCCCGTTCCAGTGACAAGAACAGGACAAGACCTGCTGAGTAGAGTGCAAGGTGGGCCTGGCCGTTGTGCTGTCGCACCAGCTTGAATGGGCTTGAATAATTATACTCTTGTGAAACTTTAGTTGTTGAAGTGTCACGGACTGAATCGGCCTTGATTAACGTAAATGAGAAAATAATTGATGTTTAGCCTGATATAGACTGAGTGCCTTAATTATTATCAGTGGAAATGGAAATGTTGAAGAAAAGTTACAGGATGATTAATTGGTCTTTGTTGCAGATTTGAGTAAGAAATCCAGTTTGTAAACAAGCACTAAAGATTGATACTATAGAGTTAGTATAGACAAATATTGAAGGAATTGAGGAGCTCATAAATTGAGCAGTGAAAAGAAGATTACCGGAGGTTCTCGGAACAGAGTGGCCACTGAGATTTAATATGTTCATGAAATTAACTGTGTTTGTTGGTTTGTTTGTTTGGAATAAATATACACTTTTGTAAATACAATTCTTGTCCGGCGATTAACTTCTGCCGAGTAATTTCTTCCACAGTCATAGCAAGGACCTATACACAGGGTGGCTGTGACAGTATAACATCTGTAACCATCTATGTAACTGGTATTGCGATTGACATAACAATGTTTGTGTGAGAAAAGGAAGAGCGAAATCGTATATAGCCCGTGGACAGCAAAAATAGGGACCATGGTTTCATGTCCCACTACTACTCCCAGTTATGACTCATCATGCCCCTTTTTGTTTGGACATGCTTTATTGCTTTATACCAGTTTATATACTCATGTTGATGATGCTCCATTTCATTACATCTAATGAGATAGTGGTTAAAACGAAAGCTTATGTATAGTTTTCCTCATAGTTAGTCTTTAAGTGCTCCCTAATTTTCTTTAATCTAAAAAAACAAATCGTGGCCACATTCAGGAAAACATGACTAGACTACTTCTTGTTTACACTATTCATCCGCATTTTCATTATTATTTCATGGTTGTACTCAAAAGTTAGAAATAAATCGATATTTGGGGCAATTTTGGTGCCTAGGGGGCCAAAGCCCAGGGATGTGCAACTTAAGACGCCCGTTCTCTCATTCGTACATTAAATCCAATAGAAATATGCACTCAAACCTTTTGTACTCAGTCAACATTATGATTAAAACCCACCTAGCTCTCAAAGTACTCGGTATCAGTGCTTGTCCTGGGCCTCGAAGCACGCCGGATGAAGGGTGGTGGGTACCCGTTGGCTGTGAGGACGGCATGCACATGTCGTCTCTCGGTGGCCGTGCACCGCGGCCTAGTTACCAGGCGTGAGGCGCGGTACAGCGGCGTAGCTAGGATTTTTTCAGCAGGGGGGCACTGGGGGGGGGGGGCCTTGGAATTTTGTGGGGGGGGGGGCACCGGAATTATTTCAAAACTGGAGATTTGCAAAATATGAGAAATGCAGGGGCGGATCCAGGGGGCGTGTGACCTTTTCTTCAAGCAAAAAAGTCCTTGCGGCCGGGGTCCAGGGCCCGCTTAAGGCCCTGGAAGCTCAGGGGTTCTAGATATTCTCTGGTGCAATCTGAGCCTTATTTATCGTTCCGATAAATTTATTCATTTCTTTATATTATTACTTCATTATTTCTTTTTAATCCAATACTTTTGAGCGGGAAACATTCAATATGGGGACCAGACTAACTAGCCAGACCAGACAAAATGGCAGATGGGCTGTTTTGAAGTTCGCAACCGTAAGTGGCTAAGAAAATTGTATTTTTTACATTGAAATGTTGCACATATTTCTTCACTGTAGGGTTTTAAGGACTTTTGCTGAAAGTCAAAAATATCATTTTGTAACAGTAGAAGCTATTAAGTTGATTTTATTTCCTTTATAGCTATCAGACCCTACATATTTTTTGGGGGGGACACCGGGGGGGGGGGAGGTAGCTACGCCCCTGGCGCGGTCATAGAGACACTTGGTGACTCCCCGCTTGCGTTGTTTTTCGGCGGGCCGATCCACATGGCTTTGTCTCAGTGATAAAGTGTTTGTCCATCTGGTCGTCCTTTGTCGTCTGTTTTGTCCTAAGAAGTCCTGTATTTACATATCTTTTGTTAATTAAATATCCACGTATAGGCCTATTGCCTTTTGTTCACGGCACTTTCAATACAAGCCACGGCTTCTGAAAGTGTCCATATACTCTGTCTTATAATATTGTTACAAGCGTGGCAATATCCAGCAAATAGAAATAGGCAATTTTTCTGAACCTTTTTATGACAGCCCAATATTGTTCGGAGCCTGTCAGGGAAACAGCGTAATGAAAAAAAATTAGTTGCCATTTTCATCACCCCAGTTCACACAAAAAGAAAAAAAAAAAACCATTCACACTAAAAAAAGACCCAACATTGCGTTATAAATCTTACCCTTTGTGGTAGTAAAAAGGGAACATGGTCGTTTGCCGCGTCAAATGCTATAATTATACACAAGAGTGGCTGTGTCAAGTTTTTAATTATTGTGCAAAACATTTACCAAACAACGACGTCAACATTGTTACCCAACTTTGTTGTGTCAAATTTAACGCAACTGAAGACCACATTTTAAACACCTGTATCTTTGTACACAATGCCGTTGTGTCACATATTTTACTCATTAATTGGGTTATTTTTACTCAAAATGTGTGTCACTTCGACTACTGTACAGAAATTGACGATGAAACACTGTTCTTCTGTTTCCGTAATTTATTAATCTCAATGATCAATCATTTTACGGCAAGTTAAACGTGACAAGAGAACAGTAAATTAGCGATAATGATTAGACAATTAAAATTACATTTATTTTTGTTCGATTACGGATTTTTAATAAGGAAATCCTTAGAATTACTGTCATAGCACTGACAAGCAACATGGTAGGTCTCCTTGTTTTGAAATTAACTTTATATACATAATGTACGGAGCTCTAAAGTTGCCATCCGACTGGTTGAAATCCTGAGATAAATTATCTCGGGATGACGACATCATTATTACGGGCGCGATGTCGACATCCGAATTTTTAGGATTTCGTCATCCCATGATGATAACTTCAACCCGTGATAAATTATCGGAAAATGTCGACATCTTGATTTGTTGTTCTGATCTTCTCATCCATGTATCTTTACTTGCATTCTTTTGTTCTCTTGTCATTTCGCCCTCGATAAAGATCCTGCTGGGATCGAAACGCGTCAGACCTTCCGATCTCCAAGCACTTAATATTTATAATTGATAGTAAACGTCATAGCGAATTTATTGCTGTACCACTTAATAGAGGCAATATTTTATTAATAACTACGCTCACTTCCAGAATGTGAACACCCTGCCAACTGGGATCGAAACGCGTCAGACCCTCCTATCTCCAAGCACTTAATATTTATAATTGATAGTGAACGTCATAGCGAATTTATTGCTGTGCCACTTAATAGAGGCAATATTTTATTAATAACTACGCTCACTTCCAGAATTTGAACACCCTGCCAACTGGGATCGAAACGCGTCAGACCCTCCTATCTCCAAGCACTTAATATTTATAATTGAAAGTAAACGTCATAGCGAATTTATTGCTGTGCCACTTAATAGAGGCAATATTTTATTAATAACTACGCTCACTTCCAGAATGCGAACATTCTGCCAAATAGAAGTAGCTAGCCTCATTGTTTGGCGTCCACGTTGCCTAGGAAACGCCTATAACAGTAAATACAGCATCTGGCTATACGCACAGTATTTGTAATGTTTGCCACGCCCGTTTGTTTGTTCAGAAGCATTGCTAGAAGCTTGGCAATAATTCAGCAAATAGAAATCGGCAATTTTTCTGAATCTTTTTCTGACAACCGAAAATTGTTTGGAGCCTGCCAGGGAAACAGCGCAATGAAAAAAAAGATATTAGTTGCCATTTTCACAAAAAGACAAAGAAACCATGGCAACAAATACGTAAAGGTCATATTACAATCTAGGATTCTGATGTGTATATATAGTTTGCTCTTAACCAATCGTTATGCATATGATATTCAGTATAAGAATACTCTCCATGTACTTGTGTTATTGCAAATTTAAGAATTTACAATTGCCTGTTTCTTATACAAAAGTCTTTCACTGTGATGAATTACGACAACATTCATAGAATTTCTTTTTACAGTATTATTGATTTACAACTTAAACGTGCATTACGAGTAAACTACCATCCTTTCTATAAAAGCAATCCATCTTTGCACTTGGTAAAACATTTTGTTCATCGTTAAATATTATTGTTTTCACCCCGAAAGAGATCAATCAAAAGCGTTTCAATCAGGTTATCCAGATATAAATCTTAATTCCGTTTAATATAATGGTCAAATTTTAAGACATGCAAGGCGTGAAAGGGAACAATAAAAGGAACATTAAAAGCAAATCCAAACATAAATGTTTATTTCACAAGAACAATGCATTGTCTTTTGTAACTTGCCTGTATTTAACAAACTCCCATCACAGACTAAGCATACATCTGTGCGTTCGCTGACAAATTTGAGTACCAGTTACCGCCGGTACATTCACTTGTTTCCTAGGCCCACTTCATTTCGAAGTATCCACAGTCCTGCACTTGGTTAAAGTACTTGCCTTGGTCTATCTGGGAAATGGTGACATTATTGAGATGACATTTCTTCCCCGACAGGTTGAAGGAATGGCAATTCAGGATCTTGAAGCAGGTGATGCAGCACTGGATGGGACTAGTGATCTGGGTTACAGAGAAGGTGTGATCCAGTAGGCAGTAGCTATCGATGTGGTCAGCATTGGGGTTGATAGCTGAGCATTGAAGGGTAGTGGTGAACCGTGTAGCAGGGCGTTCGCATATGGTGTACCTCCAAGTTAGGGTACAGTCATTTCCAAACCAATATCCATCGGGTTTAAACATCACGCACCTATCTCCCGGATCATTTGATGGGAGGAATGTATAGTAGCCCTCTTCAGAACATGCCAGACTCTCAAAACACTCCAGCTTATTATTGGGCAGTGAAGCTGTACATCCCAACCACAGGCTCCTCCCCTCATTTTCTGGCCAAGTTTCTTTGAACAACCGGAAAACAAAGTCATTCTCTGCCTTTGAGTTTGGAACTGCCAAGTGTCCGCCGTTCTTCTGGCATTCCTGTTGAGCCGCAGTAAAAACGAATTGACCCTGAACGGCCATCCAGCATGACTTTTCGTTGTGTATCCAGCCTGGCGGGCAACTTGGTAAAGAAACTATAGAAAGGACCACATCCACACCAAGTATCAAGATGACCAGGGTCTGTAAATTGCTGACAAGAATCATACTAGCAGTAAACAGAGTCAATAGTGCCTGCCGAAAACACGGATATTGTGTTTATAAGTCCGATGGCAAATTACGTTATAAATTTGAAATGATAGGCGTGCGAGTTTCAATTCTGATTTGGATATTGCAGTCCAAACACTAGTTGGGAGTTGTAGAAATAACATGCATCAAGACAGTATCTCTCTCCACGTATTATAATGTGTGTGTTTGCAGCAGTGTGCTTATAGACGTTTCACTTACTGCCGAACACAGTCAAAGTGAAAGACGTGCAGACGGTGCTCAACACATTATTTCTTTCATTAATTATCCAACGATGAAATAATTTATGAGGTCGCTGGAACTAATGCTAGTCTTATTGGGGTCCGCTGCACTATGTCTATGGAACTGGGGTGAAGAGAGTAACGTGCTGTACTCCCTATTATTAATTAAGTTAAGACTTGATAGTGGTTTTAGCGCCCTCAAACACTTCTAAAGAGTATAGACCCTCGAATTTTAAATTGCACGCAAAAGAAAAGTCAAGTAAAATGTTCCGAATGACATCATAGATATCACAAATTGTCTTGAAAATTGCCCCTTTGCTCCTCATTATTCATTCCAATAGCATAAGGCCGTGTTCCAATTCTCTGGCTGCGACCGCAAATAACACAAACGTCTATGGAAGCGGCTGCAGTCACTGGCCAGTGGCTGCCATAGGCACATGCGTAATTTGCAGTCGCAGCCAGATAATTGGGACACGGCCTATTTTTTTAAGATAAATCTAAAATAACGATTCAATTGTACGGAGCTCTAAAGTTGCCATCCGATCATAGTTCTTTTTTCCTTTATGTATGTTCTTTTATTGACTGTAACCTTTTGGAAACATTGGAGATTTTTCCCCTATACGTTCAACGTTATTGCTAATTCTTGGGTCGTTTTGTGCGTTTATTTCACGTGTTATCACAATGGTTTATGTTTGCGAATCTTTCGGATGCACAACACACACATCCAAACTGGAAAACATTGAGAAATACCTGGATGAAAGATATACGGTGGGTTAAATGGCGAAGACAATTGAACGCATAGGGGGAAATTTCCAATGTTGACAATTTCCCATCATGCACCTCGTAAATCGGCCTCTCCCTGCTGTCCTCTTGGTGGCGCTCTAAATTGTGAAACGCCCGTATTGTGATGTCACGTTACAGAGTTTGAAATAAAATAATGTGCTATTGAATTGAATTGAATTGAATTGAATTGAATATGTTAATGTAACGTTAACAAGAAGGAAACAGGACCTCGTGATGAAAAAAACTTTATTGAATTTTTTTAATTGTTTAATAAAAAAAACAGGAAATAATGTTTTGAGCCTCCAATAAAAGGATAAAAATAAAGGGCTCGTTGGCATATAACGATAAGCATGTGATTATCCGTCGATCAAAATGGTCGAGGGACGTACATGATAGGCACGTTGGCACACACCAGCAAGCGCAACTATTTGGGTCGCGATTTTTTTGTTGTGTTCCCACAGGCAAAAAAGCGCGACCCAAATCGTACCGGTACGATTTCTATCAAACTGCAATTACGCATTGAAGCGTGACGTTGGCATGCATCCTATGCTAAACTCACGGGCCTGCCTTGCATGATAGGATATAAAAAAGCCGGTATTTGTTGGTGCACCATTCACACAGCAAATAATCGCGACTATTTGCAAAAAGACGCACTACATGTATTAGGCACGTTCTCACACACCAAAAAAGCGCGACTATTTGGGTCGCGATTTGGAGTGCGACCCAAATAGTCGCGCTTTTTGGTGTGTGAGAACGTGCCTACTAGTGCGATTTGGAGTGCGCTCCAAATCGCACTAATAGTCGCGCTTTTTTGGTGTGTGTGAACGTGCCTATGAAGCTAGAATGAATTGGACACGGCCACTTTAATTCTTCGTTGAACAAAAAATTGGAAAACACTGGTTTGAAGAAATACAGGAAATAAAGGCAGCGTACAGGATTTTCAAGACCTCCAACATTTTTTTTATTGAGTTTGAGACAGAAAATGGACTCAACAGATCGTAGGCCCTAAACAGTTCAAACAGTCACCATGGGAAATCTTCGTTAATCAGATGACTTTTTTTTTTCAAGGAAATCAAGTCATTATCAAGATTTAGTGTCTTTTAAAAAGACCGTTCATCCGAACGATTTAGTAACATTTCGAAAGCGTGGTGTATCCGTGAAGGATTCTATTTCTGCCATCCAGATGAACAAAGCGTAAAAAGGTACATGTGCATGAAACAACGCCTATAAGGAAGTTTAAGACCTTCACTTCTGTTTACAAAATTCAGCCAACACGCTCATCTTTGCCAATCCTATAAGCTCCCTTTAATGGTTGCCAGGATGTGCCTTAACGGGGGGGGGGAGGGTGCATCCCAACTAGATCCGCCACTAGATCGCGGCTATAATATGATTTGATTGTCGCCTTTGTTTTCTGTTTAAAGCTTACTATTTTTTTGGTGACCTTACTTTTGTACCCTTGCACTTTGTTTTCCACATTTTCCTTCAAATTTAGATGATATTTCTCCTCGTTGTCTCCATCCTCACGAGCGATTTACTCAAGCTACAAGCTGCTATTACCGACATTGTTCCCGCAGATAGTGCTGCTGCTCCAGAGTGTGGTCAACTAACCAACAATCGCCGTTTTCATGTTCAGCTGCTTCACACCAATGTCAAAGATTTCTATTTACAATAAACAATAGGTTTTAATCCGGGCCAACATTTTGCCTAACACTTCACTTTTCTTTGATAAATCTCCCAGCTCCCATATGTCCCGTGTACAAACTACTCGCTTTTTGCACACCTGTGTCCAAAATGGAGGATCGTGTATAATTTGTATGGAGAATGGCGACTTCCATACTAATTACCACGCGCCCTATGATCAGTTATCCATCTTGCGCGTAGCGCTATATGATATTTGGTCAAGAGGGTGAAATTGGTCTACCGGGGCGGCTGGACCACAGGGCATGGCTTCAAAATGTGCTCCGAAAACAAGTTTCTTGGCGCACCCCTGGGAACTAAGTGGAAACACCACAGACTGATAGCTAATACCTCAGGGATCATTAAAAACCAAAATCCACAATCCCAAATTTGCCAGTTAATTAAATATTTGCATTTTAATAACCCCTTGGAAAAACAGCGCCCTCTATTGGCGGGAATTGGCCAATCGTGTACAAAGTGAATGGGATAATATTCCTTGTTGCTGAGATTCTTCAAAGGTATGACTCGGGAAAAGGAAACTATTACGACCAAAATATGACGTTTGAAGCAATGTCAAGTAATTTGAAATAAATTTCAGACCTATTAAGATTCAGAAACCTTGATACTAAACCATCCGCAGCCTCAGGGTGGGGGTCTATTTCAATCTTCAAACTGTATAATTTTGTCATGGATTTCATGTTATGATAGGGTTACACAGACTTGTGTAATAAACATAAAAAGAAAGGTAAACATGACCACAGTTGTTCATTCGGGTAACAAGAAGTTTCACCTTTCCAGCTTTATTCATACCACAAAAACAAAAACCAAAGTGAGAAATAAATGCCTCACTAAAATGACTAAATCATGTAAAATTTCACAGAAAAAAAATCCAGAGCTTTCAGAAACCACCGTGGCTTCATTCCGCGTCCGAGGAGCTCGTGGACACCGCCATCTATATCTTGTCACGAACAGCGGTGCCTACGATCTCTCTTACGGGCTTTGCTATTGGTCCACTACCTATTGAATATGCATGATGTAATAAGGGCCTCGTTGATTGGCCATTAAAAAGCAATGGTTTTTTCTCCGTTTCTTAAAGCGAAATTTTGAACGTAAAATGGCTATTTTTGCTAAAACTGGCAAAACACTCAACTGTGGATTTTATGTGCGAGTCTTGGGACATCCTCTGGAGTAGTTTAAGGTATAATTTACGTAGATCTGTGATATGCGTCACGAAACTGCAAAATAATCGGCCATGCCCCGTGGTCTATACGGTTGTGCACGTTTCATGTGAATGAAATTCTGGGGATGTACGACCCCGCGTTATCTACGCCTCTGATTTCACATGTAAATATTTAAAAAAATCTATCTTTTCTTAAGTTGTAACTGCATGCATTTACTGGTTTGTTCATGTTTAGTTGCTCATCCACTATCATGAAGCATTTTCTACATTTGTCAGGTAGACAAACTTCATCTTAATTATCCTTATCCAGTGACCGCAAGCAGACTTTCAGTCTAGTCTTAATCCTGTACGACTACTTTCCTAAATACTTTACTTGAAGTAATATTCTTGCAGACGTAGTGTCCGGTTGACATGCATTCTGATTTGTCTTTTTGTATTGTTTCCACCGAAAGTAGTAGACTTGTCCCAAGTTCTACTCCTGTGCTTATGAAGTCTGCTTGTTTCGTTTGGGCGCCCTCACTTAAGCAATAATCCGTAATGACATATGGTCCACATTATTTTGTCGGTTGCCCTTGTCAAATCAGGATCAATATTGCGACCCTTAAGACCCTACATATCCGTCTTTAAAGTCACCACAGTGAATGCTGAAATACATCCTGTGTTACGTATGTTAAACGTACAGGCTCAAGTCCAATAGTCAAGCGCAAGGCAGAAACCTACAAGAAAAGGGATATGACTCTGATAATGAGGGAAACCAGCAACAGACAATAGCACAGTGTAAGGCAGATACGTGTATACTGGAAGAACATGAGACAATGATATTTTATTTACAAACAAATTTGGACAAATGATATATAAGAAAATTTGTCTGAAGATGAGACGGTATGAATAAATGGCAAATGTAATGAAATAATAAAAAAACGCCGTTCGATTGGACTCGGGGCTGCAGAATGTGGAGTCCAGCCGCAGCGCCCTCACCGTCTCAACTGGTATGATTCGTTATCGGGAACTAACAGACGTCTCTGGAACTCACAGACGCAACCGTCATTACAACCTAGGACAGCTGCCAGGGATGATGCATATGCAAATGTACTAATACAAACATCTCTAGATGACATGAATATGCACGTACATTCCATGGAAAAGTCTAAACTTTTATCCGAACATTCCATACACAACATTCCTTTATACATGCCTCTTTGATGAAATATTTCCGAAACTATCACAGATTATACAATTAATCATCAACAACAGGGGGTCAGCTGGTATGGGAAAACAATGCAAAGGCAAGATTGACACCGCAGAAGAATAAAGGGTTGTTTGTGGCAAGGTTTTTATCTTTGAGGATTAGGGCATGAGACTTGTATGGTTAGGGCTGGGGCTAAGGTTAAGGCTGGGGCAAGGGATGTGATGTTAACGAACAAGGGTTAAAACTGCGGCTGGGCTGGGTGTATATATAATGTAAGGGCTTGGGTTATATTAATGTCGGGCTGGGGTCAGACATTTTGGGGAGAGGGTTCATTCGAATACGGCCGATTCACAATAGTGAGCCGCCATGAGTTTGCAACGCATTGGCCAATCACAATGCGTGGAATTAATTTTGTCGACAAACTGCGCATGTGGAAAAATGCGCAGCAGTTTGTTGACAACTTGGCCAACGCGTTGCAAACGCGCACGCCACAGGCTCGGGATAAGAAACTACATGCAGTATAAATGTAATACTGGGTGTTAAATGCCCTAGAAATGATGTGTTCAGCAAATTAACAAAATTGCTTGAGAAATAGGTTTTACAGCTTCTGTCTGATCTTTCTATTCATACTGAGTGGTGGCGCTATCACGACGATCGCTACTGATGGCGCCGCCATTTGATATGGGTGCACCAAACTAAATAAATTAATTGACCATACAGTAAAAAACACCAACTTTGCAGTGGCACTGCCCCAAGCGGGAGTCTCTCGTGTTTTGCAACAAAACTGAAAATTCTACTTTAAATCTCAATCATTGAAACACGTTACCATTTTTTAATAGTTTGCCAATAAAATGTTTTTTCTAATCACCAATAAACCCAATAAAACGTTACTCTTCAGGAAGCGTCCCTGTACTTCGAAGGCCAATGAAGTCCATTTAAAGCCGACTGTTTATCGAGACAAAATTTAGATTGAATAACAAAATCCCCAGGTTAACTGTTTGATAACCTGTCGTAATTCTACAATAAATTGATAGCATTAACCCAATCGATGTCGGTGACTGAAAACCAAACAAACTTGAATTGACATAACTATTGTCACGTTTCCAGAATTGGTTTGTACAATGTTTAGTTTACAGGCACTGCCGTATGGATCTACGGTTGCTTTATACATTGTCTGTCGACAAGTTCGGAATATTTCCTTATTACGACAAGTGTATAGAGTACAACTCAAAGCATGCATGGACTGAGTTAATGTGTGTCTATAAATGCCATCCGATCAAAACCACCGTTATATACATTGCTTAATGCATATTCATTATCATCTGTCAATCAAGTAACTGGTGGATGTATTATGCCATACATAAACATAATTTATGGTAATGACCTGCGAGTCAATGGCGGATGCACTTGCTTCGTACATAAACGTGAATATTATGATCTGTCAGTGAAATATAAGTCAATGTTCTAATGTGTTTGTGATCACTGTACGCGATATTTGATTGACAGCGCTGGTAACCAATCACACACTGCCAAATTGACTTGATCACTGCTCAGGAAATCAGTGGTGAGTTTAAAAGCTGAGGCGGCCGCTTCCTGGTTCACAAGAAACATCCCATCTCACCTTTGCAGATCATTCTACAAAGAGAGGGTGATTGATAGAGAGTACAATTATCAAGAAAGACAATTTCTAGCAAGGTAAGCGATCTTCAAGTTTGAAACAAGTCAATGGCTCAATATCAGCCTTCAGATTTAGTATTAAAACAACACGGTAATCCGTCCGTTAAATATCGATATTGTGTTAGATAAAACATTTTTCTTTAACTTGGAGTTTGGAGGGCTTGACGTTTTGATCCTAAAAGCATGCAGGAACAATTCTAAAAGTCAGTTTTAAATGACTAGAACATTGTGTTTTCTTTTCAACCTCTAGTCATTAATAGGGATCCAGACGTAGGCCTATAGTTCCTCCTATTTCCAAGCATGTTATGTATTTTAGCTCATTATTTTGGTTGATGAGCAGTTTGCCTGTATTTCTCAAAATACTTAACAAGTGTAAGTTTCTGGGTTCAGTTATTGATGAAAAATCATGAAAGTTTCACATCGATGAAGTATCCGGTAAAGTTCTATAGGATAAATATTGGAGTTATTAGCTTAAACATAAAGTTCCTTTCAAAGTTCTTCAAACTCTATACTCTTCGCTAGTACTCCCTTTCTATCCATTATTGTAATGTTGAGTGGGGAAATTTCGAATGAATTTAGATACATCGACTGTCTTGCACTGCAAGACAGTCGATGTCAATTGGCAAAAATGGATTGTTGGATGAATATTATAACGAACGCATCGTCCATGACTCATAGCCAACCAATCTTAAGAAATTTGAAAAAGAGCCTTTTTCCATGTGTAAATACTACGGTACTGAAAGTTGCTACCCAGTCTACTATGCAAAGTGTCTGTACAATAACCGAGTCTTAAAGGAATGGTACAGAACTGGTTTTTGCGACAAACCCATTGCTGACAGTGAAAGCACATTTATGTAATCCATCATTCATATACCTTAACTGACAAACCTGTAGAAGTTTGAGGTCAATCAGCCATCTTGGTCGCGAAAAATGGTAAAAACCCGTGTACAGAGAACTGTACACATTAAACGAATGAATAAAACGCCTCGAAGCGATTTATTCCGATCGGAAAATAGTTTCATTTATTTCTGAACGAATATGGCATTTCAGACAAAACATTTCATGGAATGTTTTCTCCTATCATCACCATTATACTGTGTAAGTTTTATGTGAATCTGTGATCATGAAGTGTATTTTGTCTTACCAATTCTGTACCATCCCTTTAATTAACCTACTCGTTCACATTCCTCAAAACAGGGCATCTGATTCTTTACTAGATTTACTGAACCCAAACTATAGAACACTCTGCCACTGGCTCTCAGAGAATCGATATCTTACAATAGTTTGAAAAGTCAACTTAAAAGTGGATCCTCGTAAATACTTCATATTTTTGTCCTCGGCCAATCCTTTTTTTTTTTTTTAAATGAAAGCACTATGTGAGCAAGCAACAAAAAAATATTAAAAATTTTTCCCAAAAGCCCATTGCCATAGTTACGGACTATTTCGTGTTTTGGGAATTTTAAGCCAATTTTGCGCCTCAAAAACGGGTTTTGTAGCTTATTTTAAAATACAACCAAGCTAAAATGCAAAGTTCTGTCACAAAACTACTTATATCATTACAAAGTATCATCCTTGCCCTTACTTCAGATATTTTGAAAATATTGTAAATGCCATCATTATGCTATTTTTAGATCATGCCTTAAAGCATGTTTTTAGAACTTGCAAAATTGGCATTTTTACCCAATTTTTTTCTCTCAAAAAGGGGTCTTGCCAGGGGTCTCAGAACATTTTCCTTTTGGATTTGTTTAGAGCCAAGATAGGTCTTTCCATATCTGGTGAGAAAATTTGGGGGATTGTATCTTTTGGGGGCAGTACCGCATCAAAAAAATTTAATTTATTTTCCCAAAAAAGAAAAAAAGTGACATTTCAGGCTTTCCTTCAGTTTGAAGTAATAATACACACAAAAGGAATACTTTGAATCTGGAGCCTTTTTTCATTTGTTAAAAGTGAATTGCAGGCCTATGATTTATTCTAATGGATAAGCAGCATTGTTGTTTGCCTAATTGTGTTTTTTTTTAACCCCCCCCCCTCTCCTACCCTTCTAGCATTCTATTTTCGGATTTTTTTAGTGGTATGAAAACAAATTAGCAGTACTTGTCAACTTTGCAAACCATTATACAGAGTTACAGACTCCAACTAAAGCAGTATTTTCACATTATCAAGGGGCTGTTTATTTCGCTATGTACATGGCTTATATACAACAATTTGACTGAATTTGAATAAGGATTCGTTTGAAATGGTCCATTTAGTCAGGAGTGAACGTAATGTAAAATTGTCGAAGACATTTCTCGTACAAGTGTCTGAAGGTAAAAAGCTGTTATGATGATTTGCTGAAAAGGAAGAAACAATGGGAGACTTTTGAGACGTTGGCGGCACCAGACTAAAGTCTCTTTCTGCTATCTCTGAGCATGCGCGCGCAATTATAATCTTAAATCAGTATTAAGGCCGCCGCACACGAGAGCTATCCGCTGAGCAAAAAATCTCTCGAGGCCGTTAGCTCAGCACTTACCTCACGTGTGCGGTCGATTTTTGGTGAGATTTCTGCCTCTCGAGGCCGTGAAACCAATATCAAACATGTTAGCAAAATATTGTTAGCATATTTGAATTTGTATACATTCAGATCGGTTTTTTTGTTTTGCCGGAAAACCTAGAGGAAAGATGGTTTTTAAAATGTGCATGAACAAAAAAAAAAGGATTCGTAATTTCACATCTTTTCCGGAATAGTCCACACCATCACTTGGTTGTATGGCACTATGGCAATGTTAACATTTGGATCCATTTACCTACCGGTACATTACAGAGATTTCTGATGTTCGGAATATAAAGAAGTGTAAGACGGTTCAGAATCATGAGAACAACTGGCATGGGTGTCGATCCCGGGGGGATGGGGGGATATATCCCCCCCCCAATATTTGAGGAGGGGGGATGATGTGTATTATCATCCCCCAATATTTCGAGGTTGAGTGTCATTTAAGTTTCTTGTGTAGAATTATTGATCCTTGCTGTTTTTTGTGTCTTCGCAGTAAATTTATAGGGCCTACTATGTTTAATTCTTCTGAATATCGTTTTTAAATGCTCTAAAATGTGACTATTCGACTCTGTTTTGATTAAAAAGTCCGTGGTTTGGGAGGGGGTATCCCACCTCCCACAGCCTCCCCCGCTGCTTCGCTCCCTCGCATAGGACACCAAATCACCAATCATCCTCCCAATCATGAAAAGAAATCGGCACCCGTGACAACTGGAAAGAAACTACATGTAACCTGAAAAGGGGATTTTACAGTTCAGGCCAATAAGCCTTTTCGCAAAGCTGTTTACACTCAGATTATCAAAAAAGACCGATTTTTTGTTTGCAGCATTTCTCGAGAATGACCAAAGCTATGGTAATGATTCTTTTCGCAAAAGCTTTGTAAGACCCTCAAGATACGCATGCTGCTCCGTATTCGCCCACGAACACTGAAATGTCTATAGGCATAGTTGTACATGGTAAATTGATATCTTTACACAAACAAATTAAACCATAAAATCCATTAAAATAACCATCAATTAACAATGAATCAATTTAAACCCTATTTCCACTAACCCTAGCTTCCCTAACCCTTACATGATTGAAATTTCTTAAACAAAGTAAATAGCTTTGCGGAAAGGCTTTATTGGCCTGAACTGTAAAATCCCCTTTTTCAGGTTATATGTAGTTTCTTTCTACTTGCTCTCATGATTCCGAACCGTCTTACAACACTTTATACTCCGAACATCAGAAATTTCTGTAATGTAGGCAAATGGATCTAAATAGAAACCGGGCCGGAGGGCCATACAACTAAGTGATGGTGTGGACTATTCCGGAAAAGATGTGAAATAACGAATACATCTAATACTTTTACTTACAGGAAGTGTAGACCTGCTTATTTCTGGTATGCACATTGTAAAAAACATATTTCCTGTATGTTTTCCGGTAAAACAAAAATACCGATCTGAATGTATACACATTCAAATAGGCTAACATTATTTTTGAAAAGCACATCATACATGGTAAATTCTCATTTCGGGTGTGTTTCTGCGTCAGACAAATAATTCTTCCGATAGTAGAAAGTAATGTTGAAAGTGAAAATGAAACGATGAAACGTAAAAAAAAAAAAAAAAACTGAAGGGTAGCATTTAATCATGTGACGAATTTAAATGAAACGACGAAATTGATTGCAAAAATACGAAATTGATTCGTTTATCGTTCGTTTGGCAACTGCGGTAGACGAAATTGAATTGTCTTTGATCAAATTGTATGGCAAATGATCAAATTGGTTGGCAGAGTGTCAAAATGGACGACCAAAGACGAAATTGGACATGGGATATATACAAGGTTAGGAATCTCCGAGACGAGTGTCCACTCCCACTCTTCTAGTCGCCCCCCCCCCCCCCCCCAAAAAAAAATGTATATAAATTATAGTAACTAAACTTACTGGTATAGGCCTAGGCCTATAGTAATTAGTACTATAAGTAGACCTAACTCGTGTAGTCTATGGTATGGGATGACTCGGACTCTATACCTGTTGTTACAAACCGGGGTAGTTAGTCACCCATTAGGCCTCGACTGGATGGAACATAATCCGTCAAGACATCGCGCAGTGATGAAAGACTTACACTTCGCGCAGTCGAAAGACATGTACGGCATCGCACTGTGACAGATACACTTCGCACTGTTACGGATACACTTCGCACTGTGACGGATACACTTCGCACTGTTAAAGACATACACTTCGCACTGTGACGGATACACATCACGCAGTGAAAGACATACACTTCGCGTGGTGACGGATACACATCACGCTGTGAAAGACATGCACATCGCACTGTGACGGATACACTTCGCACTGTTAAAGACATACACTTCGCGCTGTGACGGATACACTTCGCGCTGTGACGGATACACTTCGCGCTGTGACAGATACACATCACGCAGTGATAGACACACATCACACAGTGGTACACATGCATTACAAGTGACCTTTTTAGGACACCATAGTTCAGGCCAATGCGTACCGTACGCAAACGAAAAATTTGCATAATCATTTCGCGCGAAAAGAGATGGGAAAAACGAGAAAAAAGCATCTGGATTGTTTTGTTTTTTCCTTTTTTTCTTATTCAACATAATAAAAAATAGTAAATTACGTCTGTAAATGTATAAAAAATATGGTTACAATTGCGTCATTTATCACAGAATTTGAAAGTGACGTCCCAATAACGGTACCGGCCCCGATTATTTTGACATTTTGATGATGCTAAAGCAAGGCACTACGTAAAAGGAAAACCTAATGTGGAATGCGTATGCGTACAGGGGGAGGGGGGGGGACCAATGAGTATGCCATGCGTACAGGGGGGGGGGGCAATGCGTACGCCATGCGTACATGGGGGAGGGGGGGGGTTAAAAAAAGTCGGCATTTCGTGCGTACGTACTTTATGGACGGCCCCTTAGCATGACGTATTGGTACTTTATGTAGTAAGGGGGACAGCTGAGACGGGGAGTCAGCTGAGACCGCCACACCGGGGTTATAGTTTGCCAGCCGAGTAACTTTCACGGCGCACATGTAAATTACTTTCTTTGAAGTTTATGTAAATATGAAGTATCCGCGAGGTCAGCTCGCTGCGGATTTGCGGGCGAAAATCCCTCTGGATTGTGGACTGGTGCTCCGGGTTAGCAGCGTAACAGTATAAGGTGAAAGCGTAAGTGAGAGACGGGTACCAGTGAAAAGTGGGTATGTGAGGTACATGTATGTGGAGGAGAGCAAAGACCGGCGCAGCAGGGACCGACTCCGCCGGATCGTCACAATTTACGGCAAGCCAGCCGTGTGAACCGCCTGAACCTGATTTTGGGAACCCGAACCCGGATACCGGATACACCTTTGTGCGTTGGTTGGTAGCTAAGGTACTGCCCGTTCCAGTGACAAGAACAGGACAAGACCTGCTGAGTAGAGTGCAAGGTGGGCCAGGCCGTTGTGCTGTCGCACCAGCTTGAATGGGCTTGAATAATTATACTCTTGTGAAACTTTAGTTGTTGAAGTGTCACGGACTGAATCGGCCTTGATTAACGTAAATGAGAAAATAATTGATGTTTAGCCTGATATAGACTGAGTGCCTTAATTATTATCAGTGGAAATGGAAATGTTGAAGAAAAGTTACAGGATGATTAATTGGTCTTTGTTGCAGATTTGAGTAAGAAATCCAGTTTGTAAACAAGCACTAAAGATTGATACTATAGAGTTAGTATAGACAAATATTGAAGGAATTGAGGAGCTCATAAATTGAGCAGTGAAAAGAAGATTACCGGAGGTTCTCGGAACAGAGTGGCCACTGAGATTTAATATGTTCATGAAATTAACTGTGTTTGTTGGTTTGTTTGTTTGGAATAAATATACACTTTTGTAAATACAATTCTTGTCCGGCGATTAACTTCTGCCGAGTAATTTCTTCCACAGTCATAGCAAGGACCTATACACAGGGTGGCTGTGACAGTATACCATCTGTAACCATCTATGTAACTGGTATTGCGATTGACATAACAATGTTTGTGTGAGAAAAGGAAGAGCGAAATCGTATATAGCCCGTGGACAGCAAAAATAGGGACCATGGTTTCATGTCCCACTACTACTCCCAGTTATGACTCATCATGCCCCCTTTTGTTTGGACATGCTTTATTGCTTTATACCAGTTTATATACTCATGTTGATGATGCTCCATTTCATTACATCTAATGAGATAGTGGTTAAAACGAAAGCTTATGTATAGTTTTCCTCATAGTTAGTCTTTAAGTGCTCCCTAATTTTCTTTAATCTAAAAAAACAAATTGTGGCCACATTCAGGAAAACATGACTAGACTACTTCTTGTTTACACTATTCATCCGCATTTTCATTATTATTTCATGGTTGTACTCAAAAGTTAGAAATAAATCGATATTTGGGGCAACTTTGGTGCCTAGGGGGCCAAAGCCTAGGGATGTGCAACTTAAGACGGCCGTTCTCTCATTCGTACATTAAATCCAATAGAAATATGCACTCAAACCTTTTGTACTCAGTCAACATTATGATTAAAACCCACCTAGCTCTCAAAGTACTCGGTATCAGTGCTTGTCCTGGCCTCGAAGCACGCCGGATGAAGGGTGGTGGGTGACCCGTTGGCTGTGAGGACGGCATGCACATGTCGTCTCTCGGTGGCCGTGCACCGCGGCCTAGTCACCAGGCGTGAGGCGCGGTACAGCGGCGTAGCTAGGATTTTTTAAGCAGGGGGGCACGGGGGGGGGGGGGGGGGGGCATTGGAATTTTGTGGGGGGGGGGGGGGGGGCACCCGGAATTATTTCAAAACTGGAGATTTGCAAAATATGACAAATGCAGGGGCGGATCCAGGGGGCGTGTGACCTTTTCTTCAAGCAAAAAAAGTCCTTGCGGCCGGGGTCCAGGGCCCGCTTAAGGCCCTGGAAGCTCAGGGGTTCTAGATATTCTCTGGTGCAATCTGAGCCTTATTTATCATTCCGATAAATTTATTCATTTCTTTATATTATTAATTCATTATTTCTTTTTAATCCAATACTTTTGAGCGGGAAACATTCAATATGGGGACCAGACTAACTAGCCAGACCAGACAAAATGGCAGATGGGCTGTTTTGAAGTTCGCAACCGTAAGCGGCTAAGAAAATTGTATTTTTTACATTGAAATGTTGCACATATTTCTTCACTGTAGGGTTTTAAGGACTTTTGCTGAAAGTCAAAAATATCATTTTGTAACAGTAGAAGCTATTAAGTTGGTTTTATTTCCTTTATAGCTATCAGACCCTACAGATTTTTTTGGGGGGACACCGGGGGGTGGGGGAGGTAGCTACGCCCCTGGCGCGGTCATGGAGACACTTGGTGACTCCCCGCTTGCGTTGTTTTTCGGCGGGCCGATCCACATGGCTTTGTCTCAGTGATAAAGTGTTTGTTCATCTGGTCGTCCTTTGTCTTCTTTTGTCTGTTTTGTCCTAAGAAGTCCTGTATTTACATATCTTTTGTTAATTAAATATCTACGTATAGGCATATTGCCTTTTGTTTACGACACTTTCAATACAAGCCACGGCTTCTGAAAGTGTCCACATACTATGTCTTATAATATTGTTACAAGCGTGGCAATATCCAGCAAATAGAAATAGGCAATTTTTCTGAACCTTTTTTCTGACAACCGAATATTGTTCGGAGCCTGCCAGGGAAACAGCGTAATGGAAAAAAATAGTTGCCATTTTCATCACCCCAGTTCACACAAAAAAAACAACAAGAAACCATTCACACTAAAAAAAGACCCAACATTGCGTTATAAATCTTACCCTTTGTGGTAGTAAAAAGGGAACATGTTCGTTTGCCGCGTCAAATGCTATAATTATACACAAGAGTGGCTGTGTCAAGTTTTAATAAATTATTGTGCAAAACATTTACCAAACAACGACATCAACATTGTTACCCAACTTTGTTGTGTCAAATTTAACGCAACTGAAGACCACATTTTAAACACCTGTATCTTTGTACACAATGCCGTTTTGTCACATATTTTACTCATTATTTGGGTTATTTTTACTCAAAATGTGTGTCACTTCGACTACTGTACAGAAATTGACGATGAAACACTGTTCTTCTGTTTCCGTCATTTATTAATCTCAATGATCAATCATTTTACGGCAAGTTAAACATGACAAGAGAACAGTAAATATGCGATAATAATTAGACAATTAAAATTACATTTATTTTTTGTTCGATTACGGATTTTTAATAAGGAAATCCTTAGAATTACTGTCATAGCACTGACAAGCAACATGGTAGGTCTCCTTGTTTTGAAATTAACTTTATATACATAATGTACGGAGCTCTAAAGTTGCCATCCGACTGGTTGAAATCCTGAGATAAATTATCTCGGGATGACGACATCATTTTTACGGGCGCGATGTCGATATCCGAATTTTTAGGATTTCGTCATCCCATGATGATAACTTCAACCCGTGATAAATTATCGGAAAATGTCGACATCTTCACTGTATCTTCACTTGCATTCTTTTGTTCTCTTGTCATTTCGCCCTCGATAAAGATCCTGCTGGGATAGAAACGCGTCAGACCCTCCGATCTCCAAGCACTTAATATTTATAATTGATAGTGAACGTCATAGCGAATTTATTGCTGTGCCACTTAATAGAGGCAATATTTTATTAATAACTACGCTCACTTCCAGAATTTGAACATCCTGCCAACTGGGATCGAAACGCGTCAGACCCTCCTATCTCCAAGCACTTAATATTTATAATTGATAGTGAACGTCATAGCGAATTTATTGCTGTGCCACTTAATAGAGGCAATATTTTATTAATAACTACGCTCACTTCCAGAATGTGAACATTCTGCCAAATAGAAGTAGCTAGCCTCATTGTTTGGCGTCCACGTTGCCTAGGAAACGCCTATAACAGTAAATACAGCATCTGGCTATACGCACAGTATTTGTAATGTTTGCCACGCCCGTTTGTTTGTTCAGAAGCATTGCTAGAAGCTTGGCAATAATTCAGCAAATAGAAATCGGCAATTTTTCTGACCCTTTTTCTGACAACCGAAAATTGTTTGGAGCCTGCCAGGGAAACAGCGCAATGAAAAAAAAGATATTAGTTGCCATTTTCAGTTCACAAAAAACCCAAGAAACCATGGCAACAAATACGTAAAGGTCATATTACAATCTAGGATTCTGATGTGTATATATAGTTTGCTCTTAACCAATCGTTATGCATGTGATATTCAGTATAAGAATACTCTCTATGTACATGTGTTATTGCAAATTTAAGAATTGACAATTGCCTGTTTCTTATACAAAAGTCTTTCACTGTGATGAATTTCGACAACATTCATATCATTTCTTTTTACAGTATTATTGATTTACAACTTAAACGTGCATTACGAGTAAATTACCATCCTCTCTATAAAAGCAATCCATCTTTGCACTTGGTAAACATTTTGTTCATCGTTAAATATTATTGTTTTCACCCCGAAAGAGATCAATCAAAAGCGTTTCAATCAGGTAGCCATATATAAATCTAAATTCCGTTTAATATAAAGTTCAAGTTTTAAGACATGCAAGGCGTGAAAGGGAACAATAAAAGGAACATTTAAAGCAAATCCAAATATAATTGTTTATTTAACAAGGACAATGCATTGTCTTTTGTAACTTGCCTGTATTTAATAAACTCCCATCACAGACTAAGCATACATCTGTGCGTTCGCTGACAAATTTGAGTACCAGTTACCGCCGGTACATTCACTTGTTTCCTAAGCCCACTTCATTTCGAAGTATCCACAGTCCTGCACTTGTTTAAAGTACTTGCCTTGGTCTATCTGGGAAATGGTGACATTATTGAGATGACATTTCTTCCCCGACAGGTTGAAGGAATGGCAATTCAGGTTCTTGAAGCAGGTGATGCAGCACTGGATGGGACTAGTGATCTGGGTTACAGAGAAGGTGTGATCCAGTAGGCAGTAGGTATCGGTGTGGTCAGCATTGGGGTTGATAGCTGAGCATTGGAGGGTAGTGGTGAGCCGTGTAGCAGGGCGTTCGCATATGGTGTACCTCCAAGTTAGGGTACAGTCATTTCCAAACCAATATCCATTGGGTTTAAACATCACGCACCTATCTCCCGGATCATTTGATGGGCGGAATGTATAGTAGCCCTCCTCAGAACCAGCCAGACTCTCAAAACACTCCAGCTTATTATTGGGCAGTGAAGCTGTACATCCCAACCACAGGCTCCTCCCCTTATTTTCTGGCCAAGTTTCTTTGAACAACCGGAAAACAAAGTCATTCTCTGCCTTTGAGTTTGGAACTGCCAAGTGACCGTCCTTCTTCTGGCATTCCTGTTGAGCCGCAGTAAAAACGAATTGACCCTGAACGGTCATCCAGCATGACTTTCCGTTGTGTATCCAGCCTGGTGGGCATCTTGGTAAAGTACCTATAGAAAGGACCACATCCACACCAAGTATCAAGATGACCAGGGTCTGTAAATTGCTGACAAGAATCATAGTAGCAGTAAACAGAGTCAATAGTGCCTGCCGAAAACACGGATATTGTGTTATAAGTCCGATGTCAAATTACGTTATAAATTTGAAATGATAGGCGTGCGAGTTTCAATTCTGATTTGGATATTGCAGTCCAAACACTAGTTGGGAGTTGTAGAAATAACATGCATCAAGACAGTATCTCTCTCCACGTATTATAATGTGTGTGTTTGCAGCAGTGTGCTTATAGACGTTTCACTCACTGCCGAACACAGTCAAAGTGAAAGACGTGCAGACGGTGCTCAACACATTATTTCTTTCATTAATTATCCAACGATGAAATAATGTATGAGGTCGCTGGAACTAATGCTAGTCTTATTGGGGTCCGCTGCACTATGTCTATGGAACTGGGGTGAAGAGAGTAACGTGCTGTACTCCCCATTATTAATTAAGTTAAGACTTGATAGTGGTTTTAGCGCCCTCAAACACTTCTAAAGAGTATAGACCCTCGAATTTTAAATTGCACGCAAAAGAAAAGTCAAGTAAAATGTTCCGAATGACATCATAGATATCACAAATTGTCTTGAAAATTGCCCCTTTGCTCCTCATTATTCATTCCAATAGCATAAGGCCGTGTTCCAATTCTCTGGCTGCGACCGCAAATAACACAAACGTCTATGGAAGCGGCTGCAGTCACTGGCCAGTGGCTGCCATAGGCACATGCGTAATTTGCAGTCGCAGCCAGATAATTGGGACACGGCCTATTTTTTTAAGATAAATCTAAAATAACGATTCAATTGTACGGAGCTCTAAAGTTGCCATCCGATCATAGTTCTTTTTTCCTTTATGTATGTTCTTTTATTGACTGTAACCTTTTGGAAACATTTGAGATTTTTCCCCTATACGTTCAACGTTATTGCTAATTCTTGGGTCGTTTTGTGCGTTTATTTCACGTGTTATCACAATGGTTTATGTTTGCGAATCTTTCGGATGCACAACACACACATCCAAACTGGAAAACATTGAGATATACCTATGGATGAAAGATATACGGTGGGTTAAATGGCGAAGACAATTGAACGCATAGGGGGAAATTTCCAATGTCGACAATTTCCCATCATGCACCTCGTAAATCGGCCTCTCCCTGCTGTCCTCTTGGTGGCGCTCTAAATTGTGAAACGCCCGTATTGTGATGTCACGTTACAGAGTTTGAAATAAAATAATGTGCTATTGAATTGAATTGAATTGAATTGAATATGTTAATGTAACGTTAACAAGAAGGAAACAGGACCTCGTGATGAAAAAAACTTTATTGAATTTTTTTAATTGTTTAATAAAAAAAACAGGAAATAATGTTTTGAGCCTCCAATAAAAGGATAAAAATAAAGGGCTCGTTGGCATATAACGGTAAGCATGTGATTATCCGTCGATCAAAATGGTCGAGGGACGTACATGATAGGCACGTTGGCACACACCAGCAAGCGCAACTATTTGGGTCGCGATTTTTTTGTTGTGTTCCCACAGGCAAAAAAGCGCGACCCAAATCGTACCGGTACGATTTCTATCAAACTGCAATTACGCATTGAAGCGTGACGTTGGCATGCATCCTATGCTAAACTCACGGGCCTGCCTTGCATGATAGGATATAAAAAAGCCGGTATTTGTTGGTGCACCGTTCACACAGCAAATAATCGCGACTATTTGCAAAAAGACGCACTACATGTATTAGGCACGTTCTCACACACCAAAAAAGCGCGACTATTTGGGTCGCGATTTGGAGTGCGACCCAAATAGTCGCGCTTTTTGGTGTGTGAGAACGTGCCTACTAGTGCGATTTGGAGTGCGCTCCAAATCGCACTAATAGTCGCGATTATTTGGTGTGTGAGAACGTGCCTACTAGTGCGATTTGGAGTGCGCTCCAAATCGCACTAATAGTCGCGCTTTTTTGGTGTGTGTGAACGTGCCTATGAAGCTAGAATGAATTGGACACGGCGACTTTAATTCTTCGTTGAACAAAAAATTGGAAAACACTGGTTTGAAGAAATACAGGAATTAAAGGCAGCGTACAGGATTTTCAAGACCTCCAACATTTTTTTTATTGAGTTTGAGACAGAAAATGGACTCAACAGATCGTAGGCCCTAAACAGTTCAAACAGTCACCATGGGAAATCTTCGTTAATCGGATGACTTTTTTTTTAAGAGACCGTTCATCCGAACGATTTAGTAACATTTCGAAAGCGTGGTGTATCCGTGAAGGATTATATTTCTGCTATCCAGATGAACAAAGCGTAAAAAGGTACATGTGCATGAAACAACGCCTGTAAGGAGGTTTAAGACCTTCACTTCTGTTTACAAAATTCAGCCAAAACGCTCATCTTTGCCAATCCTATAAGCTCCCTTTAATGGTTTCCAGGATGTGCCTTAACGGGGGGGGGGGGTGCATCCCAACTAGATCCGCCTATAGATCGCGGCTATAATATGATTTGATTGTCGCCTTTGTTTTCTGTTTAAAGCTTACTATTTTTTTGGTGACCTTACTTTTGTACCCTTGCACTTTGTTTTCCACATTTTCCTTCAAATTTAGATGATATTTCTCCTCGTTGTCTCCATCCTGACGAGCGATTTACTCAAGCTACAAGCTGATATTACCGACACTGTTCCCGCAGATAGTGCTGTTGCTCCAGAGTGTGGTCAACTAACCAACAATCGCCGTTTGCATGTTCAGCTGCTTCACACCAATGTCAAATATTTCTATTTACAATAAACAATAGGTTTTTATCCGGGCCAACATTTTGCCTAACACTTCACTTTTCTTTGATAAATCTCCCAGCTCCCATATGTCCCGTGTACAAACTACTCGCTATTTGCACACCAAAATGGAGGATCGTGTATAATTTGTATGGAGAATGGCGACTTCCATACTAATTACCACGCGCCGTATGATCAGTTATTCATCTTGCGCGTAGCGCTATATAGTCCGTGGGCCGAGGCCTTTTTTTCGCTCATCACGCGGTCTTGTCTTCGGAATCTTTTCTAATATATCGCACTCGATAGATAAAAAATAGCAAATGCATAAAATGCTTGTTCCCACGCTGGGAAATTGCTCCCAACTTCAAAAAGAATTTTTAAAGACCGAAATAAAATTGAAAATGATAGCAGTGAGAGAGACTAGGAAAATACCCAATAGGAAGCATTGTTTGAGCCGTTGCGGCAGAAGCAGCCAATCAAGCTCTACGTTACATGAATGCGGAAGTAAACAGCATGGTGTCGTCTGCTACGAGTCGATGTCAGACACCGACGTTGAAAATTCCCTAGAAAGACATAATTTAGTACTTAATGCATTTTCAAACTGATGGAAGCTTAAGTACAACAGGCCAGGTTTACTGACATCTGGAAGACCATTCTCGACAGGCCAGTGTGTCCAGATCACCCATAATCGCAATTTCCAAGGCCAGTTCATCACTGAATTGCACCGTCGAGAAAGGGATCGGACGTGCGTATCATATGGCATGTTACATGTACATGTACAATGTAGGCCTAGCCCTAGTCCTACGCGGAGTGAGCCTACCGACGCGACCGTGCTGAATCCAGCAACATCGCCGAGGCTGAGTGAGTAAAACCGTATTCAGATGATCATCATATTGGCATTAGTGTAGTTTACGCCACCCATATTATTTTCAGTATTTATTTGGGTAAGAAACTGTTTTGTTTTCACTGAAATATTGCCGAAATAAGTTCATTTTAGGGTTTCAGGACCATGAATAAATTTGCTTTAAGTAACCACGCGCGGATCCAGGGGTGGGCCGCGGGGGCACGTGCCCCCCGGTAAAATTTGACGAGGGAAAACAAGTTGTGCCCCCCGGTAAAATTTGACGAAAAAACAATTGAAAGCAGAAAGAAGGGAGAAGGAGCAGAAAATCATCATTCTTCAGTTCATTCTGTCGGCCGCACAAAGAAAAACTGACAACAGGCTAATGTCTCGGCTCGCCTTTTTGCCAGTGCGCACGTTAACAAAAACTCCTTTTCACTGTACAGTGTACACAGACGTGGTGGATTTAACACAAGTACGGTACGGATGGGCGGCACAGTACGATCCTCCTAATCTTGCCTATCACTTTATAAGCAGTGATCCCAACCCAACATAACTTGTATTTTCCTTCCTCTAGTCCATAGTAACTAACACTCACTTAATAACTCCACTAAATAAATGGACACTGTTCTTACTTTTGAAAGGAAGTCCGAGACTTCGTTCTGGACGACCGTGACTTCGATTTCAGTGTCATGCACAAAAAGGAACATTTATATGTTTCGTCGTTCTGTCTGGATTTCATTTAGATTTTCGTGGAAATTCTATGTTTATTGAAAAGCAATTCATTTGAATGTTTAAAAATGAAACATTTTCAAAGTGTCGACTACACAGCTTTGTACGGAAGCCCATTAGTGACAGATGAATATATTTATTTGCATCGGGTGTGAATATTATCACATTTCGCGGTTGCGTAAAAATATTTCTTTGCCTGGGGTGTGAATGTTTTTTGTAGCGGCCGCCAGATAACTGATACAAAAAATTTGCCGTATTTCTTCAAAACGGGTGCAACTCATGGGTTTATAATATATTTGTTTCATATTTCTTAATAATGGTTCAAAGAAATGTTATGGCGGAATGATTATTTAATTTTGGTCCTTCGTCTAAATGAAAACAAATTTGCCATCCCAAAATATAAAAATCCTTTGGTTAAATGTCTCTAAAATCCTAAATTAAAAATGAAAAGAAAAAATTCCATCCTATTTTCATGTCAAAAAGCTATCAAAAAGGGCCCAGAAATACTCTAGAATTCATCAGAGAACATCTAATATTCAAAAATTTTCCGGGGCCCTTAAGCGGGCCCCGCACCCCACGCCGTGGCTTCGCAATGTTTTTCTTTTAAACACCCCCTTGAAAAATTCCTGCGTACGCCATTGCTCCCCCTGTATGACACGCATAATAAATATTATGTCATGATAGTTATTAGTGCTTCAAAGGATATATCGTCAAACCTCCGTCAACCGATATGATACACATGCAAATTTGTGATAATACATGTACATGTATGTATAGGCGCTTCATTTTCTTCTTCGTCCATGTACCATGGAGGTAGGGAAAATTGACATTCAGAGGTTTCACTTTGAGTGTGCCCCCCGTCTTGAAAAATCCTGGATCCGCGCCTGGTAACGAATCTCATTTTGGAACAGAAGAAGGTAAATAAATACTGAAAATAATATGGGTGGCATAAACTACACTAACCCCATGACATTGGTGTACAGGGTAAAAGTTCTTCCTGAATTCTCCACCAGGGAAATTAATTGATTTCATTTGATTTATATATTTATTAATTTTTTATTTTTTTTCTTGGCGGGGTTGCATTTTTAAATGTTGTGGCTCCAGGCAGGGGTCAATTTCAGTCACTATAAAACTCATCGTAGTTTACTATCATTCGTGGGGCTTATGTTATGAGGCATTAACCCTATGTTACGATCGATAGGTTTCTTGAAATCGACCCCTGGCTTAGAGTCCTATTCTAGTCTTTGAAATTGAAGTGGCTTAAATTAGAGTTCGACCTATGAAATAATGATCAGGAAATGATGTAGGAGTGTACATGCATCATTTCATGATCATTGGGAGTAGTGTACGACTGCTCGCAATGCATGCCTATCACTGAAGATCTAGGTGCATTGTGCACTGTGGATGAACATGTACATTAATTAAAGATGTGCATGTAGCTTTATTTATTACTCATTTAGGGAGGCATTACTAATTTAATTCATTGAAATTAATTTTTTAATTAAATTTTTTTCCCAATCTGTAGTGCTGGATGAGTGGGTCAGCCGGGAGCCTCGAGAGCTTCAGCAACAGTAGGCTGTGGATGTTAGTGAATGGCTACTGGATCTCCCAATCCCAAAGAATGCTGGTTATCATCGGTAAGATAATAATACAATGGGCTCTAATTAGTACACACTCATGTCATGCAATTATTCAATTGTTTAATTAAGTATGTAAATGTCTGTGTGATTTATATCAGCTAAGAATTTTAGTCCTTACTCATGTTGTATAGTGTCAGTAAATGTCCATGTGATTGAAAACGGATTGAATTTAGGGTTTGTAATTACTGTAATAGGAATAAAGCATGGCAGCATTTGGAACTACTGTATAGCACAAGTTGCACAACCAAGTGTTGACCTGCAAATTGAAAAGATGTATTACTTAAGCAAATACTGTAAAACATGTACAGGTTCATGCATCTGATTACATTTTACTATGTTTGTGGAACAAAGGATTTTATTTTCTCTTGCTCCTTTCTTGTGTTTTAGAATTTGAAGCAGCCCAGGAGATACTTCCACCAGTTCCACCCCTGGAAAAACTAGGAGACTCTGCTCTGATACACAGAGGACTTCTGTGCCTGCTGCACAATCAGTGAATGTTCTGCCCAGAGAGTGTATACTCTGCAGGAAAGAAGGTGCAGAGCAACAAGAAAGAGAAGACCTGAACCTCTGGTCACAGCGTGCAGCACCATCAATGCACAAATATTATCACAAGGATGATATCAATAACTTTTTACTTTGTACATGATAATTGATAGGCCTAAACCTTGAACTTTTCTGTTTATTTTGAATTTTTGTAAAGTCTCAGATTTGCAACTCTAGTATAGTCTTGATCGAAGTACTTCTGTAACAGTGTTATAGACCCAAACATTAATTTCTTGATGGTTATCTAAAAGTTGGCACGCACAACAGCCTGTAATTTGTTTGTCCTACCATGTTAAAAGTCAATTCACTAACTAGTTTAAAGCATCCCACACTACTGTAAATGGGCATGTCATCAGACAGCTGTAATAATTCATACCATGTTGTTCACCGTATGCACAGGATATGAAGTTGGCCTATATTGATGCATTTTGAAAATCATCAGAAACGCTGGAAACACAACCTCGTAGTCCAATTTATCAACATGTATTTGTGATATATACTACTGTATAAAGAAAAAAGAAAACTGAAATATGTAATAATAATTTTATTTTAAAACATAAAAATAAAGTATTTATTAGACAGAAATCACATTGAAATTTGCAATAAATAAATCACTTAATGTACTGGAACAGCATGAGTTTTCATTTTAATTTTTATATTTTAAAACATTACAATTATTGTGATTAAGACCTAATATGCCCATTGTAACAGGTGTGGTAACAACAACAATTAAGGTAGCAGCTATGGCTGAAAAATATTTCCATTTCCACCACGGCAAGTCCATAATTTTATACACCCTTTTTCCCGAAAAACATAATATTAACGCATATTATTTCTAATGCCGGCCGAAAATTACCCAGGTATTCATTTGGATTCCCTGAAGTAATCAAAATATACACATGCTAGAACTGCCGCTTGTAACAACAATGTTATGTGCACAGAGTTGTACTTGATCTACCAATAGAGGGCGCTGTTTCTTTTATGTTTTCTTTATACACGAATTTTGGTCGTTTTTAACCGCAAATTTCTCTTTATGGAGCAATTTGTGCAAGCGGGAACAACTTGTTTGTTGATGAGTGTACCACAATCTACAACCCTGCCAAATTTTATGGAATTCCGTGATGCAGACCACGTATCTCAAAAACTAAAGCGTTTTCGGCTGCTCGGCCCACGGACTAATATGATCTTTGGTCCAGAGGGTGAAATTGGTCTACCAGGGGCCGATTTCACGAAGCACTAAGATTGATCTTAAGTGTGAATCAATCTTAATTGCTTGGCAAAGTGTGATGTCACAATACAAATCACTATGGTGATACTGACAACTCATCTTAAGATTAATCTTAGTGTTTGGTGAAATCCAGCCCAGGGCCGCTAGACCACAGGGCATGGCTTCAAAATGTGCTCAGAAAACAAGTTTCTTGGCGCACCCCTGGGAACTAAGTGGAAACACCACAGACTGATAGGTGATCAGTGATCATTGAAAACCAAAATACACAATCCCAAATTTGCCAGTTAATTAAATATTTGCATTTTAATTACCCCTTTGAAAAACAGCGCCCTCTATTGGCGGGAATTGGCCAATCGTGTACAAAGTGAATGGGATAATATTCCTTGTTGCTGAGATTCTTCAAAGGTATGAATCGGGAAAAGGAAACTATTACGACCAAAATATGACGTTTGAAGCAATGTCAAGTAATTTGAAATAAATTTCAGACCTATTAGGATTCAGAAACCTTGATACTAAACCATCCGCAGCCTCAGGGTGGGGGTCTATTTCAATCTTCAAACTGTATAATTTTGTCATGGATTTCATGTTATGATAGGGTTACACAGACTTGTGTAATAAACATAACAAGAAAGGTAAACATGACCACAGTTGTTCATTCGGGTAACAAGAAGTTTCACCTTTGATGCACCTTTAGCTTTATTCATACCACAAAAAAAAACAAAGAGAGAAATAAATGCCTCACTAAAATGACTAAATCATGTAAAATTTCACAGAAAAAAAATCCAGAGCTTTCAGAAACTACCGTGGCTTCATTCCGAGTCCGAGGAGCTCGTGGACACCGCCATCTATATCTTGTCACGAACAGCGGTGCCTACGCTCTCTCTTACGGGCTTTGCTATTGGTCCACTACCTATTGAATATGCATGATGTAATAAGGGCCTCGTTGATTGGGCATTAAAAAGCAATGTTTTTTTCTCCGTTTCTTAGAGCGAAATTTTGAACGTAAAATGGCCATTTTTGCTAAAACTGGCAAAAAACTCAACTGTGGATTTTATGTGCGAGTTTTGGGACATCCTCTGGAGTGGTTTAAGGTATAATTTACGTAGATCTGTGATATGCGTCACGAAACTGCAAAATAATCGGCCATGCCCCGTGGTCTATACGGTTGTGCACGTTTCATGTGAAATGAAATTCTGGGGATGTACGACCCCGTTATCTACGCCTCTGATTTCACATGTAAATATTTCAAAAAATCTATCTTTTCTTAAGTTGTAACTGCATGCATTTACTGGTTTGTTCATGTTTATTTGCTCATCCACTATCATGAAGCATTTTCTACATTTGTCAGGTAGACAAACTTCATCTTAATTATCCTTCCAGTGACCGCAAGCAGACTTTCAGTCTAGTCTTAATCCTGTACGACTACTTTCCTAAATAGTTTACTTGAAGTAATATTCTTGCAGACGTAGTGTCAGGTTGACATGCATTCTGATTTTTCTTTTTGTATTGTTTCCACCGAAACTAGTAGACTTGTCCCAAGTTCTACTCCTGTGCTTATCAAGTCTGCTTGTTTCGTTTGGGCGCCCTCACTTAAGCAATAATCCGTAATGACATATGGTCCACATTATTTTGTCGGTTGCCCTTGTCAAATCAGGATCAATATTGCGACCCTTAAGACCCTACATATCCTGTCTTTAAAGTCACCACAGTGAATGCTGAAATATATCCTGTGTTACGTATGTTAAACTTACAGGCTAAAGTCCCGTAGTCAAGCGCATTGCAGAAGCCTAAAAGACGGGATATGACTCTGATAATTAGGGGAAACCAGCAACAGACAAAATAGCACAGTGTCAGGCAGATACACATATACTGGAAGAACATGAAACAATGATATTTATTTAGAAACAAAACTTTCATAAATAATACATGAGGAAATTTGTACGAAGATAATTAATAAGACGGTATAAATAATTGGCAAATGTAATGAAAAAAAAACACGCCGTTTGATTCGACTCGGGGATGGAGAATATGTCAGCGCTGCCACCGCCTCAACCGGGGTTTCATCAGTGCCAGGAACTAACAGACGTCTCTGGAACTCACATACACCACCGTCATCACAACCTTGGACAGCCAGGGATCACCAGAAAGAACGGCCACAGTCACAGAGCCCGAACAGCAAGTCAAAGTGTTGAAGCACAGAACCCCAATATAGCGAGAATGCGCAACCTCTAAATAGGAACATTAAAAATAGTTTTAAAATTGTAAAAAGAAAATGTTGTTATTGGGCTAAAATAGTGCACATTATAAGGACCGATAATTTCTTTAATTAATCATTTAGGCTATAATGTGGAGACTAGTGTCGCTGTCCTAATTATGTGAAAACATAAAAACATTTTAATGGCGTTTGACTACTGCAAGATGAAGTGTATGGGGGCACTGACCTATGATGCCTATGCAAATGTAAGCAACGCCCATGCATGACATTATGTACACTCCATGGGATGGTCGGACCTTTTATCAGAACATTCCATACATGCACAAAGATACTTACATGCCTATTTTTGATGAACTGATTCCCAAATTATTACAGATAGGCCTATATTTATTCAATCAATCAACAAGAGGGGGTCAGCTGGTATGAGAAAGCAATGGAAAGACAAGGTTGGCACTGCAAAAGAATAAAGGGTCGTTTATGGCAAGGTTTTCATCTTAGGGTGCATTCGTCTAGCTCCCCCGGGTCAGCCCTTACTGGGAATGTTCGTGATATACTGCACAAAACAAGCGAGAGAATGGGGACGAGGTTAACTGGTGTCGACCCGGGGGAGCTAAACGAATGCACCCTAAGAGGATTAGGCATGGGACTTGTATGGTTAGGGCTGGGGCTAAGGTTGAGGCTGGGGCAAGGGATGTGATGTTAGCGAACAAGGGTTAAAACTGCGGCTGGGCTTGGTGTATATAATGTAATGGCTTGGGTTATATTAATGTCCGGCTGGGATCAGAAATTTTTGGGAGAGGGTTATTTCGAATACTGGGCGAGTCACAATTGCGCCACCATGAGTTTGCAACGCATTGGCCAATCACAATGCGCGGAATTAATTTTGTCCACAAACTGCACATGTGGAAAAATGCGCGGCAGTTTGTTGACAACTTGGTCAAGGCGTTGCAAACTCATGGTGGGGCACGCCACAGGCAGGGGATAAGAAAAGACATGCAGTATAAATGTAATACTGGGTGTTAAGTGCCCTAGAAATGATGTGTTCAGCAAATTAACAATATTGCTTGAGAAATAGGTTTTACAGCTTCTGTCTGATCTCTCTATTCATACTGAGTGGTGGCGCTATCATCCGACGATCGCTACTGATGGCGCCACCATTATGTATGGGTGCGCCAAACTAAATAAACTATGCGAGCATCGAGTTTAAAACCACAAATTTTACAGTGGCACTGCCCCAAGCGGAGGTATCTCATGTTTTGAAACAATACTGAACATTCTACTTTAAATATCTCTTAATCATTGAAACACGTAACAAATTTTAATAGTTTGCCATAAGAAAATTTGCTAATTACCCAAAGAAAAACAATCCCAAATATATTTGTCCAAACCGTCCATTTTTAGGAAGCGTCCTCTTCGAATGCCAATGGAACCCATTTAAAGCCGACTGTATATCGAGTCAAAAGGTTGAATTTCAAAATCCCCAGGTTAATTGGTTGATAACCTGTCATAATTCCACAATAGATTGAGAGCACAACGATCTCAACCGATGTCAGTGTCGAAAAACCAAACAAACTTTCGCAAAAAAACTCCAATTTGCACGTACATGTTTAGTTTGCACACACTGTATGGTGGATGCATCTATAGTTGATTTATACATTGTCTATCGACAAGTTCGGAATATTTCCTTATTACGACAAGTGTATAGAGTACAACTCAAAGCATACATGGACTGAGTTAACGTGTGTCTATAAATGCCATCCAATCAAAACCACTGTTATATGCGCTGCTTAATGCATAGACATTATCATCTGTCAATCAAGTAACTGGTGGATGTATTATATGCCATACATAAACATAATTTATGGTAATGACATGTAAGTCAACGGCGGATGCACTTGCTTCGTACATAAACGTGAATATTATGATCTGTCAGTGAAATACAAGTCAGAAATTCTAACGTGTATGTGATTACTGTACGCGATATTTGATTGACAGCGCTGGTAACCAATCACACACTGCCAAATTGACTCGATCACTGCTCAGGAAATCTGTAGTGAGTTTAAAAGCTGAGGCGGCCGCTCCCTGGTTCACAAGAAACATCCCATCTTACCTTTTCAGATCATTCTACAAAGAGAGGGTGATTGAGAGAGAGTACAATTATCAAGAAAGACAATTTCTAGCAAGGTAAGCGATCTTCAAGTTTGAAACAAGTCAATGGCTCAATATCAGCCTCCAGATTTACTAATAAAAAAAGACACGGTGATACAACATCTGCGAAAGATCCTGCTAGGATCGAAATGTCATGCCCTCCTGTTGCCCTCAATTTTATTTCAGGTTATTATTTTGGTAATTAAAAAACCTCAGGGTATAACATGTCAAATATTTTATATTGTACACGTATTAGATAAAATCAAAGGACTGAGCAGGAACTCTCTCAAAGGCTAAAATGACAAGAAGACATAAACACATATGTACTTGCAATTTAACCTCCTCCTAGGAGTACAAACGTCAGACCCTCCTATTTCAAGGGCATTTTATAAGTTTGAGGTCGTTATTTTGGTTGTTGAGCAGTTTGTAGCAGTTAAGTACGTATTTCTCAAAAGAATTATTAAGCGTATATGTTTTGGGTGTATTCCAGGTGTGATATTTTCAAAGGAAACGAATGGCACTCACTGTTCAATAAAGCATAGGTTTAACAAGCGTTCTCTCCTAGCTACGTAATTGGAAAAACAAAAATGAAACAAATTGATCATTCTTTAGAGGATTTATGTCTATTTTAATAAAGATACTTATTTTGTAAGCTGTCCATAGACTGTAGCTTTACTGAATCTACATCTGAAAGGGTGTCAAAGAGTCTACGTACACAGCTAAAATGCATACCATGCATTGGTTTTGCCAAGCATTCCATGGACAGCTTGCAAAATGAGTATCTTAACTAAAATAGGCTTAAGTCCCCCTAGGAATGAGCAATGTGTTTCATTCTTCTTCTTTTTTTTTCTAATAAGCAGGAGAGAATGCTTGTTAAATATATGCTTCACTGAACTTGTGAGTATCTTTTGTTTCTTTTGAAAAACATCACCAATCCCGGTCAAGTTCCTTTTGACTCACAGGCCTATATAGTCATTGATACAAAATAAACTTGAAGTTTCACATCGACGAAGTGGCGATCAGTAGAGTTTCCAGGATTTCGGAGTTATTAGTAGACTTCCTTTCGAAGTTCTTAAAACTCTTTGTCTTTACTCTTCACTAGAACTTCCCGAATTTCCACATTAGTGTCCGGAGAAATATTATTCCAAACGAAGTTAGATAAATTAACAGTAAGGCCAACACAAATGAAAAGAAAAATTCTAATGAAACCAAGTTGGAATCATCGTTCAAGGCTCACAGCCATCCAATCCGGAGAAATTTGAATTGTTTAAGTGTCATCAATCTTAATGAATATACCAACAAGATTTGTCTATTGGATACAATTAATACAACACAGAAACCGCTACACATAAAACAACCACTAACCTACTCTCAAATGTACGAAGCGCAGGACCTCTGTATTTCAAAATATTAGATTTACTGGATCCAAACTATGGAACACTCTGCCACTGACTCTCAGACAATAGTTTAATAGTTCAGTAAATCGAAATTATACCATTTATAATGCACCAATCCATTGCACTTTCCAATCTGATAATCACAAGACTTTTTGGGGTGTTGCCGCTTCTTCTTATTTTCAGTATTGATACTTAGATCTTCTACTTATATTCTGCGTTAACATAGTATTTTTGTAAAGTTGCGCATACCTGCATTAAGAAAAAATGTGTACAGCTACACTTAGAAGAGGGAAGTATACATGTTCATTTTAAAACCTCAATTTCAGGTATCATTCGAGATCTAAAACCACCGAGCTTCGCACTATACTCGTTGAGTACTACATGTACTTATAAATCATTTATAGATCGCAGAAATTATATTCTTTACAGCGCATTATCATTATCAGTATCACTGTAGCATGCCCATCATTGCTTTTCGAGTGCACATGGAAAATCATGTGCTGGCTCAGGTAGGATTCGAACCATCCTTCTTACTAGTGCAGATGTCATGTCACTAAACCATGAAGGTATAGCTGGGGTCTGCAGGTTAAATCGATTCCGACATAGCAGCGGTTCTTCAATTAATCATTAACATTTGAGGACATTGCAATATTCAATTCCTAATTATTCAAAATAAGATGCAATGTTTGTATAATAATGTCATTCAAAAAAGCACGTGGGTTTATATTACGTTTTGATTGCCGCCTTCGGTTTTTTCCGTTGTTCAATAAGCCATTTGCGAGATAAATCTGAATAGTATCTGGTACACAGGCCATGTCATTGCATAGAAACACCTCAGTTTGAATTTCCCAGACTAAAGAATCTGTTGCAATATCACATGATTCGGGGCAAGCTTTTGCTTAGTAACAGACGTCTTGCACCAATGCACTGTTCATAATGGATAAAAATGGCACAAAGGAACCAGTCCACTCCAGAGATGGGTATCACTATGCAAAAGCTTGCCCCGAATCACGTGATATAGCAACAGTCTTTAGTCTGGGAAATTCAAATTGGTGTGTTTATATGCAATGAAGAAGTCTGCGTACCAGATACTATTCAGATTTAACTCGCAAATGGCTTATTTAAATGTCTTCCTTAACTTTCTAACCCTGCACATTGTTCTCCACATTCCCTTCAAATTTAGATGCATAAGCGACTGACATTTCTCCTCGTTGTCTCCATCCTGACAAGCGATTTACTCAAACTACAAGCTGATATTACCGACACTGTTCCCACAGATAGTGACATGAATCATGCTGCTCCAGAGTGTGGTCAAATGTGCTGCCAGGGACCTGCTCCAGTACCAGGCATCCCCGGTATACCAGGCCAACAAGGACCATATGGACCAGTGGGTCTAAAGGGTGAAATTGGTCTACCAGGGCCCAAAGGTGACAGAGGGGAGACTGGAGCCGTGGGTGAACAAGGAGAGCCTGGGAACCCTGGACCTAAAGGGGAAGATGGCATGGGCGTGCCAGGAAAGATGGGTCCACGCGGTCCACCAGGATTACCTGGAGCAACTGGGGGAATTGGTCTGAAGGGTGAGAAGGGGAACCGAGGGGAAGCACCCACCAACCACCGAGTAGCTTTTACAATGCAGCGCACATCGAATTTCGTGCCTAGTACTAGCTATATCCGTATGCCCTTCGATAGTACATTGACGCTTGCGCCGGGTACTAACATCAGTCTTGAGACGGGTACCTTCACGTGTAGTATCGCGGGCACCTACGTCTTTATGTTCTCTCTTACCAAGTATGCTGGTAATTATCTCAATGTATATCTTAAAAGAAATGATGAAGATCTTGCCAGAGCCTTCAGTTCTAGATCAGATATATACGAACAGGTATCTCACAGTGCGTTGGTTGTCCTCCAAGATGATGACGAGGTGTATTTGAATGTTCACGGGAAAGTGTATTGGGAGTACGGTACATTCAGTGGATTCTTACTCTACGAATAGACAAAACAAAATACTACAACCATCATGAGCGATTCTAATACTAGGTCAGTGGGAAAACTATGATACTGTTATCATAATTAATACAAATGTGTAAAAAGCATACTTTCCATATAGACCGATCCGACGACATGACAGGCCGTCCGCCATTACTGCGGTGTCCCCGTCCGACTTTTGTACCCACTGAGTGGCAACGAATGAATTTCCGTTCCGCCACCCTCTATACAGCAGGAGGGTGTAGGTCCCCTGATACACCGCATGGCCAATTACATGAATCGCAAGTCGGATTCGTGTATTACACACAAAAGGCGAGCGGGGACACCGCAGTAATGCCGGATGGTATTTCGTGCCCCGGATCGGTGTATATAGTCTGTTATATATCTGTCACGTTAAGAGAAAAGGGAATAATAATGATTATGTATTTCTGGTAATGTTTGTAACAGTGCTTTCATAAACGTGTATAGTTGTTAAGGCACAGGTGCTGTTTATTTCGCTTGACACATAGGCTCTATACAGCAATTTGACTGAATTTAAATAAAGATTCGTTCCCGTGTTCCATTAAGTCAGGTGTAAACAAATGTAAAATTCATGGTGAAAGTTGTCATACAAGTTAGGCTTTTTATGGAGATTAAAATTTTAGACAAACCTGTTACATTTTGGTTTCGCATAAACTCTTCGTTTCCTCACAAAATTGTGAGATTTTCGGGGTATGAAAGGTCGAGGTCTTCATGAAGTTCGGTTCAATTAGGATTGAGAATATAATGTCTGAAAATAAAATGATTAAACCAATTGTAATGATGATTTGCTGAAAAGGACGAAACAATTGAGAGGATCAAGATATCATGAAGGTTGTGATTACACCACATGGTATCAAATTACAAATTAACAGAAGGCATGATATTCCTTACAATAATCATACTTCAATCATACATTCCTTAATTTAATTAGAGGGGTGTGTTGATACATCAGTAAGGAAACTACCATTCTGGATCAAAATATCAGCCCATAATAACAACAAGGATTGACGCGGTTAACACCATCACATGTTTAGGGCAGAATATTTCATCAATGTATTATATCTTTTTCGGTTTTGATTAATTAACGAAAAAACAAGGAATTGCGAAATCCGACACTTGTTTTTAAGATGATTAAAATTTTTTAATAATTCTTCATTAAAGGTTATATCATACTTTGGTTTTTGTCAAAGAAACACAGATTTATGGGCAAAAATATTACGGAAATGTTCAGTCCCATACGGTGCCAACTTTTTGAGAAAACGGTGAAAAAAGACCACAGTATGTCTTAAGTCTTTTCTCTTTTATTTTTGATCTTTAAAAGATCGAAAATAATTTTGGTCTCTGGTTTTACTGTTTTCTGAATAAATACAGCATTTCAGGCAGAGATATTTTAACGGAATGTTTCTACCATCATCATCTTCACATCCTGTGAGTTAAAGGTAAATCTCTGAAGATTTCTGTTTCGGTATGCTATACCAAAGTGTGATACTACCTTTAATATTAACATTTACGTAATATTAATAAATTATTACAGGTACTGGTATCGAGACACGTTATTATAATACTTTAAAACATTTTAAATATTAAAATGCATCGGGAACTCTTATTCAAAAATATAACTATCAGCACATCGAACTATCTTATTGATGGTTTAGTATAATGAGTAGATTTGCTGATTTTACCTGAAACAACGTATAATGCTAAAGTGGAATTATGAACAATTTTTTTTAATTGACAATGCCACCTGATAAACTTCCAATTATCTTATAATCTTTGCAACCATCTGTGGAAACATGTTTGGTGAATGTATTTTGTTTTAAGACATTCAATCTAAAAGAAATAAATTGTGGCCATATTCCGGAAAACATACTAGACTATTTCTTGTTCACCCTATTCATCCGCATTTTGATTATCATTTTCAGTAAATTATGTTACGATTCACTCGTTCCGATCGGTCACAATCCATTCTCTGTAAAAACCCAAGAAGATTCGTACAATGGGAGACTTTGGAGCTGGGTCTTCAATTTGATTGGGTAAGCATACTCACAATTAATTGTGCGCGCATGCCCAGAGCAAGCAAAAATGAGACTTCGGTCTGCTGCCGCCAACGTCTCAAAATTCTCCCATTCGGTCTTCTCAATCTCCATTTCACACAGTGGCGTATAGACAAGTCTTCAGACCTGGGGGTGATCCTCTAGCTTGGTCGTAAGTTTATAGTACGGTTGTGCACGTTTCATGTGAAATGAAATTCTGGGATGTACGACCCCGTTATCTACGCCTCTGATTTCACATGTAAATGTTTCAAAAAAACTATCTTTTCTTAAGTTGTAACTGCATGCATTTACTGGTTTGTTCATGTTTAGTTGCTCATCCACTATCATGAAGCATTTTCTACATTTGTCATCTTAATTATCCTTCCAGTGACCGCAAGCAGACTTTCAGTCTAGTCTTCATTAAGTACGACTACTTTCCTAAATAGTTTACTTGAAGTAATATTCTTGCAGACGTAGTGTCAGGTTAACATGCATTCTGAATAGTCTTTTTGTATTGTTTCCACCGAAACTAGTAGACTTGTCCCAAGTTCTACTCTTGTGCTTATATCAAGTCTGCTTTTTTCGTTTGGGCGCCCTCACTTAAGCAATAATCCGTAATGACATATGGTCCACATTATTCTGTCGGTTGCCCTTGTCAAATCAGGATCAATATTGCGACCCTTAAGACCCTAGTACATATCCTGTCTTTAAAGTCACCACATTGAATGCTGAAATACATCCTGTGTTACGTATGTTAAACTTACAGGCTAAAGTCCCGTAGTCAAGCGTACGGCAGAAACCTACAAGAAAAGGGATATGACTCTGATAATCAGGGAAACCAGCAACAGACAATAGCACAGTGTAAGGCAGATACGTGTATACTGGAAGAACATGAGACAATGATATTTTATTTACAAACAAACTTGGACAAATGATACATAAGGAAATTTGTCTGAAGATGAGACGGTATGAATAAATGGCAAATGTAATGAAGAAATAAAAAACGCCGTTCGATTGGACTCGGGGCTGCAGAAATATTTCCGAAACTATCACAGATTATACCATTAATCAACAACAACAGGGGGTCAGCTGGTACGGGAAAACAATGCAAAGGCAAGGTTGACACCGCAAGAATAAAGGGTTGTTTGTGGCAAGGTTTTTATCTTTGAGGATTAGGGCATGGGACTTGTATGGTTAGGGCTGGGGCTAAGGTTAAGGCTAGGGCAAGGGATGTGATGTTAGCAAACAAGGGTTAAAACTGCGGCTGGGCTGGGTGTATATAATGTAAGGGCTTGGGTTATATTAATGTCGGGCTGGGGTCAGACATTTTGGGGAGAAGGTTAATTCGAATACGGCCGATTCACAATAGTGCGCCACCATGAGTTTGCAACGCATTGGCCAATCACAATGCGTGGAATTAATTTTGTCGACAAACTGCGCATGTGGAAAAATGCGCGGCAGTTTGTCGACAACTTGGCCAACGCGTTGCAAACGCGCACGCCACAGGCTCGGGATAAGAAACTACATGCAGTATAAATGTAATACTGTGTGTTTAGTGCCCTAGAAATGACGTTTACAGCAAACATTTAACATTATCTCTAGAGAAATGAAATAGGTTTTACAGCCTCTGTCCGATCTCAGTATTCATACTGAGTGGTGGCGCTATGACGACGATTGCTACCGATAGCGCTGCCATTTTATATGGGTGCGCCAAACTAAATAAAATATTTGACCATCGAGTTAAAATCCACAAACTTAGCAGTGGCACTACACCAACCGGGAGTCTCTCATGTTTGGAAACAATACTGAGAATTCTACTTTAAATCTCAATTATTGAAACACGTTACAATTTTTAATAGTTTGCCGATAAGAACATTTGCTAATCACCCCAAGAAAAAAAAAATGTTTTTTCCAAGCCGTAAGTTTTCAGGAAGCGTCCCTCCACTTTGAAGGCCAATGGAGTCATTTAAAGCCGACTGTATATCGAGTCAAAAAGGTAGAATCACAAAATCCCAAGGTTAACTGGTTATCATAATTCCACAATAAATCAATTACACGAACCCAATCGATGTCGGTGACTGAAAACCAAACAAACTTGAATTGACATAACTATGGTCACGTTTCCAGAATAGACTACAAATTGGTTTGTACAATGTTTAGTTTACAGGCACTGCTGTATGGATCTACGGTTGCTTTATACATTGTCTATCGATAAGATCGGAATATTTCCTTATTACGACAAGTGTATAGAGTACAACTCAAAGCATGCATAGACTGAGTTAACGTGTGTCTATAAATGCCATCCAATCAAAACCACTGTTATATACACTGCTTAATGCATATTCATTGTCATCTGTCAATCAAGTAACTGGTGGATGTATTATATACCATACGTTTACATAATTTATGGTAATGACCTGTAAGTCAATGGTACGTGCTACTTGCATCTTACATTAACGTGAATATTATGATCTGTCAGTGAAATACAAGTCACTGTTCTAATGTGTTTATGATCACCGTACGGGATATTTGATTGACAGCGCTGGTAACCAATCACTCACTGCCAAATTGACTCGATCACTGCTCAGGAAATCAGTGGTGAGTTTAAAAGCTGAGGCGGCGGCTTCCTGGTTCACAAGAAACATCCCATCTCACCTTTGCAGATCATTCTACAAAGAGAGGGTGATTGAGAGAGAGTACAATTATCAAGAAAGACAATTTCTAGCAAGGTAAGCGATCTTCAAGTTTGAAACAAGTCAATGGCTCAATATCAGTCTCCAGATTTAGTATTAAAACAACACGGTAATCCGTCCGTCAAATCTCGATATTGTGTTAGATAAAACTTCTTCTTTTTTTCCCGAAAATTTGGAGTTAAGAGGGCTTGACGTTTTGGTCCTATAGCAGGAACATTCTAAGAGTCAGTCTAAAACGACAAGATTACAAGAACATGTTCTTTCTTGCTATGGGGTCCAAATGTATAGTTCCTCCTGTTTCCAAGCATGCTATGTATTTTAGCTCATTATTTTGGTTGATGAGCAGTTTGCGGCAGTTTACCTGTTTTTCTTAAAATAATTAACATTAAGGTAAACATAAAGTTCCTTTCAAAGTTCTTAAAACTCTTTACTCTTCGCTAGTACTCAAGCTCTCTTACTATCCATATATTGTAATATTGAGTGGGGAAATTTCGAACGAATTTAGATAAATCGACTGTCTTGCGAAAAAAATGGTCGATGAATTACAAGAAACGCATCGTCCATGGTTTATAGCCAACTAATCTTGAGAAATGTGAAAAAAGAGCCTCATTCTATCTGTAAATACTACTGAAAGTTGCTTACTCAGTCTATTATGTAAATGTTTGTACAATAACCAAGTCTTAATTAACCTACTCGTTCACATTCCTCAACACAGGGCATCTGATTCTTGACTAGATTTACTGAACCCAAACTATAGAACACTCTGCCACTGGCTCTCAGCGAATCGATATCTTACAATAGTTTGAAAAGTCAACTTAAACGATACCACTTACAATGCACCAATCCATTGCACTTTCCATCCTGATAATTTAATCTGTTTTCGGTCTCTGTGCACTATTATACATTTCATTTATTTTGTCTGTATTTTTTTGTAAGGTACACATATGTAGCTTTTACTGCATTGTTTCTTCAGTGGGCTATCCTAACACAGGCGTGCGCTTTTTAGGTTTCGTTCCCTCTTCTTTTCTTCAGTATGATAATTCAAATAAATATTCAACTTACAGTTCTTTATGTTTATTAAAATATTTTTAAATGTTGTGTACTATTGTTATATCAAGAAGATGAAACCGTCATACAGTTTTGAAATCTCAATCTTAAAATCTTTTGAAATCTTTATCTCAGGTTTTATTCAAGCATTCCAAAGCTTCCCACAGTACTGAAATGACATGTAAATGATTGTATATTGATTATATAAAAAAGCCGTATCCTCTTTGAGTGATCCCCCATGTACCGTTCCCAGGTTGCAGCATTGTTGCGTGTATCATTGAAACGATCCCTGGGGTGTGGCGGTGTGTGCGTGGTTTCATGGCTTCTGACTGCCAAACGAACAAGGATAGTTGACTATTGGGGTCACCACCAACATAGGGCTGGATGGCTCAGTTGGTAGAGCGCCTGTACGGTATTCAGGAGGTCGCCGGTTCGAATCCCGCTCCAGTCAATTTTTCTTTGTTCACTTTTCAATGATTATATATTGATTATATAAAAAAAGCCATATCCTCTTTGAGTAATTCCTCGTGTAGCGTTTCCTTAGGTTGTTGCATTGTTAATGCTGCGTATACGTATCTTCAATGATCCTTGGGAGTGGTTTCTGGCTTCTAACTGCCAAACGAAAAGAGATACTATAATTGACTACATGTATGGAGACCAACAACACAGTGCTTGGTAGCTCATGCGCTGGTAATCGGTGTTCAGTGCGCCGCTTGTTTGTTCTCTTTTCATTAGCCTCTTCAAATTAATTCAGACAGTTTCCCGTGTGGTTATTTCATGATTAAGAAAAGTATTGAATTTATTATATAGAATTCGCAAAGTCAAAACCGCAGCAATAATTATCATTGTTACTAAGACGTCGGGGTGATAGAATTATTCAAATTAGTTGAGTTCTTCATTGACGTGTATCAGCATTGGGTGCTCAGTGCATTTTGAGTGCACATTCATTGACAATTCATATGCCGGCTCGGGTGGGATTAGAAACCACGACCTCCTGCTTATTAAAGGTAATATCATACTTAGGTTTTTGTCAAAGAAATACAGATTCATGGGCAAAAATATCAAGGACGATACAGTAATAGTCATGTGGGAAAACTTCAGTCCCATACGGTGCCCGCTTTTTGAGAAAACAGTGAAAAAAAAACGACCAGTGAATTTCTCTTTTATTTTTGATCTTTTAAAACATCAAAAATATTTTCGGTCGTTGTTTTACTATTTTCAGGATAAACACACCATTATAGGCGGAAACAATTTAACGGTATGATTCTACCACCGGCCATCTTCATACCCTGTAAGTTATACGTAAATCTGTTAACATTTCTGTTTTGGTGTCTTACCAAAGTATGATACTACCTTTAATGCAGATGTCATGTCACTAGACCCCATCAAGCTAGCTGGGGTCACGTCAGCGGTTTAATCTTTCCAATATCGCAAAGGCTCAGTAACTAATCATAAAATTTGGGGAAATTGCTGCATTAAATTCTCTTTTCAATTGTTATAAGATGCAACGATTGGATCCCATTCCACAAAGCGCGTGAGTAGGGCGGATCTATACATTTTGTTCCATTAACAAGTGACCAACATTTCCGTCGTTGGGAGATAGACCTTTAACGATTATCATGTAATCATTATCCGTCGATCATTGTATTAGGTTTGTAATCCTGAAAATGCTCGAGAGGCGTACAGAATGAAGCTAGAATGAATTTGGACATGGCCACTCATTCTTCGTTGAACAAAAAAATGGAAATAATGAAAACACTGGTTTGAAGAAATACAGGAATTAAAGGCAGCGTACAGGATTTGCAAGGCCTCCAACAAAATTCATTGAGTTTGAGACAGGAAATGGACTCAACAGTTCGTAAACATTGGAAACATTCACAATGGAATATCTTGGTTCATCAGATGCTGGGTTTTTCAAGGAAATCAAGATTGAGTGTCTTTTAAATAGAAGTGAAGGTCTTAAACTTCCTTACAGACATTGTTTCATGTACCTTTTTACGCTTCGTTCATCTGGATAGAAGAAATACCGCCGAAATAACCCTGTCCCCTTCGAATCCTTCACAGTTACACCACGCTTTCGAAATGCTACTAAATTGTTCGGACGAACGTTCTTTTTAAGTACCAAATTCAGCCAAAACGCATATCTTTATAGCAAATCTTATAATGCCCCCTTTAATAATTTGCAGGTCGTGCATTTTTCATTTCTCCGTACTTAGTGATATAAATAACAACATAAGTCTGCTGCTGTCGGGGGGGGGGGGGGGGTTGCATCCCAACTGGATCTGCCACACGGGCTATAATATGATTTGATTGTCACCTTCGTTTTCTGTTTATAGCTGACTAATTTTTTACCGGATTTAACTTTCTAACCCTGCACTTTGTTCTCCACATTCCCTTTAAATTTAGATGCATAAGCGACTGACATTTCTCCTCGTTGTCTCCATCCTGACGAGCGACTTACTCAAGCTACAAGCTGCTATTACCGACACTGTTCCCGCAGATAGTGATATGAATCCTACTGCTCCAGAGTGTGGTCAAATGTGCTGCCAGGGACCTGCTGCAGTACCAGGCATCCCCGGTATACCAGGCCAACCAGGACCCTATGGACCAGTGGGTCTAAAGGGTGAAATTGGTCTACCAGGGCCCAAAGGTGACAGAGGGGAGACTGGAGCCGTGGGCGAACAAGGAGAGCCCGGGAACCCTGGACCTAAAGGGGAAGATGGCATGGGCGTGCCCGGAAAGATGGGTCCACGCGGTCCAACAGGATTAGCTGGAGCAACTGGGGGAATTGGTGTGAAGGGTGAGAAGGGGAACCGAGGGGAAGCACCCACCAACCACCGAGTAGCTTTTACAATGAAACGCATTTCGGATTTTGATTCTCAAGGTCGCCATACACGTTTGCCCTTCGATAGTACATTGACGCTTGCGCCGGGTACTAACATCAGTCTTGAGACGGGTGCCTTCACATGTAGTATCCCGGGCACCTACGTCTTTATGTTCTCTTTGACCAAGTATACTGGTGATCAGCTCTATGTATGTCTTGAAAGAAATGGTGTCTATATTGCCATAGCCTTCAGTTCTAGATCAAATGAAAACGAACAGGTATCTCACAGTGCGTTGCTTGTCCTCCAAGATGAGGACGAGGTGTATTTGACAGTTGGCGGGAAGGTGTCTTCCTACCAAGGTACATTCAGTGGATTCTTACTTTACGAATAGACAAAACGAAATACTACAATCATCCTGAGCGATTCTCAATACTAGAGGGAATAGGTCAATAATTATGCAAAAGTAAAAAGCATGCATTCCATATAATCTAGTGTATATCTATCACTTGCAGAAAAAAAGAAGAAACGAACAAAACAATTGGCCTATTTAAATTATTTTTGGTGATTTATTTGTAACAATGCTATATAATCGTGTATTATAATCAAGTAACAGGGGTTGTTTATTTCGCTTGACACATATATAGGCTCTTAGTATACGTATAAAACATTGTAAATTTTGTCCGAACATCCGGGTAACTATAGCTGTAAATAGAAAGGGCGTGTTCTATAAATAGCTTGAGGGCGGAGCCTCATTGTCATTTATAGTTGTCATACAAGTTAGGCTTCTTACGGAGATTAAAATTTGAGACAAACTTCTTAAATTGTGGTTTCGCATAAACTGTTCGTTTTCACACAAAATTATGAGATTTTGGGGGGTAAAAGATCTACGTGAAGTTCGGTTCAGTTCGAATCAACATGATAATGTCTGAAAGTTAAATGATTAAACCAGCTGTTATGATGATTTGCTGAAAAGGAAGAAACAATTGAGAGGATCAAGATATCATGAAGGTTGTGATTACACCACATGGTATCAAATTACACATTAACAGAAGGCATCACATTCCTGATAATAATCACACTTCAATCATACATTCCTTCATTTAGTTAGAGGGGATTGTTGACATCAAAGAAATTCTAGATTCTAGATCAATTAAAATATCAGCCCTAGATAAAAGCAATGATTGACCTGGTTAAAACCATCACATGGTAAGTGCAGAATTTCTAATCAATGTATTATATCTGTTCCGGCTAATGGTATACAAATAATGAATGTTTATGAGTGGAATGGTAAAAATAATTTCATGAGGTGACAGATGGACTGTTCCATTTCACGAGGCGAAGCCGAGTGGAATGGAACAGTCCATCTGTCACCGAATGAAATTATTTTTTCCATTCTATGAATGTGAAACATTCATTATTTGTTTTATATAACATCTAAGTAGATTTTTGTCATTTGATTTTGATTGGAGGATAACATTTTAAGAGTTAGCGAGACAAAAAAAGCTTAAAATCTTGGCAAACTATTAATATGCTCTTCTTACAGTAACGCGCGTTGCACACCAACGCGTATACGCGCGCACGCAGTGAAAAAAATAAATGGAACGCCGCTTGACCAATCACGTATAAGAGTCCCTGGCGTGCAATGGTACAAATCGGATGGCACCAAAAATGCACGGTGGATGGAACAAATTTCAACGGTTGTGACGTAAGCCATGAATTGGTCTATTTATCACATATCACGTGACATACAATCCTCCAATCAAATGACAAGGATCTACTAAGGTGTTATATAATTGTGAGTAATTAACGAATAGACAAGGAATTGCGAAATCCCAAACTTGTTTTTAAGATGATTATAATATTTTAATGATTCTTTATTAATAATAACTTTTGCGTAGTATAAATAAATTATGACAGGTACTGGTATCGATACACATCATTATAATACTTTAAAATAAATTTTTCAGAGCAGAAAACATGCCCGAAGACATTAAAACCAATACTTTCATTTAATGATGTTACATTTTCGGCATTTCATGTTTATATTGCTGATTTCCTATTCTTTGTATCTGTTGGCCCATTTTACGAGGTTTGAGAATGACAGTGAACCCAGTTGCCGAAATTGTGACTGAAATAAATATTAAAATGCATGGAACCCTTACTCAAAAATAACAGCCCATCGAACTATCTTATTGATGGTTTAGTATAATGAGTAGATTTGCTGATTTTACCTGAAACAACGTATAATGCTAAAGTGGAATTATGAACAATTCTTTTAATTGACATGCCACCTGATAAACTTCCAAATTATCTTATAATCTTTGCAACCATCTGTGGAAACATGTTTGGTGAATGTATTTTGTTTGAAGACATTCAATCTAAAAGAAATAAATTGTGGCCATATTCCGGAAAACATACTAGATTATTTCTTGTTCACGCTATTCATTTCATGCCCAGAGCAAGCAAAAATGAGACTTCGGTCTGCTGCCGCCAACGTCTCAAAATTCTCCCATTCGGTCTTCTCAATCTCCATTTCACACAGTGGCGTATAGACAAGTCTTCAGACCTGGGGGTGATCCTCTATATAGCTTGGTCGTAAGTTTATACTACGGTTGTGCACGTTTCATGTGAAATGAAATTCATGGGATGTACGACCCCGCGTTATCTACGCCTCTGATTTCACATGTAAATATTTCAAAAATCTTTCTTTTCTAAAGTTGTAACTGCATGCATTTACTGGTTTGTTCATGTTTAGTTGATCATCCACTATCATGAAACATTTTCTACATTTGCCAGGTAGACAAACTTCATCTTAATTATCATTATCCAGTGACCGCAAGCAGACTTTCAGTCTAGTCTTAATCCTGTACGACTACTTTCCTAAATACTTTACTTCAAGTCATATTCTTGCAGACGCAGTGTTAGGTTGACATGCATTCTGACTTGTCTTTTTGTATTGTTTCCACCGAAACTAGTAGACTTGTCCCAAGTTCTACTCCTGTGCTTATCAAGTCAGCTTGTTTCGTTTGGGCGCCCTCACTTAAGCAATAATCCGTAATGACATATGGTCCACATTATATTTTGTCGGTTGACCTTGTCAAATCAGGATCAATATTGCGACCCTTAAGACCCTACATATCCGTCTTTAAAGTCACCACAGTGAATGCTGAAATAATATCCTGTGTTACGTATGTTAAACTTACAGGCTAAAGTCCAATAGTCAAGCGCAAGGCAGAAACAAACAAGAAAAGGGATATGACTCTGATAATGGGGGAAACCAGCAACAGACAAAAATAGTTGTCTTGGTTCACGACTATTACTCAACGTACGAACCGATTACCCGCACTGACGTGACCCGCACGCACGCACGTACGTATGTACGTAAAGACCTGTCTACAACATAGTCTTGTGAGTCTAAGGGCCGTGATTTGCGTGCGCACCTTATTATGTAGCGCGCTTCGTCGTCTCCATGATAACACTGTTGAATATGTATGATTACCTGCACTGGCCTGCATGCACGGACCGGACATGTTCTAGACTTGGGGCCAAGTCGCGGTGATTGTCTTTTTTTTCACGCAACTCTCGCGAAACTGCGCGAGACTCATGGTCATGGCTACGGCGACAGTTCAGCTCTCGGCCCGGGACCACTCAAGTTGAGTCCTTGGTCCCAAGTCTAGGACATGTTCGTGTGTATGTTAATTGGCTGCGCCTGATTCAAAAGTAACGCATGCGCAGTGTGTCCCCCTCGTTTTCGGGGGTGATTTTACAGGTTTCCCAAGACTATGTTTTAGACAGGTCTTTACGTACATACGTACGTGCGTGCGGGTCATTGCGGGGAATCGGTTCGTACGTTGATTAATAACATAGTCGTGAACCAAGACTATAAACAAAATAGCACAGTGTCAGGCAGATACACGTATACTGCATGAACATGAAACAATAATATTAATTTACAAACAAACTTTGACAAATGATAAATTAGGAAATTTGTCTGAAGAAGTAATGACGGTTTTACAGCTTATGTGTGATCTCTCTATTCATAGTGAGTGTTGGCGCTATCACGACCAATGGCGCAGCCATTTTATATGGGTGCGCCCAGTGACCGTAGAGTAAAATACACCAACTTTGCAGTGGCACTGCCCCAAGCGGGTGTCTATAATGTTTTGCAGCAATACTGAAAATTCTACTTTAAATCTCAGTCATTGAACACGTTCCAAGTTTTAATACTTTGCCGATAAGAAAATTTGCTAATTACCCCCAAAAAAATCACAAATATGTTTTTCCAAGCCGTCAATTTTTAGGAAGTGTCTACTTCTAAGGCCAATGGAGTCAATTTAAAGCCGACTTTATATCGAGACAAAAGGTAGAGTCACAAAATCTTAAGGTTAACTTGTTGATAGCCTGTAATATAATTCCACAATAAGATAATTGCACGAACCCAACCGATGTCGGTGATTGAAAACCAAAACCAACTTGAATTGACATAGTTACTTTCGCAAGATCAGAAATTGGTTTGTATATTGTTTAGTTTCCATAAACTGCTGTATGGATCTACGGTTGCTTTAAACATTGTCCATCGACAAGTTCGGAATATTTCCTTATTACGACAAGTGTATAGAGTACAACTCAAAGCATGCATGGACTGAGTTAACGTGTATCTATAAATGCCATCCAATCAAAACCACTGTTATATGCACTGCTTAATGCATATTCATTATCATCTGTCAATCAAGTAACTGGTGGATGTATTATGCCATACATAACATAATTTATGGTAATGACCTGTGAGTCAATGGCGGATGCACTTGCTTCGTCCATAAACGTGAATATTATGATCTGTCAGTGAAAAACAAGTCACTGTTCTAGTGTGTTTGTGATCACCGTACGCGATATTTGATTGACAGCGCTGGTAGACCAATCACACACTGCCAAATTGACTCGATCACTGCTCAGGAAATCAGTGGTGAGTTTAAAAGCTTAGGCGGCCGCTCCCTGGTTCACAAGAAACATCCCATCTCACCTTTGCAGATCATTCTACAAAGAGAGGGTGATTGAGAGAGAGTACAATTATTAAGAAAGACCATTTCTAGCAAGGTAAGTGCTCTTTAAGTTTGAAACAAGTCAATGGCTCAATATCAGCCTCCAGATTTAGTATTAAAACAACACGGTAATCCGTCCGTTAAATATCGATATTGTGTTAGATAAAACATTTTTTCTTTAACTTGGAGTTGGGAGGGCTTGACGTTTTGATCCTAAGAGCAGGAACATTCTATAAGTCAGTTTAAAAGAACTAGAACATTAATTGTTTTTCTTTTCAACCTCTAGTCATTAATAGGGATCCAGACGTAGGCCTATAGTTCCTCCTATTTCCAAGCATGTTATGTATTTTAGCTCATTATTTTGGTTGATGAGCAGTTTGCCTGTATTTCTCAAAATACTTAACAAGTGTAAGTTTCTGGGTTCAGTATTGATGGAAAATCATGAAAGTTTCACTTCGATGAAGTATCCGGTAAAGTTCTATAGGATAAATATTGGAGTTATTAGCTGAAACATAAAGTTCCTTTCAAAGTTCTTCAAACTCTATACTCTTCGCTAGTACTCCCTTTCTATCTATTATTGTAATGTTGAGTGGGGAAATTTCGAATGAATTGAGATATATCGACTGTCTTGCAAAAATGGATTGTTGGATGAATATTATAACGAACGCATCGTCCATGACTCATAGCCAACAAATCTTAAGAAATTTGAAAAAGAGCATTTTTCCATGTCTACATACTATATTCTGAAAGTTGCTACCCAGTCTACTATGCAAAGTGTCTGTACAATAACCGAGTCTTAAAGGGATGGTACAGAACAGGTTTTTGCGACAAACCCGTTGTTGACAGTGAAAGCACATTATGTAACCCAGCATTCATATACCTTAACTGACAAACCTGTAGAAGTTTGAGGTCAATCAACCATCTCGGTGGCGAGAAAATAGTAAAAACCCATGTACAGAGAACTGTACACATTTCAGGGAATGATTCAAACGCTTCGAAGCGATTTATTCCGATCGGAAAATAGTTTCATTTATTTCTGAACGAATATGGCATTTCAGACAAAAAAAAAAACATTTTATGGGATGTTTTCTCTCCTATCATCACCATTATACTGTGTAAGTTTTATGTGAATCTATGATCATGAAGTGTATTTTGTCTTACCAATTCTGTACCATCCTTTTAATTATTACCTACTCGTTCACATTGCTCAAAACAGGGCATCTGATTCTTTACTAGATTTACTGGACCTAAACTATAGAACACTCTGCCACTGGCTCTCAGAGAATCGATATCTTACATTAGTTTGAAAAGTCAACTTAAAGGATACCACTTACAATGCACCAATCCAACAATTTAATCTGTTTTCGGTCTCAGCACTATATACATTTCATTTATTTTGTGTGTATTTTTTTTGTAAGGTGCACATATGTAGCTTTTACTGCATTGTTTCTTCAGTGGGCTATCATAACACAGGCGTGTGTGCTTTTTAGGTTTTGTCCCCTCTTCATTTCTTCAGTATGATAATTCAATTAAACATTCTATGTTTATTCAAATATTTTTAAAAGTTGTGTACAATTGTTATATCAAGAAGATGAAACCGTCATACAGTTTTGAAATCTCAATCTTAAAATCTTTTGAAATCTTTATCTCAGGTATTACTCAAACATTGCAAAGCTTCCCAGTACTGAAATGACATGTAAATGATTATATATTGATTATATAAAAAAGCCATATCCTCTTTGAGTAATTCCACGTGTAGCGTTTCCTTAGGTTGTTGCATTGTTAATGCTGCGTATACGTATCTTCAATGATCCTTGGGATATAGTGGTATGTGAGTGGTTTCTGGCTTCTAACTGCCAAACGAAAAGAGATACTGTAATTGACTACATGTATATGGAGACCAACTAACACAGTGCTTGGTAGCTCATGCGCTGGTAATCGGTGTTCCGGGCGCCGCTTGTTTGAATCCCGCTCCAGTCAATTTTTCTTTGTTCTCTTTTCATTAGCCTAAAAATTAATTCAGACAGTTTCCCGTGTGGTTATTTCATGACTAAGAAAAGTATTGAATTTATTATGTAGAATTCGCAAAGTCAAAACCGCAGCAATATTGGTGGCCTAGCAGGTAAGGCATCTGCACTAGTAAGCAGGAGGTCGTGGGTTCGAATCCCACCTGAGCAAGCATGTGATTTTTTCTCACATGCTCTCACAAGCACTGAGTATACAGTGCTCATCATCGTCGGTGAAGGGCAAGCCTAATTTGCATATTAGCTATTTCCCGACCAAAATCATTTAATATTCATGATTTACTGCGGTACCCGCCGCGATATTGGATTCGATTCACCCTGCAGACCCCAGCTAGCTCGGTGGCCTAGCAGGTAAGGCATCTGCACTAGTAAGCAGGAGGTCGTGGGTTCGAATCCCACCTGAGCAAGCATGTGTTTTTTTCTCACATGCTCTCACAAGCACTGAGTATACAGTGTTCATCATCGTCGGTGAAGGGCAAGCCTAATTCGCAGCAATATTATCATTGTTACTAAGACGTGCGGGTGATAGAATTATTCGAATTAGTTGAGTCCTTCATTGACGTGTATCAGCATTGCGTGCTTAGTGCATTTTTATTGCACATTCATTGAACATTCATATGCCGGCTCAGGTGGGATAAGAACCCACGACCTCCTGCTTATTAAAGGTAATATCATACTTTGGTTTTTGTCAAAGAAATACAGATTTATGGGCAAAAATATCAAGGACGATGCAGTAATAGTCATCTGGGAAAATTTCAGTCCCATACGGTGCCCAATTTTTGAGAAAACTGTACAAAAAAAAAAACGACCAATGAATTTCTCTTTTATTTTTGATCTTTTAAAAGATCAACAAGATTTTCGGTCGTTGTTTTACTAATTTCTGGATAAACACACCATTATAGGCGGAAAAATGGTAACGGTATGATTCTACCACCACCATCCCCTTTAAGTTATACGTAAATCTGTGAACATTTCTGTTTTGGTTTCTTACCAAAGTATGATACTACCTTTAATGCAGATGTCATGTCACTAGACCCCATCAAGCTAGCTGGGGTCATGTCAGTGGGTTAAATCTATTCCAATATCGCAAAGGCTCAGTAATTATTCATAAGAATTGGGGAAATTGCTGCATTAAATTCTCTTTTCAATGGTTATAGATGCAACGATTGGATCCCATTCCACAAAGCGCGTGCGTTACAGGGCGGATCTATACATTTGTTGCTTTCCAAAGTGACCAACATTTCCGTCGTTGGGAGATAAGACCTATAACGATTAGCATGTAATTATTATCCTTCGATCATTGTATTAGGTTTGTAATCCTGAAAATGCTCGAGAGGCGTACAGAATGAAGCTAGAATGAATTTGGACATGGCCACTAATTCTTCGTTGAACAAAAAATTTGAAATAATGAAAACACTGGTTTGAAAAAATACAGGAATTAAAGGCAGCGGACAGGATTTGCAAGGCCTCCAACAAAATTCATTGAGTTTGAGACAGGAAATGGACTCAACAGTTCGTAAACATTGCAAACATTCACAATCGAAAATCTTGGTTCATTAGATGCTGGGCTTTTCAAGGAAATCAAGATTGAGTGTCTTTTAAATAGAAGTGAAGGTCTTAAACTTCCTTACAGACATTGTTTCATGTACCTTTTTACGCTTCGTTCATCTGGATAGAAGAAATACCGCCGAAATAACCTTGTCCCCTTCGAATCCTTCACAGTTACACCACGCTTTTGAAATGCTACTAAATTGTTCGGACGAACGTTCTTTTTAAGTACCAAATTCAGCCAAAACGCACATCTTAGCAAATCTTATAATGCCCCCTTTAATAATTTGCAGGTCGTGCCTTTTTCATATCTCCATACTTAGTGATATAAATAACAACGTTAGTCTGCGGCTGAACGGGGGAGGGGGGGGGGGTTGAACTATAGATCCGCCACACTGACTTTAATATGATTTGAATGTCGCCTTCGTTTTCTGTTTATAGCTGACTAATTTCTTACCGGATTTACCTTTCTAACCATGCACATTGTTCTTCACATTCCCTTCAAATTTAGATGCATAAGCGACTGGCATTTTTCCTCATTGTCTCCATCCTGACGAGCGATTTACACAAGCTACAAGCTGCTATTACCGACACTGTTCCCGCAGATAGTGATATGAATCCTGCTGCTCCAGAGTGTGGTCAAATGTGCTGCCAGGGACCTGCTGCTGTACCAGGCATCCCCGGTATACCGGGCCAACCAGGACCCTATGGACCAGTGGGCCCAAAGGGTGAAATTGGTCTACCAGGGCCCAAAGGTGACAGAGGGGATACTGGAGCCGTGGGTGAACAAGGAGAGCCCGGGAACCCTGGACCTAAAGGGGAAGATGGCATGGGCGTGCCCGGAAAGATGGGTCCACGCGGTCCACCAGGATTAGCTGGAGCAACTGGTGGAATTGGTCTGAAGGGTGAGAAGGGGAACCGAGGGGAAGCACCCACCAACCACCGAGTAGCTTTTACAATGAAACACACTTCCGTTTTTGATTCTCAAGGTCGCTATACACGTTTGCCCTTCGATAGTACATTGATGCTTGCGCCGGGTACTAACATCAGTCTTGAGACGGGTGCCTTCACATGTAGTATCCCGGGCACCTACGTCTTTATGTTCTCTTTGACCAAGTTTTCTGGTAATCAGCTCTATGTACGTCTTGAAAAAAATGGTGTCTATATTGCCGTAGTCCACAGTTCTAGATCAGATGAATACGAACCTGTATCTAGTAGTGCGTTGGTTGTCCTACAAGATGAGGACGAGGTGTATTTGACAGTTCTGGGGAAGGTGTATGCCTACCACGGTACATTCAGTGGATTCTTACTTTACGAATAGACAAAACGAAATACTACAACCATCCTGAGCGATTCTCAATACTAGAGGGAATATGTCAATATGCACAAGTAAAATGCATGCATTCCATATAATCTAGTGTATATCTGTCACTTGCAGAAAAAAAAAAAGAAACGAACAAAACAATTGGCCTATATAAATTATTTTTGGTGATTTATTTGTACCAGTGCTATATAATCGTGTATTATAATCAAGACATGTGGGTTGTTTTCTTTCGCTTGACGCATAGGCCGAACATCCGGGTAACTATAGCTGTAAATAAAAAGGGGGTGTCCTATAAATAGCTTGAGGGCGGAGCCTTATTGTCGGTTATAGTTGTCATACAAGTTAGGCTTCTTACGGAGATTAAAATTTGAGACAAACTTCTTAAATTGTGGTTTCGCATAAACTGTTCGTTTCCTCACAAGATTATAAGATTTTCGGGGTAAAATATCTTCGTGAAGTTCGGATCAACATGATAATGTTTGAAAGTAAAATGATTAAAAAAGTTGTTATGATGATTTGCTGAAAAGGAAGAAACAATTGAGAGGATCAAGATGTCATGAAGGTTGTGATTACACCACATGGTATCAAATTACACATTAACAGAAGGCATCACATTCCTGATAATAATCATACTCCAATCATACATTCCTTCATTTAGTTAGAGGGGATTGTTGACATCAAAGAAATTCTAGATTCTAGATCAGTTAAAATGTCAGCCCGAAATAAAAGCAATGATTGACCTGGTTAAAACCATCACATGGTAAGTGCAGAATTTCTTATCAATGTATTATATCTGTTCCGGCTAATGGTTGTGAGTAATTAACGAATAGACAAGGAATTGCGAAATCCCAAACTTGTTTTTAAGATGATTAAAATATTTTAATGATTCGTTATTAATAATAACTTTTGCGTAGTATAAATAAATTATTACAGGTACTGGTATCGAGACACATTATTATAATACTTTAAAACAAATTTTTCAGAGCAGAAAACATGCCCGAACACATTAAACCAATACTTTCATTTAATGATGTTACATTTTCGGCATTTCATGTTTATATCGCTGATTTCCTATTCTTTGTATCTGTTGGCCTTTTTACGAGGTTTGAGAATGACAGTGAACCCAGTTGCCGAAATTTTGACTGATATATAAATATTAAAATGCATGGAACCCTTATTCAAAAATAACAGCCCATCGAATTATCTTATTGATGGTTTAGTATAATGAGTAGATTTGCTGATTTTACCTGAAACAACGTATAATGTTAAAGTGGAATTATGAACAATTCTTTTAATTGACATGCCACCTGATAAACTTCCAATTATCTTATAATCTTTGCAACCATCTGTGGAAACATGTTTGGTGAATGTATTTTGTTTTAAAACATTCAATCTAAAAGAAAAAAATTGTGGCCATATTCCGGAAAACATACTAGACTATTATTTTCTTCTTCACCCTATTCATCCGCATTTTGATTATCATTTTCAGTAAATTATGTTACGATTCACTCGTTCCGATCGGTCACAATCCATTCTCTGTAAAAATCCAAGAAGATTCGTACAATGGGAGACTTTGGAGCTGGGTCTTCAATTTGATTGCGCACGCATGCTCACAATTAATTGTGCGCGCATGCCCAGAGCAAGCAAAAATGAGACTTCGGTCTGCTGCCGCCAACGTCTCAAAATTCTCCCTTTCGGTCTTCTCAATCTCCATTTCACACAGTGGCGTATATAGACAAGTCTTCAGACCTGGGGGTGATCCTCTAGCTTGGTCGTAAGTTTATAGTACGGTTGTGCACGTTTCATGTGAAATGAAATTCTGGGGATGTACGACCCCGTTATCTACGCCTCTGATTTCACATGCAAATATTTCATATAATCTATCTTTTCTTAAGTTGTAACTGCATGTATTTACTGGTTTATTCATGTTAAGTTGCTCATCCACTATCATGAAGCATTTTCTACATTTGTCAGGTAGACAAACTTCATCTTAATTATCCTTCCAGTGACCGCAAGCAGACTTTCAGTCTAGTCTTAATCATGTACGACTACTTAGTGTCAGGTTGACATGCATTCTGACTTGTCTTTTTGTATTGTTTCCACGGAAACTAGTAGACTTGTCCCAAGTTCTACTCCTGTGCTTATCAAGTCTGCTTGTTTCGTTTGGGCGCCCTCACTTAAGCAATAATCCGTAATGACATAATGGTCCACATTATTGTGTCGGTTGCCCTTGTCAAATCAGGATCAATATTGCGACCCTTAAGACCCTACATATCCGTCTTTAAAGTCACCACAGTGAATGCTGAAATATATCCTGTGTGACGTATGTTAAACTTACAGACTCAAGTCCAATAGTCAAGCGCAAGGCAGAAGCCTACAAGAAAAGGGATATGACTCTGATAATGAGGGGAAACCAGCAACAGACAATAGCACAGTATCAGGCAGATACGTGTATACTGGAAGAACATGAGACAATGATATTTTATTTATAAACAAACGTAGACAAATGATACATAGGGAAATTTGTTTGAAGATAAGACGGTATTAATAAATGGCAAATTTAATGAAATAATAAAAAAAAAAATAAAAAAAACGCCGTTCGATACACGGGTTAACACCTTGGCGGCCATCTTGGATTTTGATCGCAACTTCAAAACGAGGCATCTCCACGCGTGCGCACTTTTCTAAGTGTAAGCCCGTCCATACACGGGTTTACACCATGGCAGCCATCTTAGATTTCCATCGCAACTTCAAAACGAGGCACTTCCACTCATGCCCACTTTCCGAAGTGTAAGCCCGTCCATTGTCGAAGACAATACACGGGTTTACACTTCGGTGGTTTTGATCGCGACTTCGAAACGAGGCACTACCACGCATGCGCTTTTTTGGAAGTGTAAACCCGTGTATTGGACTCAGGGCTGCAGAATGGGGAGTCCAGCCGCAGCGCCCTCACCGTCTCAACTGGTATGATTCGCTATCGGGCACTAACAGACGTCTCTGGAACTGACTGACGCAACCGTCATCACAACCTAGGACAGCTGCCAGGGATGATGCATATGCAAATGTACTGATACAAACATCTCTAGATGACATGAATATGCACGTACATTCCATGGAAAAGTCCAAACTTTTATCCCAACATTCCATACACAAAATTCCTTTATACATGCCTCGTTGATGAAATATTTCAGAAACTATCACAGATTATACAATTAATCAACAACAACAGGGGGGTCAGCTGGTATGGGAAAACAATGCAAAGGCAATGTTGACACCGCAGAAGAATAAAGCGTTGTTTGTGGCAAGATTTTTATCTTTGAGGATTATGGCATGGGACTTGTATGGTTAGGGCTGGGGCTAAGGTTAAGGCTGGGGCAAGGTATGTGATGTTAGCGAACAAGGGTTAAAACTGCGGCTGGGCTGGGTGTATAATGTAAGGGCTTGGGTTATATTAATGTCAGGCTTGGGTCAGACATTTTGGGGAGAGGGTTCATTCGAATACGGCCGATTCACAATAGTGCGCCACCATGAGTTTGCAACGCATTGGCCAATCACAATGCGCGGACTTTTTTTGTCGACAAACTGCGCATGTGGAAAAATGCGCGGCAGTTTGTCGACAACTTGGCCAACGCGTTGCAAACGCGCACGCCACAGGCTCGGGATAAGAAACTACATGCAGTATAAATGTAATACTGGGTGTTAAATGCCCTAGAAATGATGTGTTCAACAAATTAACAATATTGCTTGAGAAATAGGTTTTACAGCTTCTGTCTGATCTTTCTATTCATACTGAGTGGCGGCGCTATCACGACGATCGCTACTGATGGCGCCGCCATTTGATATGGGTTTACCAAACTAAATAAAATAATTGACCATACAGTAAAAAACACCAACTTTGCAGTGGCACTGCCCCAAGCGGGAGTCTCTAGTGTTTTGCATCAAAACTGAAAATTCTACTTTAAATCTCAATCATTGAAACACGTTACAATTTTTAATAGTTTGCCGATAAAATGGTTTTTCTAATCACCAATAAACCCAATAAACCGTTACTTTTCAGGAAGCGTCCCTGTACTTCGAAGGCCAATGAAGTCCATTTAAAGCCGACTGTATATCGAGACAAAATTTAGATTGAATAACAAAATCCCCAGGTTAACTGGTTGATAACCTGTCGTAATTCCACAATAAATTGATAGCATTAACCCATTCGATGTCGGTGACTGAAAAACAAACAAACTTGAATACACGGGTTTACACCATGGCAGCCATCTTAGATTTTCATCGCAACTTCAAAACGAGGCACTTCCACTCATGCGCACTTTCCAAAGTGTAAGCCCGTCCATTGTCGAAGACAATACACGGGTTTACGCTTCGGCAGTTTTGATCGCGACTTCGAAACGAGGCACTACCACGCATGCGCTTTTTTGGAAGTGTAAACCCATGTATTGACATAACTATTGTCACGTTTCCAGAATATACTACAAATTGGTTTGTACAATGTTTAGTTTACAGGCACTGCTGTATGGATCTACGGTTGCTTTATACATTGTCTGTCGAGAAGTTCGGAATATATATATATGTATAGCATGCATGGACTGAGTTAACGTGTGTCTATAAATGCCATCCAATCAAAACCACTGTTATATGCACTGCTTAATGCATATTCTTTATCATCTGTCAATCAAGTAACTGGTGGATGTATTATGACATACATAAACATAATTTATGGTAATGACCTGCAAGTCAATGGCGGATGCACTTGCTTCGTCCATAAACGTGAATATTATGATCTGTCAGTGAAATACAAGTCACTGTTCTAATGTGTTTGTGGTCACCGTACGCGATATTTGATTGACAGCGCTGGTAACCAATCACACACTGCCAAATTGACTCGATCACTGCTCAGGAAATCAGTGGTGAGTTTAAAAGCTGAGGCGGCCGTTTCCTGGTTCACAAGAAACATCCCATCTCACCTTCGCAGATCATTCTACAAAGAGAGGGTGATTGAGAGAGAGTACAATTATCAAGAAAGGCAATTTCTAGCAAGGTAAGTGCTCTTCAAGTTTGAAACAAGTCAATGGCTCAATATCAGCCTCCAGATTTAGTATTTAAACAACACGGTAATCCGTCCGTTAAATATCGATATTGTGTTAGATAAAACATTTTTTCTTTAACTTGGAGTTGGGAGGGCGTGACGTTTTGATCCTAAAAGCATGCAGGAACAATTCTAAGAGTCAGTTTAAAATGACTAGAACATTGTTTTTCTTTTCAACCTCTAGTCATTAATAGGGATCCAGACGTAGGCCTATAGTTCCTCCTATTTCCAAGCATGTTATGTATTTTAGCTCATTATTTTGGTTGATGAGCAGTTTGCCTGTATTTCTCAAAATACTTAACAAGTGTAAGTTTCTGGGTTCAGTATTGATGGAAAATCATGAAAGTTTCACTTCGATGAAGTATCCGGTAAAGTTCTATAGGATAAATATTGGAGTTATAAGCTTAAACATAAAGTTCCTTTCAAAGTTCTTCAAACTCTATACTCTTCGCTAGTACTTCCTTTCTATCCATTATTGTAATGTTGAGTGGGGAAATTTCGAATGAATTCAGATACATCGACTGTCTTGCAAAAATGGATTGTTGGATGAATATTATAACGAACGCATCTTCCATGACTCATAGCCAACCAATCTTGAGAAATTTGAAAAAGAACCTTTTTCCATGTGTAAATACTACGGTACTGAAAGTTGCTACCCAGTCTACTATCCAAAGTGTCTGTACGATAACCGAGTCTTAAAGGGATGGTACAGAACTGGTTTTTGCTACAAACCCGTTGTTGACAGTGAAATTACATTATGTAACCCATCATTCATACAGGCGCGGTTCTAGAGTCAAAATTTGGGGGGGGGGGCTAGAAGAGCCATTATTTTTTTGGGGGGCTAGAAAACCCGATATTGTGGGTTCTTCTAACACTCGCTTCTGCTATGTCTTATTAGGGGTCGAAAAACATGCACATTATAGCCCACACAACGCGTTTTTTATGTAATTGGCGCTTAATAACTGAAAAAATCCAGTATTTTCAAGAATTTTTTTTTTTCACTTGCATTTTTTTGGGGGGCTAGACAAAATTTTTGGGGGGCTACAGCCCCCCCTAGCCCCCCCGTAGAACCGCGCCTGCATTCATATACCTTAACTGACAAACCTGTAGAAGTTTGATGTCAATCAGCCATCCGGGTCACGAGAAAATAGTGAAAACCCATGTACAGAGAACTGTACACATTTCAGCGAATGAATAAAACGCTTCGAAGCGATTCATTCCGATTGGAAAATAGTTTCATTTATTTCTGAACGAATATGCATGGCATTTCAGACAAAAACATGTCATGGGATGTTTTCTCCTATCATCACCATTATACTGTGTGATTTAATTAACCTACTCGTTCACATTCCTCAAAACAGGGCATCTGATTCTTGACTAGATTTACTGGACCCAAACTATAGAACACTCTGCCACTGGCTCTCAGAGAATCGATATCTTACATTAGTTTGAAAAGTCAACATAAAGGATACCACTTACAATGCACCAATCCAACAATTTAATCTGTTGTCTGTCTCTGTGCACTATACATTTCATTTATTTTGTCTGTATTTTTTGTAAGGTATACCTATGTAGCTTTTACTGCATTGTTTCTTCAGTGGGCTAGTCTAACACAGGCGTGTGCTTTTTAGGTTGTGTCCCCTCTTCATTTCTTCAGCATGATAATTCAATTAAACATTCAACTTACATTCTATATGTTTGTCACATCCCAGGGTTGGCACAACCCAAAAGATGGACCTTCGGTAGCCCAACCGAGTCCCGGAACACAAGATGAAATAAAACACAGTGGATCCTTCTGACTATATTACAATTTATACAATTTATTTACAGTTTAATAAATCAAATACTAACATTTATAATCTACTAGCTTTATGGCCTACGTCAATCGTCTCGGGTTTTCTTTGGTCCTGACGCAATAGGGGGGGGGGGGGGTTCCCAGAAGCCACGGTGGCGGTCCCTATAGTTCGCCGCTGCGATCCGGCCCTGTCATTTGTGGTCAGTGGACGTACTCGTCTCTCAACCCCAAAAGCTCTGAAAATATAATTTAAATCACATTTCCACTAATAGTTTTAAGTGGGTTCAACCAAACAGTAATTTTAGCACGACGTATTCTTTCTTAGTCGCCATGAAATTAACTTATAATCAGACATTAACAACATACATTTTATCGATCTGGGTCGAGCAAGTATAGTTGATTTGAAAATCTCCGAAAATCAAAAACAATGGTTAATACATTTTAAACAAACAAGATAATTCATTTTTATTAAACTTACAGGATTTCCGGTGTTCCTAGTTTGTTTGTCCGATAGGGTATCGGCGGATTTGCCTTCAAAATGGCCCGCTTAAATTAGGTTGCCTAAGGCTGGCTTGCTGTGCCCTCTCCTTAGCTTCTCTGTGCAACCTCAATTTAATTTTCCTCAAAAATAACACCTCAATGCATCGTGGCTGGTTGCAACCCTCTCCACGGAATCTCATCTCCAACATCTCCACCACACCCCAAGTGAGATTTTTTGCAATGACCCATACTGTGGTCCAAGAATTCAGTAAAGGCATCGAGACCCAAAATATCTTTTCAACATGCAAATTTATGCATACTACGGGCTCGCCAGCCAATGACAACTTTACACTATATACACGACCCCATTATTTAATGGTTCACTAACTCCTGCACCAGTTGGGTGCGGCGGCCCACAGGAAAATAAATCTCGTTTATCACCACCCCTGCATCAAACTAAACTCAGAAATTGTAGGTCGCCCAAATTTAATTTAAGTCTTTCATTTAAAGAGTCACTTCGATTAAAATAATTATGATCACCTTGTGACAATGTTTATTAAATTTGTTTTAAAAGTTGTGTACTATTGTTTTATCAAGAAGATGAAACCGTCATACAGTTTTGAAATCTCAATCTTAAAATCTTTTGAAATCTATATCTCAGGTATTACTCAAACATTGCAAAGCTTCCCAGTACTGAAATGACATGTTAATGATTATATATTGATTATATAAAAAAGCCATATCCTCTTTGAGTAATTCCTCGTGTAGCGTTTCCTTAGGTTGTTGCATTGTTAATGCTGCGTATACGTATCTTCAATGATCCTTGGGATATAGTGGTATGTGAGTGGTTTCTGGCTTCTAAATGCCAAACGAAAAGAGATACTGTAATTGACTACATGTATATGGAGACCAACAGCACAGTGCTTGGTAGCTCATGCGCTGGTAATCGGTGTTCCGGGCGCCGCTTGTTTGAATCCCGCTCCAGTCAATTTTTCTTTGTTCTTTTTTCATTAGCCTAAAAATTAATTCAGACAGTTTTCCGTGTGGTTATTTCATGATTAAGAAAAGTATTGAATTTATTATATAGAATTCGCAAAGTCAAAACCGCAGCAATAATTATCATTGTTACTAAGACGTCAGGGTGATAGAATTATTCAAATTAGTTGAGTCCTTCATTGACGTGTATCAGCATTGGGTGTTCAGTGCATTTTGAGTGCACATTCATTGACAATTCATATGCCGGCTCGGGTGGGATAAGAAACCATGACCCGCTGCTTATTAAAGGTAATATCATACTTTTATCGTGGCCCTGGAGGGACATATTTTTTACGATTTGTCGCGAATATTTTGCGACTAGTCGAGAATTTTTTTGAGACCAGTCGTGAATATTTTTGCGACCAGTCGTGAATTTGTTTGCGACCAGTCGTGAATTTGTTTGCGACCAGTCGTGAAATTTTTTGCGACCAGTCGTGAATTTTAAGCGACTTGTCGCGAATATTTGTTTAGTTTGCTGGGTGGTCGGGGACTGGTATTCTGAAAATCTCAGGGCCAACCACCGAAGTGTAAATACATGTAGTTCACTTCGGTGGGACCAACTAACATAACTTACACTTGCAATGCCATCTCAAATTACTCACAATTTATGTCTAGCGTTAGACCTTAGAACTGAAGTTATTGTAGATCCATGGTTAGATCATGGAGGTAGAAATAGACTACCTCCATGGTTAGATAGGCCTAGACCTATATCAGTATCAAAGGCATGAACAAAAGTTCTTATTCCGATTGATCAAGAAACCCTCCACCTTGAAAATTCGACGTGCACAGAGATTCTTGGTATGGGAACTACATTAAAAACAATGTCCAACGCAATAATGTCGCGTGCACAAAGTACGTAGGCCAAATAGTACTATATTAAGATGTGCAGCATGTACGTGGGACGGGTTTGGCTCCAAGACCAGCCCTGCCTGCTACGTCGCGTTGCTGCAACAGGCCGACCACCCAGCCAACTAAAAAAAATATTCACGACTAGTCGCATAAAAATTCACGACTAGTCGCCTAAAAATTCACGACTATATAGTAGCAACAAATTCGCGACTAGTCGCAAAAAATTCGCGACTAGTCGTAAAAAAGTTCACGACAAGTCGTGAAAAATATGTCCCTTCTGCCACACGGGTTATAATATGATTTGATTGCCGCCTTCGTTTTCTGTTTATAGCTGACTAATTTCTTACCGGATTTAACTTTCTAACCTCTGCACATTGTTCTCCACATTCCCTTCAAATTTAGATGCAAAAGCGACTGACATTTCTCCTCGTTGTCTCCATCCTGACATGCGATTTACTCAAGCTACAAGCTACTATTACCGACACTATTCCCGCAGATAGTGATATGAATCATGCTGCTCCAGAGTGTGGTCAAATGTGCTGCCAGGGACCTGCTGCAGTACCAGGCATCCCCGGCATACCAGGCCAACCAGGACCCTATGGACCAGTGGGTCTAAAGGGTGAAATTGGTCTACCAGGGCCCAAAGGTGACAGAGGGGAGACTGGAGCCGTGGGTGAAGAAGGAGAGACCGGGAACCCTGGACCTAAAGGGGAAGATGGCATAGGCGTGCCCGGAAAGATGGGTCCACGCGGTCCACCAGGATTAGCTGGAGCAAAAGGGGGAATTGGTCTGAAGGGTGAGAAGGGGAACCGAGGGGAAGCACCTACCAACCACCGAGTAGCTTTTACAATGCAACACACTTCCACTTTTGATTCTCAAGGTCGCCATACACGTTTGCCCTTCGATAGTACATTGACGCTTGCGCCGGGTACCAACATCAGTCTGGAGACGGCTACCTTCACATGTAGTATCCCGGGCACCTACGTCTTTATGTTCTCTTTGACCAAGTATCCTGGTTATCAGCTCTATGTACGTCTTGTAATAAATGGTGTCAATATTGCCGTAGCCTACAGTTCTACATCAGGTGAATACGAACAGGTATCTAGTAGTGCGTTGGTTGTCCTCCAAGATGAGGACGGGGTGAATTTGCATGTCAACGGGAGGGTGTATGGCACCTACTATGGTACATTCAGTGGATTCTTACTTTACGAATAGAAAAACGAAATACACCAACCATCCTGAGCGATTCTAGAGGGAATAGGTCAGTGGGAAAATGATGATATTGTTTAACATTGAAAAAGCGTAAAAAAACATGCATTCCATATAATATTGTGGATATCTGTTACTTGCAGAAAAAAAACGAGCCAAACAATATTATATTTGTGGTGATTTATTTAAAAGTGCTTATTTCGCTTGACACATAGGCTCTATATACAACAATTAGACTGAATTTAAATAAAGATTCGTTCCATCTTCCATTACGTCAGTGTACGTCATATACCCAACTTAGTACACGTATAAAACGTTATGCACTGAATTTGTCCGAACATAAACTATAGTAGAAAGGGCGTGTTCTATTAATAGCTCGAGCGCGGAGCCCTATTGTCGGTTAAAGCTGTCATACAAGTTAGGCTTTTTATGGAGATTACAATTTTGAGACAAACCTCTTACATTTTGGTTTCGGATAAACTGTTCGTTTCCTCACAAGATTGTGAGATTTTCGGGGTAAAATATCTTCGTGAAGTTCGGATCAACATGATAATGTTTGAAAGTTAATGATTAAACCAGCTGTTATGATGATTTGCTGAAAAGGAAGAAACAATTGAGAGGATCAAGATGTCATGAAGGTTGTGATTACACCACATGGTATCAAATTACACATTAACAGAAGGCATCACATTCCTGACAATAATCATACTTCAATCTTACATTCCTTCATTTAGTTAGAGGGGAGTGTTGACAAATCTATAAGGAAACTATCATTCTGGATCAAAATATCAGCCCTTAATAAAAGCAATTTAACCATTGACCTGGTTAAAACCATCACATGGTAAGTGCAGAATTTCAAATCAATGTATTATATCTGTTCCGGCTAATGGTTGTGAGTAAGGAAATAATAGACAAGGAATTGCGAATTCCGACACTATAATTACAATATTTTAATATTTCTATATTAATATTAACATTTGCGTAGTATAAATATATTATGACAGGTACTGGTATCGAGCCACATCATTATAATACTAAAAAAATAATAATAAAAATTTTTCAGAAAGCAGAAAACATGCCCGAACACATTAAAACCAATACTTTCATTTAATGATGTTACATTTTTGGCATTTCATGTTTATATCGCTGATTTTCTATTCTTTGTATCTGTTGGCCTTTTGTACGAGGTTTGAGAATGACAGTGAACCCAGTTGCCGAAATTGTGACTGATATAAATATTAAAATGCATGGAACCCTCATTCAAAAATAACAGCCCATCGAACTATTCTCTTATTGATGGTTTAGTATAATGAGTAGATTTGCTGATTTTACCTGAAACAACTTATAATGCTAAAGTGGAATTATAAACAATTCTTTTAATTGACATGCCACCAGATAAACTTCCAAATTATCTTATAATCTTTGCAACCATCTGTGGAAACATGTTTGGTGAATGTATTTTGTTTTAAGACATTCAATCTAAAAGAAATAAATTGTGGCCATATTCCGGAAAATATACGAGACTATTTCTTGTTCACCCTATTCATCCGCATTTTGATTATCATTTTCAGTAAATTATGTTACGATTCACTCGTTGCAATCGGTCACAATCCATTCTCTGTAAAAACCCAAGAAGATTCGTACAATGGGAGACTTTGGAGCTTGGTCTTCAATTTGATTGCGCACGCATGCTCACAATTAATTGTGCGCGCATGCCCAGAGCAAGCAAAAATGAGACTTCGGTCTGCTGCCGCCAACGTCCCAAAATTCTCCCATTCGGTCTTCTCAATCTCCATTTCACACAGTGGCGTATAGACAAGTCTTCAGACCTGGGGGTGATCCTCTAGCTTGGTCGTAAGTTTATAGTACGGTTGTGCACGTTTCATGTGAAATGAATTTCTGGGGATGTACGACCCCGTTATCTACGCCTCTGATTTCACATGTAAATATTTCAAGAATCTATCTTTTCTCAAGTTGTAACTGCATGCATTTACTGGTTTGTTCATGTTTAGTTGCTCATCCACTATCATGAAGCATTTTCTACATTTGTCAGGCAGACAAACTTCATCTTAATTATCATTATCCAGTGACCGCAAGCAGACTTTCAGTCTAGTCCTAATCCTGTACGACTACTTTCCTAAATACTTTACTTCAAGTCATATTCTTGCAGACGCAGTGTCAGGTTGACATGCATTCTGACTTGTCTTTTTGTATTGTTTCCACCGAAACTAGTAGACTTGTCCCAAGTTCAATACTCCTTTGCTTATCAAGTCCGCTTGTTTCGTTTGGGCGCCCTCACTTAAGCAATAATCCGTAATGACATATGGTCCACATTATTCTGTCGGTTGCCCTTGTCAAATCAGGATCAATATTGCGACCCTTAAGACCCTACATATCCGTCTTCAATGCTGAATGCTGAAATAATATCCTGTGTTACGTATGTTAAACTTACAGGCTCAAGTCCAATAGTCAAGCGCATTGCAGAAGCCTAAAAGACGGGATATGACTCTGATAATGAGGGGAAACCAGCTACAGACAAAATAGCACAGTGTCAGGCAGATAAACATATACTGGAAGAACATGAAACAATGATATTTATTCAGAAACAAAACGTTCATATATAATAAGGAAATTTGTTCGAAGATACTTAATAAGACGGTATAAATAATTGGCAAGTGTCATGAAATAATAAAAAAAAACGCCGTTTGACTCGACTCGGGGATGGAGAATATGTCAGCGCTGCCACCGCCTCAACCGGGGTTTCATCGGTGCCAGGAACTAACAGAGGTCTCTGGAACTCACACACACCACCGTCATCACAACCTTGGACAGCCAGGGATCACCAGAAAGAACGGCCACAGTCACACCTGTAAATAGGAACATTAAAAATAGTTTTAAAATTGTAATTATGTGAAAACATAAAAACATTTTAATGGCGTTTGACTGCTGCAAGATGAAGTGTATGGGGGCACTGACCTATGATGCCTATGCAAATGTATGCAACGCCCATGCATGAATTTATGTACACTCCATGGGAAAAGTCGGACCTTTTATCAGAACATTCCATACACAAAGATACTTACATGCCTATTTTTGATGAACTGATTCCCAAATTATTACAGATAGGCCTATATTTATTCAATCAATCAACAAGAGGGGGTCAGCTGGTATGAGAAAGCAATGGAAAGACAAGGTTGGCACTGCAGAAGAATAAAGGGTCGTTTATGGCAAGGTTTTCATCTTAGGGTGCATTCGTCTAGCTCCCCCGGGTCAGCCCTTACTGGGAATGGTCGTGATATACTGCACAAAATAATCGAGAGAATGGGGACGAGGTTAACTGGTGTCGACCCGGGGGAGCTAAACGAATGCACCCTAAGAGGATTAGGCATGGTTAAGGCTGGGGCTAAGGTTGAGGCTTGGGCAAGGGATGTGATGTTAGCGATCAAGGGTTAAAACTGCGGCTGGGCTGGGGTCAAATGTAAAGGCTTGGGTTATATTATACACGGGTTTACACTTCCAAAAGTGCGCATGCGTGATAGTGCCTCGTTTCGAAGTCGCGATAAAAACCGCAGAAGTGTAAACACGTGTATTGTCTTCGACAATGGACGGGCTTACACTTCGAAAAGTGCGCATGCGTAGAAGTGCCTCGTTTTGAAGTTGCGATAAAATCCAAGATGGCCTCCGAAGTGTAAACCCGTGTATTGTGGGGCTGGGATCAGAAATTTTTGGGAGAGGGTTAATTCGAATACGGGGCGATTCACAATTGCGCCACCATGAGTTTGCAACACGTTGGCCAATCACAATGCGCGGAATTAATTTTGTCCACAAACTGCACATGTGGAAAGATGCGCGGCAGTTTGTTGACAACTTGGCCAAGGCGTTGCAAACTCATGGTGGGGCACGCCACAGGCAGGGGATAAGAAAAGACATGCAGTATAAATGTAATACTGGGTGTTAAGTGCCCTAGAAATGATGTTTTCAGCAATTATTTAACATTATCTCTTGTGAAATAGGTTTTAAAGCCTCTGTCTGATCTCTCTATTCATAGTGAGTGATGGCGCTATCACGACGATCGCTACCGATGGCGCCGCCATTATGTATGGGTGCGCCAAACTAAATAAACTATGCGAGCATCGAGTTTAAAACCACACACTTTGCAGTGGCACTGCCCCAAGCGGGGGTATGTCATGTTTTGAAACAATACTGAAAATTCTACTTTAAATATCTCTTAATCATTGAAACACGTAACAATTTTTAATAGTTTGCCATACGAAAATTTGCTAATTACCCCAAGAAAAACAATCCCAAATATATTTGTCCAAACCGTCCATTTTTAGGAAGCGTCTTCTTCGAATGCCAATGGAACCCATTTAAAGCCGACTGTATATCGAGTCAAAAGGTTGAATCACAAAATCCCCAGGTTAATTGGTTCATAACCTGTCATAATTCCACAATAGATTGATAGCACAACGATCCCAACCGATGTCAGTGTCGGAAAACCAAACAAACTTGAATTTACATTATGGTAACTTTCGCACAAAAACTCCAATTTGCACGTACATGTTTAGTTTGCACACACTGTATGGTGTATGCATCTATAGTTGATTTATACATTGTCTATCGACAAGTTCGGAATATTTCCTTATTACGACAAGTGTATAGCATACATGGACTGAGTTAATGTGTGTCTATAAATGCCATCCAATCAAAACCACTGTTATATGCGCTGCTTAATGCATATTCATTATCATCTGTCAATCAAGTAACTGGTGGATGTATTGTGCCATACATAAACATAATTTATGGTAATGACCTGTAAGTCAATGGTGGATGCACTTGCTTCGTACATTAACGTGAATATTATGATCTGTCAGTGAAATACAAGTCACTGTTCTTATGTGTTTGTGATCACTGTACGCGATATTTGATTGACAGCGCTGGTAACCAATCACACACTGCCAAATTGACTCGATCACTGCTCAGGAAATCAGTGGTGAGTTTAAAAGCTGAGGCGGCCGCTCCCTGGTTCACAAGAAACATCCCATCTCACCTTTGCAGATCATTCTACAAAGAGAGGGTGATTGAGAAAGAGTACAATTATCAAGAAAGACAATTTCTAGCAAGGTAAGTGCTCTTCAAGTTTGAAACAAGTCAATGGCTCAATATCAGCCTCCAGATTTAGTATTAAAACAACACGGTAATCCGTCCGTCAAATCTCGATATTGTGTAAGATAAAACTTCTTTTTTTTCCCAAAAAAATATGGAGTTAAGAGGGCTTGACGTTTTGATCCTATAGCAGGAACATTCTAAGAGTCAGTCTAAAACGACAAGATTACAATAACATGTTCTTACTTGCTATGGGGTCCAAATGTAACGTTCCTCCTGTTTCCAAGCATGCTATGTATTTTAGCTCATTATTTTGGTTGATGAGCAGTTTGCGGCAGTTTACTTGTTTCTCAAAATAATTAACACACAGTTAAACATAAAGTTCGTTTCAAAGTTCTTAAAACTCTTTACTCTTCGCTAGTACTCAAGCTCCCTTACTATCCATATATTGTAATATTGAGTGGGGAAATTTCGAACGAATTTAGATAAATCGACTGTCTTGCAAAAAAAATAGTCGATGAATTATAACAAACGCAGCGTCCATGGTTTATACCCAACTAATCTTGAGAAATGTGAAAAAAGAGCCTCATTCCATGTGTAAATACTACTGAAAGTTGCTTACTCAGTCTAGTATGTAAATGTTTGTACAATTACTGAGTCTTAATTAACGTACTCGTTAACATTCCTCAAAACAGGGCATCTGATTCTTGACTAGATTTACTGAACCCAAACTATAGAACACTCTGCCACTTGCTCTCAGCGAATCGATATCTTACAATAGTTTGAAAAGTCAACATAAATTATATCACTTACGATGCACCAATCCATTGCACTTTCCATCCTGATAATTATTTTAATCTGTTGTCAGTCTCCGTGCACTACATTACATTTCATTCATTTTTCTGCTATTTTTGTAAAGTACATAAATTATTGTAGCTTTTACTGCATTGTTTCTTCAGTGGGCTAGCCTAACACCATAGGCCCGCGCTTTTTAGGTTTTGTTCCCTCTTCTTTTCTTCAGTATGATAATTGGAATAAACATTCAACTTATACATTTTATTTTTATTAAAATATTTTTAAAAGTTGTGTACTATTGTTATATCAAAAAGATGAAACCGTCATACAGTTTTGAAATCTCAATCTTAAAATCTGTTGAAATCTATATCTCAGGTATTACTCAAACATTGCAAAGCTTCCCAGTACTGAAATGACATGTAAATGATTATATATTGATTATATAAAAAGCCATATCCTCTTTGAGTAATTCCACGTGTAGCGTTTCCTTAGGTTGTTGCATTGTTAATGCTGCGTATACGTATCTTCAATGATCCTTGGGATATAGTGGTATGTGAGTGGTTTCTGGCTTCTAACTGTCAAACGAAAAGAGATACTGTAATTGACTACATGTATATGGAGACCAACAACACCGTGCTTGGTAGCTCATGTGCTGGTAATCGGTGTTCCGAGCGCCGCTTGTTTGAATCCCGCGCAAGTCAATTTTTCTTTGTTCTCTTTTCATTAGCCTGACAATTAATTCAGACAGTTTCCCATGTGGTTATTTCATGATTAAGAAAAGTATTGAATTTATTATATAGAATTCGCAAAGTCAAAACCGCAGCAATAATTATCATTGTTACTAAGACGTCGGGGTGATAGAATTATTCAAATTAGTTGAGTCCTTCATTGACGTGTATCAGCATTGGGTGCTCAGTGCATTTTGAGTGCACATTCATTGAAAATTCATATGCCGGCTCGGGTGGGATTAGAAACCACGACCTCCTGCTTATTAAAGGTAATATCATACTTAGGTTTTTGTAAAAGAAATACAGATTCATGGGCAAAAATATCAAGGACGATACAGTAATAGTCATGTGGGAAAACTTCAGTCCCATACGGTGCCCGCTTTTTGAGAAAACAGTGAAAAAAAACGACCAGTGAATTTCTCTTTTATTTTTGATCTTTTAAAACATCAAAAATATTTTCGGTCGTTGTTTTACTATTTTCAGGATAAACACACCATTATAGGCGGAAACAATTTAACGGTATGATTCTACTACCGGCCATCTTCATACCCTGTAAGTTATACGTAAATCTGTGAACATTTCTGCTTTGTTGTCTTACCAAAGTATGATACTACCTTTAATGCAGATGTCATGTCACTAGACCCCATCAAGCTAGCTGGGGTCACGTCAGCGAGTTAAATCTATTCCAATATCGCAAAGGCTCAGTAATTAATCATAAAATTTGGGGAAATTGCTGAATTAAATTCTCTTTTCAATAGTTATAAGATGCAACGATTGGATCACATTCCACAAAGCGCGTGCGTTACAGGGCGGATCTATACATTTTGTTGCTTTCCTAAGTGACCAACATTTCCGTCGTTGGGAGATAGACCTATAACGATTAGCATGTAATTATTATCCGTCGATCATTGTATTAAGGTTTGTAATCCTGAAAATGCTCCAGAGGCGTACAGAATGAAGCTAGAATGAATTTGGACATGGCCACTCATTTTTCATTGAACAAAAAATTGGAAATAATGAAAACACTGGTTTGAAAAAAATACAGGAATTAAAGGCAGCGTACAGGAGTTGCAAGGCCTCCAACAAAGTTCATTAAGTTTGAGACAGGAAATGGACTCAGTTCGTTAACATTGCAAACATTCACAATGGAAAATCTTGGTTCACCTGATGCTGGTTTTTTCAAGGAAATCAAGATTGAGTGTCTTTTAAATAGAAGTGAAGGTCTTAAACTTCCTTACAGACATTGTTTCATGTACCTTTTTACGCTTCGTTCACCTGGATAGAAAAAATACCGCCGAAATAACCTCGTCCCCTTCGTTTCCTTCACAGTTACACCACGCTTTCGAAATGCTACTAAATTGTTCGGACGAACGTTCTTTTTAAGTACCAAATTCAGCCAAAACGCACATCTTAGCAAATCTTATAATGCCCCTTTAATAATTTGCAGGTCGTCCCTTTTCATATCTCCGTACTTAGTGATATAAATAACAACATAAGTCTGCTGCTGAACGGGGGGGTCGGGGTGGGTGCATCCCAACTGGATCTGCCACACGGGCTATAATATGATTTGATTGTCACCTTCGTTTTCTGTTTATAGCTGACTAATTTCTTACCGGATTTAACTTTCTAACCCTGCACTTTGTTCTCCACATTCCCTTTAAATTTAGATGCATAAGCGACTGACATTTCTCCTCGTTGTCTCCATCCTGACGTGCGATTTACTCAAGCTACAAGCTGCTATTACCGACACTGTTCCCGCAGATAGTGATATGAATCCTACTGCTCCAGAGTGTGGTCAAATGTGCTGCCAGGGACCTGCTGCAATACCAGGCATCCCCGGTATACCAGGCCAACCAGGACCCTATGGACCAGTGGGTCTAAAGGGTGAAATTGGTCTACTAGGGCCCAAAGGTGACAGAGGGGAGACCGGAGCCGTGGGTGAAGAAGGAGAGCCCGGGAACCCTGGACCTAAAGGGGAAGATGGCATGGGCGTGCCCGGAAAGATGGGTCCACGCGGTCCACCAGGATTAGCTGGAGCAACTGGGGGAATTGGTGTGAAGGGTGAGAAGGGGAACCGAGGGGAAGCACCCACCAACCACCAAGTAGCTTTTACAATGAAGCGCATTTCGGTTTTTGATTCTCAAGGTCGCCATACACGTTTGCTCTTCGATCGTACATTGACGCTTGCGCCGGGTACTAACATCAGTCTTGAGACGGGAACCTTCACATGTAGTATCCCGGGCACCTACGTCTTTATGTTCTCTTTGACCAAGTCTTCTGGTGATCAGCTCTATGTACGTCTTGTAATAAATGGTGTCTATATTGCCGTAGCCTACAGTTCTACATCACATGATAACGAACAGGTATCTAGTAGTGCGTTGGTTGTCCTCCAAGATGAGGACGAGGTGTATTTGACAGTTCGCGGGAAGGTGTTTCTCTACCCAGGTACATTCAGTGGATTTTTACTTTACGAATAGACAAAACGAAATACTACAACCATCCTGAGCGATTCTCAATACTAGAGGGAAAAGGGTCAATATGCAAAACTAAAAAGCATGCATTCCATATAATCTAGTGTATATCTGTCACTTGCAGAAAAAAAAAGAAACGAACACAACAATTGGTCTATATAAATTATTTTTGGTGATTTATTTGTAACAGTGCTATAAACGTGTATTATAATCAAGTCATGTGGGTTGTTTATTTCGCTTGACACATAGGCTCTTAGTATACGTATAAAACATTGTACATTTTGTCCGAACATCCGGGTAACTATAGCTGTAAATAGAAAGGGCGTGTTCTATAAATAGCTTGAGGGCGGAGCCTTATTGTCGGTTATAGTTGTCATACAAGTTAGGCTTCTTACGGAGATTAAAATTTGAGACAAACTTCTTAAATTGTGGTTTCGCATAAACTGTTCGTTTCCTCACAAGATTATGAGATTGTCGGTGTAAAAGATCTACGTGAAGTTCGGTTGAGTTCGAATTAGCATGATAATGTTTGAAAGTAAAATGATTAAACCAGCTGTTTTGATGATTTGCTGAAAAGGAAGAAACAATTGAGAGGATCAAGATGTCATGAAAGTTGTGATTACACCACATGGTATCAAATTACACATTAACAGAAGGCATCACATTCCTGATAATAATCATACTTCAATCATACATTCCTTCATTTAGTTAGAGGGGATTGTTGACAACAAAGAAATTCTAGATTCTAGATCAATTAAAATATCAGCCCTAGATAAAAGCAATGATTGACCTGTTTAAAACCATCACATGGTAAGTGCAGAATTTCTAATCAATGCATTATATCTGTTCCGGCTAATGGTTGTGAGTAATTAACGAATAGACAATGAATTGCGAAATCCCAAACTTGTTTAAGATTATTAAAATAGTTTAATGATTCTTTATTAATAATAACATTTGCGTAGTATAAATAAATTATGACAGGTACTGGTATCGATACACATTATTATAATACTTTAAAACACATTTTTCAGAGCAGAAAACATGCCCGAACACATTAAAACCAATACTTTCCTTTAATGATGTTACATTTTCGGCATTTCATGTTTATATCGCTGATTTCCTATTCTTTGTATCTGTTGGCTTTTTGTACGAGGTTTGAGAATGACATTGAACCCAGTTGCCGAAATTGTGACTGATATAAATATTAAAATGCATGGAACCCTTATTCAAAAATAACAGGCTATCGAACCATCTTATTGATGGTTTAGTATAATGAGTAGATTTGCTGATTTTACCTGAAACAACGTATAACGGTAAAGTGGAATTATGAACAATTCTTTTAATTGACATGCCACCTGATAAACTTCCAATTATCTTATAATCTTTGCAACCATCTGTGGAAACATGTTTGGTGAATGTATTTTATTTTAAGACATTCAATCTAAAAGAAATAAATTGTGGCCATATTCCGGAAAATATACGAGACTATTTCTTGTTCACCCTATTCATCCGCATTTTGATTATCATTTTCAGTAAATTATGTTACGATTCACTCGTTCCGATCGGTTACAATCCATTCTCTGTAAAAACCCAAGAAGATTCGTACAATGGGAGACTTTGGAACTGGGTCTTCAATTTAATTGCGCACACATGCTCACAATTAATTGTGCGCGCATGCTCAGAGCAAGCAAAAATGAGACTTCGGTCTGCTGCCGCCAACGTCTCAAAATTCTCCCATTCGGTCTTCACAATCTCCATTTCACACAGTGGCGTATAGACAAGTCCTGGGGGTGATCCTCTAGCTTGGTCGTAAGTTTATAGTACGGTTGTGCACGTTTCATGTGAAATTAAATTCTGGGGATGTACGACCCCGTTATCTAGGCCTCTGATTTCACATGTAAATATTTCAAAAAATCTATCTTTTCTTAAGTTGTAACTGCATGCATTTACTGGTTTGTTCATGTTTAGTTGCTCATCCACTATCATGAAGCATTTTCTACATTTGTCAGGCAGACAAACTTCATCTTAATTATCATTATCCAGTGACCGCAAGCAGACTTTCAGTCTAGTCTTAATCCTGTACGACTACTTTCCTAAATAGTTTACTTGAAGTAATATTCTTGCAGACGCAGTGTCAGGTTGACATGCATTCTGACTTGTCTTTTTGTATTTTTTCCACCGAAACTAGTAGACTTGTCCCAAGTTCTACTCCTGTGCTTATCAAGTCCGCTTGTTTCGTTTGGGGGCCCTCACTTAAGCAATAATCCGTAATGACATAATGGTGCACATTATTCTGTCGGTTGCCCTTGTCAAATCAGGATCAATATTGCGACCCTTAAGACCCTACATATCTTGTCTTTAAAGTCACCTCGGTGAATGTTGAAATATATCCTGTGTTACGTATGTTAAACTTACAGGCTATAAGTCCAATAGTCAAGCGCAAGGCAGAAGCCTACAAGAAAACGGATATGACTCTGATAATGAGGGGGAAAAAAAAAAAACGAAAAAAAAAAAAAAACGCCGTTCGATTGGACTCGGGGCTGCAGAATGGGGAGTCCAGCGCCCTCACCGTCTCAACTGGTATGATTCGCTATCGGGAACTAACAGACGTCTCTGGAACTCACAGACGCAGCCGTCATCACAACCTAGGACAGCTTCCAGGGATGATGCATATGCAAATGTACTGATACAAAAATCTCTAGATGACATGAATATGCACGTACATTCCATGGAAAAGTCTAAACTTTTATCCCAACATTCCATACACAAAATTCCTTTATACATGCCTCTTTGATGAAATATTTCCGAACTATCACAGATTATACAATTAATCAACAACAACAGGGGGGTCAGCTGGTATGGGAAAACAATGCAAAGGCAAGGTTGACACCACAGAAGAATAAAGGGTGGTTTGTGGCAAGGTTTTTATCTTTGAGGATTAGGGCATGGTACTTGTATGGTTAGGGCTGGGGCTAAGGTTGAGGCTGGGGCAAGGGATGTGATGTTAGCGAACAAGGGTTAAAACTGCGGCTGGGCTGGGTGTATATAATGTAAGGGCTTGGATTATATTAATGTCGGGCTGGGGTCAGACATTTTGGGGAGAGGGTTCATTCGAATACGGCCGATTCACAATAGTGCGCCACCATGAGTTTGCAACGCATTGGCCAATCACAATGCGTGGAATAAATTTTGTCGACAAACTGCGCATGTGGAAAAATGCGCGGCAGTTTGTCGACAACTTGGCCAACGCTTTGCAAACGCGCACGCCACAGGCTCGGGATGAGAGACTTCATGCAGTATAAATGTAATACTGGGTATTAAATGCCCTAGAAATGATGTGTTCAGAAAATTAACAATATTGCTTGAGAAATAGGTTTTACAGCTTCTGTCTGATCTTTCTATTCATACTGAGTGGTGGCGCTATCACGACGATCGCTACTTATGGCGCCGCCATTTTATATGGGTGCACCAAACTAAATAAAATAATTGACCATACAGTAAAAAACACTAACTTTGCAGTGGCACAGCCCTAAGCGGGAGTCTCTCGTGTTTTGCAACAAAACTGAAAATTCTACTTTAAATCTCACTCATTGAAACCCTCATACCCTGTAATAGTTTGCCGATAAAATGTTTTTTTTCTAATCACCAATAAACCCAATAAACCCTTACTTTTCAGGAAGCGTCCCTGTAATTCAAAGGCCAATGAAGTCCATTTAAAGCCGACTGTATATCGAGACAAAATTTAGCTTGAATAACAAAATCCCCAGGTTAACTGGTTGATAACCTGTGGTAATATTACAATAAATTGATAGCATTAACCCAATCGATGTCGGTGACTGAAAACCAAACAAACTTGAATTGACATAACCATGGTCACGTTTCGAGAATAGACTACAAATTGGTTAGTACATTGTTTAGTTTACAGAGGCACTGCTGTATGGATCTACGGTTGCTTTATACATTGTCTGTCGGCGAGTTCGGAATATTTCCTTATTACGACAAGTGCATTGAGTACAACTCAAAGCATGCATGGACTAAGTTAACGTGTATCTATAAATGCCAACCAATTAAAACCACTGTGATATGCACTGCTTAATGCATATTCATTATCATCTGTCAATCAAGTAACTGGTGGATGTATTATGCCATACATAAACATAATTTATGGTAATGACCTGTAAGTCAATGGTACGTGCTACTTGCTTCTTACATTAACGTGAATATTATGATCTGTCAGTGAAATACATGTCACTGTAATGTGTCTGTGATTACTGTGCGCGATATTTGATTGACAGCGCTGGTAGACCAATCACACACTGCCAAATTGACTCGATCACTGCTCAGGAAATCAGTAGTGAGTTTAAAAGATGAGGCGGCCGCTCCCTGGTTCACAAGAAACATCCCATCTCACCTTTGCAGATCATTCTACAAAGAGTGGGTGATTGAGAGAGAGTACAATTATCAAGAAAGACAATTTCTAGCAAGGTAAGCGTTTTTCAAGTTTGAAACAAGTTAATGGCTCAATATCAGCCTCCAGATTTAGTATTAAAACAACACGGTAATCCGTCCGTCAAATCTCGATATTGTGTTAGATAAAACTTTTTTTTTCCCGAAAATTTGGAGTTAAGAGGGCTTGACGTTTTGATGCTATGGCAGGAACATTCTAAGAGTCAGTCTAAAACGACAAGATTACAAGAACATGTTCTTTCTTGCTACGGGGTCCAAATGTATAGTTCCTCCTGTTTGCAAGCATGCTATGTATTTTAGCTCATTATTTTGGTTGATGAGCAGTTTGCGGCAGTTTACCTGTTTTTCTTAAAATAATTAACATTAAGGTAAACATAAAGTTCCTTTCAAAGTTCTTAAAACTCTTTACTCTTCGCTAGTACTCAAGCTCCCTTACTATCCATATATTGTAATATTGAGTGGGGAAATTTCGAACGAATTTAGATAAATCGACTGTCTTGCAAAAAAATGGTTGATGAATTATAACAAACGCATCTTCCATGGTTCATGGCCAACTAATCTTTAGAAATGTGAAAAAAGAGCCTCATTTCATGTGTAAATACTACTGAAAGTTGCTACCCAGTCTACTATGCAACGTGTCTGTACAATAACCGAATCTTAATTAACCTACTCGTTCACATACTTCAGCACAGGGCATCTGGAATCTTTGTTATAGATTTACTGAACCCAAACTATTGAACTCCCTGTCACTGGCTCTCAGCGAATCGATATCTTACAATAGTTTGAAAAGTCAACATAAATTATACCACTTACAATGCACCAATCCATTGCACTTTCCATCCTGATAATTTAATATGTTGTCGGTCTCCGTGCACTACATGCATTTCATTCATTTTGTCTGTTTTTTTTTGCAAAGTACATATTGTAGCTTTCACTGCATTGTTTCTTCAGTGGGCTATCCTAACACAGGCGTGTGTGCTTTTTAGGTTGTGTCCCCTCTTCATTTCTTCAGTATGATAATTCAATTAAACATTCAACTTACATTCTATATATGTTTATTAAAATATTTTTAAAAGAAGTGTACTATTGTTATATCAAGAAGATGAAACCGTCATACAGTTTTGAAATCTCAATCTTTAAGTCTTTTGAAATCTTAATATCGGGTATTATTCAAGCATTACAAAGCTTCCCACAGTACTGAAATGACATTGTAATGATTATATATTGAAAAGCCAAATCCTCCTCAAGTGATTCCCCGTACGTGTAACGTTTCTTAGGTTGTAGCATCCGCGCAGCGTATATCTTCAATGATCCTTGGGATATAGTTGTATGTGAGTGGTTTCTGGCTTCTAACTGCCAAACGAAAAGAGATAGGGAGGCCAACAACAAAGAAGGGCTTGATAGCTCATGCGACGGTAAACGGCGTTCCGGGGGTCGCTGGTTCGAATCCCGCTCCAGTCAATTTTTCTTTGTTCTCTTTTCAATGGCCTAACATTTTATTCAGACAGTTTCCCGTGTGGTTATTTCATGATTAAACAATTTTGAATTATTATAAGATTCGCAAAGTCAATAGGCCTACAGCAGCAATAATTATCATTGTTACTAAGACGTCAGGGTGATAGAATTATTCAAATTAGTTGAGTCCTTCATTGACGTGTATCGGCATTGCGTGCTCAGTGCATTTTGAGTGCACATTCATTGAAAATTCATATGCTGGCTCGGGTGGGATTAGAACCCACAATTATGGGGTTTCAAAAGTGGACATCTGCTTTTCCGCTCTCCAAGTAGCAGAAAAGCAGATCGAACGCTTTTGAAAAATGCGCTTTTCTACTTTTCTGCTAGCAGAAAAGCAGATCGAACGTTTTGGTAAAATGCACTTTTCTGCTTTTCTGTTACCAGAAAAGCAAATGTTACTTTACCCGTAACTGGCGATTCAAAAGTGGACATCTGCATTTTCACTTTTCTTACTACCAGAAAAGCAGATTGAACGTTTTTGATGAATCCACTTTTTTGCTTTTCTGCTACCGGAAAAGCAGATCTTAAATCGGTGGCCGAAAAGTGGCCATCGGCTTTTCTGCCTTCATAAAGAGAACCGCGCCCTCCACCTACTAGCGCGGAACCGCATCTCAAAGAATAATTTATATTAGCATAATAAAATAATCATCTAGCCATCATCCAATAGACAGCCTACATGATCGGGAAATAATTCATGTGAATAACAGGGTGGACCATGGTTATTATTGGTTTCCACAGCGATCGTCTTCAATTCCCAGGAAAGGAAACGGTGGTAACCCCTCTTCACCGTCAGCGCATACAGGAAGGCCTCTTTTAGGCTGCCGAATTAAGATCTTCTTTTCCAAAAATTCGATATGCTTTTGAGGTAGCAAAAAAGAAGAAAAGTGGAAAATTGCTTATAACTAAAACGTAAAATCTGCTTTTTTGCTACTCTGAGAGCAGAAAAACAGATGGCCACTTTTCGTACTCCATATTCATAATTGAAGCTTTTCTCAGGCCGGGAGAAGCAGAACAAGATTTTTTCGGCACAATGGATGGTACACTGTTGTTTTTTCTGGCCGGAAAAATTTTCAATTTATGGACTTGTCCGCGGATTAGTTCTGTCACAATCAGTTCTCATTAACACACCAGAGTTCTTGGAGTATGCAGTCCATTTTATTTGGTGGGTATATAGAGGTTATTCACGTGACGTCATTGGCCGTCAATACGCTTCAGTGCACACGCAACGTACTGTGTCCTACGGGTAACCATGGACAACATAGAAAAGCTTGACGGCCAATCAAGTGATTTTATGACGTCGGTGAATAACCTCTATAGACAGTAACGGTGATGAGCACTTTTACACCGTTGGGACAAACACGTTCGGCCTGGTATAGTAGGATAGCAGAAAAGTGGATCTATCCAAAACGTTCAATCTGCAATTCTGCAAGCAGAAAAGCAGATGGCCACTTTTGAACCACTTTGCCACAAGCGGTCACTCTGCTTTCTGTGAAGGCAGAAAAGCAAAAAAGTGGAATCATCAAAAACGTTCAATCTGCTTTTCTTGTAGTAAGAAAGGTGAAACTGCACATGTCTACTTCTGTACCGCCAGTTGCGGGTAAAAAGTAACATTTGGTTTTCTGGTAACAGAAAAGCAGAAAAGTGCATTTTACCAAAACGTTCGATCTGCTTTTCTGCTAGCAGAAAAGTAGAAAAGAGCATTTTACAGCGTTCGATCTGCTTTTCTTGTACTTGGAGAGCGGAAAAGCAGATGTCCACTTTTGAACCCCCATACACAACCTCCTGCTTATTAATGCAGATGTCATGTCATTAGACCATAAAGCTAGCTGGGGTCAGCTGGTTAAATCAATTCCAATATCGCAGTGGTTCTGTATATTAATAATAAAATTTGGGGAAATTGCGGCATTAAGTTCTTTCAATATAAGATGCAACGTTTGGATGCCATTCGATAAAGCGCGTGTGTTACATCAGGGGCGGATCTATACATTTGTTGCTTTCCTAAGTGACCAACATTTCCGTCGTTGGGAGATAGACCTATAACGATTAGCATGTAATTATTATCCGTCGATCATTGTATTAGGTTTGTAATCCTGAAAATGCCCGAGAGGCGTACAAAATGAAGCTAGAATGAATTTGGACATGGCCACTAATTCTTCGTTGAACAAAAAATTGAAAATAATGAAAACACTGGTTTGAAGAAATACAGGAATTAAAGGCAGCGTACAGGATTTACAAGGCCTCCAACAAAATTTAGTGAGTTTGAGACAGGAAATGGACTCAACAGTTCGTAAACATTGCAAACATTCACAATCGAAAATCTTGGTTCATTAGATGCTGGGTTTTTCAAGGAAATCAAGATTGAGTGTCTTTTAAATAGAAGTGAAGGTCTTAAACTTCCTTACAGACATTGTTTCATGTACCTTTTTACGCTTCGTTCATCTGGATAGAAGAAATACCGGCGAAATAACCTTTGAATCCTTAACAGTTACACCACTCTTTCGAAATGCTACTAAATCGTTCGGACGAACGTTCTTTTTAAGAACCAAATTCAGCCAAAATCATATCTCCATACTTAGTGATATAAATAACAACATTAGTCTGCTGCTGAACGGGGGGGGGGGGGTCATCCCAACTAGATCTGCCACACGGGTTATAAAATGATTTGATTGTCGCCTTCGTTTTCTGTTTATAGCTGACTAATTTCTTACCGGATTTAACTTTCTAACCTCTGCACATTGTTCTCCACATTCCCTTCAAATTTAGATGCATAAGCGACTGACATTTCTCCTCGTTGTCTCCATCCTGACATGCGATTTACTCAAGCTACAAGCTGCTATTACCGACACTGTTCCCGCAGATAGTGATATGAATCATGCTGCTCCAGAGTGTGGTCAAATGTGCTGCCAGGGACCTGCTGCAGTACCAGGCATCCCCGGTATACCAGGCCAACCAGGACCCTATGGACCAGTGGGTCTAAAGGGTGAAATTGGTCTACCAGGGCCCAAAGGTGACAGAGGGGAGACTGGAGCCGTGGGTGAACAAGGAGAGCTCGGAAACCCTGGACCTAAAGGGGAAGATGGCATGGGCGTGCCCGGAAAGATGGGTCCACTCGGTCCACCAGGATTAGCTGGAGCAACTGGGGGAATTGGTGTGAAGGGTGAGAAGGGGAACAGAGGGGAAGCACCCACCAACCACCGAGTAGCTTTTACAATGCAGCGTATTTCGGTTTTTGATTCTCACGGTAGCCTGACCGGTATGCCCTTCGATAGTACATTGACGCTTGCGCCGGGTACTAACATCAGTCTTGAGACGGGTACCTTCACATGTAGTATCCCGGGCACCTACGTCTTTATGTTCTCTTTGACCAAGTATCCTGGTGATCAGCTCTATGTAAGTCTTATAATAAATGGTGTCACTATTGCCCAAGCCCACAGTTCTAGATCGGATGATAACGAACAGGTATCTAGTAGTGCGTTGGTTGTCCTCCAAGATGAGGACGAGGTGTATTTGACAGTTCGCGGGAAGGTGTATCCCTACTACGGTACATTCAGTGGATTCTTACTTTACGAATAGACAAATCGAAATACTACAACCATCCTGAGCGATTCTCAATACTAGAGGGAATAGGTCAATATGCAAAAGTAAAAAGCATGCATTCCATATAATCTAGTGTATATCTGTCACTTGCAGAAAAAAAAAGAAACGAACAAAACAATTGGTCTATATAAATTATTGTTGGTGATTTATTTGTAACAATGCTATATAATCGTGTGTTATAATCAAGTCACGTGGGTTGTTTATTTCGCTTGACACATAGGCTCTTAGTATACGTATAAAACATTGTTCAATTTGTCCGAACATCCGGGTAACCATAGCTGTAAATAGAAAGGCCGTGTTCTATAAATAGCTTGAGGGCGGAGCCTTATAATTGTCGGTTATAGTTGTCATACAAGTTAGGTTTCTTACGGAGATTAAAATTTTAGACAAACTTCTTAAATTGTGGTTTCGCATAAACTGTTCGTTTTCACACAAAATTATGAGATTTGGGGGGTAAAAGATCTACGTGAAGTTCGGTTCAGTTCGAATTAGCATGATAATGTCTGAAAGTAAAATGATAAAACCAGCTGTTATGATGATTTGCTGAAAAGGAAGAAACAATTGAGAGGATCAAGATATCATGAAGGTTGTGATTACACCACATGGTATCAAATTACACATTAACAGAAGGCATCACATTCCAGAAAATAATCATACTTCAATCATACATTCCTTCATTTAGTTAGAGGGGATTGTTGACAACAAAGAAATTCTAGATTCTAGATCAATTAAAATATCAGCCCTAGATAAAAGCAATGATTGACCTGGTTAAAACCATCACATGGTAAGTGCAGAATTTCTAATCAATGTATTATATCTGTTCCGGCTAATGGTTGTGAGTAATTAACGAATAGACAATGAATTGCGAAATCCCAAACTTGTTTAAGATTATTAAAATAGTTTAATGATTCTTTATTAATAATAACATTTGCGTAGTATAAATAAATTATGACAGGTACTGGTATCGAGACACATTATTATAATACTTTAAAACAAATCTTTCAGAGCAAAAAACATGCCCGAACACATTAAAACCAATACTTTCATTTAATGATATAACATTTTCGGCATTTCATGTTTATATCGCTGATTTCCTATTCTTTGTATCTGTTGGCCTAAATTTACGAGGTTTGAGATTGACAGTGGACCCAGTTGAACTATCTTATTGATGGTTTAGTATAATGAGTAGATTTGCTTATTTTACCTGAAACAATGCATTCTGCATTCCACCGAAACTAGTAGACTTGTCCCAAGTTCTACTCCTGTGCTTATCAAGTCCGCTTGTTTCGTTTGGGCGCCCTCACTTAAGCAATAATCCGTAATGACATACATGGTCCACATTATTCTGTCGGTTGTCCTTGTCAAATCAGGATCAATATTGCGACCCTTAAGACCCTACATATCCGTCTTTAAAGTCACCACAGTGAATGCTGAAATAATATCCTGTGTAAAAATACATGAAACAATTATATTTATTAACAAACAAACTTACACAAATAATACAATAGGAAGTTTGTCTAAAGATGATTAATAAGACGGTACAAATAATTGGCAATTAATGAAATAATAAAAAAAAACGCCGTTCGATTGGACTCGGGGCTGCAGAATGGGGAGTCTAGCGCCCTCACCGTCTCAACTGGTATGATTCGCTATCGGGAACTAACAGACGTCTCTGGAACTCACAGACGCAACCGTTATTACAACTCAGGACAGCTGCCAGGGATGATGCATATATGCAAATGTACTAATACAAACATCTCTAGATGACATGAATATGCACGTACATTCCATGGAAAAGTCTAAACTTTTATCCGAACATTCCATACACAAAATTCCTTTATACATGCCTCTTTGATGAAATATTTCCGAAACTATCACAGATTAGACAATTAATCAACAACAACAGGGGGGGGGGGGGGGGTCAGCTGGTATGGGAAAACAATGCAAAGGCAAGGTTGACACCGCAGAAGAATAAAGGGTTGTTTGTGGCAAGGTTTTTATCTTTGAGGATTATGGCATGGGACTTGTATGGTTAGGGCTGGGGCTAAGGTTGAGGCTGGGGCAAGGGATGTGATGTTAGCGAACAAGGGTTAAAACTGCGGCTGGGCTGGGGCATATAATGTAAGGGCACAATGCGTGGAATTAATGTTGTCGACAAACTGCCCATGTGGAAAAAAATGCGCGGCAGTTTGTCGACAACTTGGCCAACGCGTTGCAAACGCGCACGCCACAGGCTCGGGATAAGAAACTACATGCAATATAAATATATACTGGGTGTTAAGTGCCCTAGAAATGACGTTTACAGCAAACATTTAACATTATCTCTAGAGAAATGAAATAGGTTTTAAAGCCTCTGCCCGACCTCAGTTTTCATACTGAGTGGCGGCGCTATCACGACGATTGCTACCGATAGCGCTGCCATTTTATATGGGTGCGCCAAACTAAATAAACTTATTGACCATCCAGTTAAAATCCACAAACTTAGCAGTGGCACTACACCAACCGGGAGTCTCTCATGTTTAGAAAAAATACTGAGAGTTCTATTTTAAATCTCAATCATTGAAACACGTTACAATTTTTAATAGTTTGCCGATAGGAAAATTTGCTAATCACCCCAAGAAAAAAAACCAAATATGTTTTTCCAAACCGTAAGTTTTCAGGAAGCGTCCCTTCACTTTGAAGGCCAATGGAGTCATTTAAAGCCGACTGTATATCGAGTCAAAAGGTAGAATCACAAAATCCCATGGTTAACTGGTTATCATAATTCCACAATAAATCAATTGCACGAACCCAATCGATGTCGGTGACTGAAAACCAAACAAACTTGAATTGACATAATAGTTATTTTCGCAAGATCAGAAATTGGTTTGTACAAGTTTAGTTTACATGCACTGCTATATGGATCTACGGTTGCTTTATACATTGTCTGTCGACAAGTTCGGAATATTTCCTTATTACGACAAGTGTATAGCATACATGGACTGAGTTAACGTGTGTCTATAAATGCCATCCAATCAAAACCACTGTTATATGCACTGCTTAATGCATATTCATTATCATCTGTCAATCAAGTAACTGGTGGATGCATTATATACCATACGTTAACATAATGTATGGTAATGACCTGTAAGTCAATGGCGGATGCACTTGCTTCGTACATAAACGTGAATATTATGATCTGTCAGTGAAATACAAGTCACTGTTCTGTGTTTATTATCACCGTACGCGATATTTGATTGACAGCGCTGGTAACCAATCATACACTGTCAAATTGACTCGATCACTGCTCAGGAAATCAGTGGTGAGTTTAAAAGCTGAGGCGGCCGCTCCCTGGTTCACAAGAAACATCCCATCTCACCTTTGCAGATCATTCTACAAAGAGAGGGTGATTGAGAAAGAGTACAATTATCAAGAAAGACAATTTCTAGCAAGGTAAGTGATCTTCAAGTTTGAAACAAGTCAATGGCTCAATATCAGCCTCCAGATTTAGTATTAAAACAACACGGTAATCCGTCCGTTAAATATCGATATTGTGTTAGATAAAACATTTTTTCTTTAACTTAAAGTTGGGAGGGCTTGACGTTTTGATCCTAAAAGCAGGAACATTCTAAGAGTCAGTTTAAAATGACTAGAACATTGTTTTTCTGTTCAACCTCTCGTCATTAATAGGGATCCAGACGTAGGCCTATAGTTCCTCCTATTTCCAAGCATGTTATGTATTTTAGCTCATTATTTTGGTTGATGAGCAGTTTGCCTGTATTTCTCAAAATACTTAACAAGTGTAAGTTTCTGGGTTCAGTTATTGATGAAAAATCATGAAAGTTTCACATCGATGAAGTATCCGGTAAAGTTCTATATGATAAATATTGGAGTTATTAGCTTAAAGGTAGTATCATACTTTTTGTCAAAGAAGTACAGATTCATGGGAAAAAAATATAAAGACAGATACAGTCACAGTCATCTGTGAAAATTTCAATCCCATACGGTGCCCACTTTTTGAGAAAATCGTGAAAAACGACCATAGTATTTCTTAAGTCTTTTCTCTTTTATTTTTGATCTTTTAAAAGATCAAAAAGATTTTCGGTCATTGTTTTAATAATTTCTGGACAAATACACCATTTCATGCGGAAAAATGTTAACCGTAGGTTTCTACTAGCAGCATCTTCATACCATGTAAGTTACACGTAAATCTGTGAACATTTTTCTGTTTTGGTTTCTTACCAAAGTATGATACTACCTTTAAACATAAAGTTCCTTTCAAAGTTCTTCAAACTCTATTCTCTTCGCTAGTACTCCCTTTCTATCAATTATTGTAATGTTGAGTGGGGAAATTTCGAATGAATTTAGATACATCGACTGTCTTGCAAAAAATAGATTGTTGGATGAATATTATAACGAACGCATCGTCCATGACTCATAGCCAACCACTCTTGAGAAATTTGAAAAAGAGCCTTTTTCCATGTGTAAATACTACTGAAAGTTGCTACCTAGTCTACTATGCAAAGTGTCTGTATAATAACCGAGTCTTAAAGGGATGGTACAGAACTGGTTTTTGCGACAACCCATTGCTGACAGTGAAAGCACATTATGTAACCCATCATTCATATACCTTAACGGACAAACCTGTAGAAGTTTGAGGTCAATCAGCCATCTGGGTCGCGAGAAATAGTAAAAACCCGTGTACAGAGAACTGTACACATTTCAGCGAATGATTAAAACGCTTCGAAGCGATTTATTCCGATCGGAAAATAGTTTCATTTATTTCTGAACGAATATGGCATTTCAGACAAAAACATTTCATGGAATGTTTTCTCCTAAATCATCACCATTATACTGTGTGATTTAATTAACCTACTCGTTCACATTCCTCAAAACAGGGCATTTGATTCTTTACTAGATTTACTGGACCCAAACTATAGAACACTCTGCCACTGGCTCTCAGAGAATCGATATCTTACATTAGTTTGAAAAGTCAACTTAAAGGATACCACTTAATACAATGCACCAATCCAACAATTTAATCTGTTTTCGGTCTCTGTGCACTATATACATTTCATTTATTTTGTCTGTATTTTTTGTAAGGTATACATATGTAGCTTTTACTGCATTGTTTCTTCAGTGGGCTAGTCTAACACAGGCGTGTGCTTTTTAGGTTTTGTCCCCTTCATTTCTTCAGTATGATAATTTAATTTAACATTCAACTTATATTATATATGTTTGTCACATCCCAGGGTTGGCACAACCCAAAAGATGGACCTTCGGTAGCCCAAACCGAGTCCCGGAACACAAGATGAAATAAAACACAGTGGATCCTTCTGACTATATTACAATTTATTTACAGTTTAATCAATCAAATACTAACATTTATAATCTACTAGATTTATGGCCTACGTCAATCGTCTCGGGTTTTCTTTGGTCCTGACGCAATAGGGGGAGGGGGTTTCAGAAGCTACGGTGGCGGTCCCTAGTTCGCCGCTGCGATCCGGCCCTGTCACTTCTGGTCAGTGGACGTACTCGTCTCTCAACCCCGAAAGCTCTGAAAATATAATTCCAATCACACTTCCACTAATAGTTCTAGGTGGGTTCAACCAAACAGTAATTTGAGCACGACGTATTCTTTCTTAGTCGCCATGAAATTAACTTATAATCAGACATTAATAACAGACATTAATAACATACATTTTAGCAAGTATAATTGATTTGAAAATCTCCGAAAATCAAATACAATGGTTAATACATTTTAAACAAACAAGATAATTCATTTTTATTAAACTTACAGGATTTCCGGTGTTCCTAGCTTGTTTGTCCGATAGGGTATCGGCGGATTTGCCTTCAAAATGGCTCGCTTAAATTAGGTTGCCTAAGGCTGGCTTGCTGTGCCCTATCCTTAGCTTCTCTGTGCTACTTCAATTTTCCTCAAAAATAACACCTCAATGCATCTTGGCTGGTTGCAACCCTCTCCACGGAATCTCATCTCCAAAATCTCCAACACACCCTAAGTGAGAATTTTTGCAATGACCCATACTGTGGTCCAAGAATTCAGTAAAGGCATCCAGACCCAAAATATCTTTTCAACATGCAAATTTATGCATACTACGGGCTCGCCAGCCAATGACAACTTTACACTATATACACGACCCCATTATTTAATGGTTCACTAACTCCTGCACCAGTTGGGTGCGGCGGCCCACAGGAAAATAAATCTCGTTTATCACCACCCCTGCATTAAACTAAACTTAGAAATTGTAGGTCGCCCAAATTAAATTTAAGTCTTTCATTTAAAGAGTCACTTCGATTAAAATAATTATGATCACCTTGTGACAATGTTTATTAAATTTGTTTTAAAAGTTGTGTACTATTGTTTTATCAAGAAGATGAAACCGTCATACAGTTTTGAAATCTCAATCTTAAAATCTTTTGAAATCTATATCTCAGGTATTACTCAAACATTGCAAAGCTTCCCAGTACTGAAATGACATGTTAATGATTATATATTGATTATATAAAAAAGCCATATCCTCTTTGAGTAATTCCTCGTGTAGCGTTTCCTTAGGTTGTTGCATTGTTAATGCTGCGTATACGTATCTTCAATGATCCTTGGGATATAGTGGTATGTGAGTGGTTTCTGGCTTCTAACTGCCAAACGAAAAGAGATACTGTAATTGACTACATGTATATGGAGACCAACAACACCGTGCTTGGTAGCTCATGCGCTGGTAATCGGTGTTCCGGGCGCCGCTTGTTTGAATCCCGCTCCAGTCAATTTTTCTTTGTTCTCTTTTCATTAGCCTAAAAATTAATTCAGACAGTTTTCCGTGTGGTTATTTCATGATTAAGAAAAGTATTGAATTTATTATATAGAATTCGCAAAGTCAAAACCGCAGCAATAATTATCATTGTTACTAAGACGTCAGGGTGATAGAATTATTCAAATTGTGAGTCCTTCATTGACGTGTATCTGCATTGCGTGCTCAGTGCATTTTGAGTGCACATTCATTGACAATTCATATGCCGGCTCGGGTGGGATAAGAAACCATGACCCGCTGCTTATTAAAGGTAATATCATACTTTTATCGTGGCCCTGGAGGGACATATTTTTTACGATTTGTCGCGAATATTTTGCGACTAGTCGAGAATTTTTTTGAGACCAGTCGTGAATATTTTTGCGACCAGTCGTGAATTTGTTTGCGACCAGTCGTGAATTTTTTTGCGACCAGTCGTGAATTTTTTTGCGACCAGTCGTGAATTTTAAGCGACTTGTCGCGAATATTTGTTTAGTTTGCTGGGTGGTCGGGGACTGGTATTCTGAAAATCTCAGGGCCAACCACTGAAGTGTAAATACATGTAGTTCACTTCGGTGGGACCAACTAACATAACTTACACTTGCAATGCCATCTCAAATTACTCACAATTTATGTCTTGCGTTAGACCTTAGAACTGAAGTTATTGTAGATCCATGGTTAGATCATGGAGGTAGAAATAGACTACCTCCATGGTTAGATAGGCCTAGACCTATATCAGTATCAAAGGCATGAACAAAAGTTCTTATTCCGATTGATCAAGAAACCCTCCACCTTGAAAATTCGACGTGCACAGAGATTCTTGGTATGGGAACTACATTAAAAACAATGTCCAACGCAATAATGTCGCGTGCACAAAGTACGTAGGCCAAATAGTACTATATTAAGATGTGCAGCATGTACGTGGGACGGGTTTGGCTCCAAGACCAGCCCTGCCTGCTACGTCGCGTTGCTGCAACAGGCCGACCACCCAGCCAACTAAAAAAAATATTCACGACTAGTCGCATAAAAATTCACGACTAGTCGCCTAAAAATTCACGACTATATAGTAGCAACAAATTCGCGACTAGTCGCAAAAAATTCGCGACTAGTCGTAAAAAAGTTCACGACAAGTCGTGAAAAATATGTCCCTTCTGCCACACGGGTTATAATATGATTTGATTGCCGCCTTCGTTTTCTGTTTATAGCTGACTAATTTCTTACCGGATTTAACTTTCTAACCTCTGCACATTGTTCTCCACATTCCCTTCAAATTTAGATGCATAAGCGACTGACATTTCTCCTCGTTGTCTCCATCCTGACGAGCGATTTACTCAAGCTACAAGCTACTATTACCGACACTATTCCCGCAGATGGTGATATGAATCCTGCTGCTCCAGAGTGTGGTCAAATGTGCTGCCAGGGACCTGCTGCAGTACCAGGCATCCCCGGCATACCAGGCCAACCAGGACCCTATGGACCAGTGGGTCTAAAGGGTGAAATTGGTCTACCAGGGCCCAAAGGTGACAGAGGGGAGACTGGAGCCGTGGGTGAGCAAGGAGAGCTCGGAAACCCTGGACCTAAAGGGGAAGATGGCATGGGGGTGCCCGGAAAGATGGGTCCACGCGGTCCACCAGGATTAGCTGGAGCAAAAGGGGGAATTGGTCTGAAGGGTGAGAAGGGGAACCGAGGGGAAGCACCTACCAACCACCGAGTAGCTTTTACAATGCAACACACTTCCACTTTTGATTCTCAAGGTCGCCATACACGTTTGCCCTTCGATAGTACATTGACGCTTGCGCCGGGTACCAACATCAGTCTGGAGACGGCTACCTTCACATGTAGTATCCCGGGCACCTACGTCTTTATGTTCTCTTTGACCAAGTATCCTGGTTATCAGCTCAATGTACGTCTTGTAATAAATGGTGTCAATATTGCCGTAGCCTACAGTTCTACATCAGGTGAATACGAACAGGTATCTAGTAGTGCGTTGGTTGTCCTCCAAGATGAGGACGAGGTGAATTTGCATGTCAACGGGAGGGTGTATGGCACCTACTATGGTACATTCAGTGGATTCTTACTTAACGAATAGAAAAACGAAATACACCAACCATCCTGAGCGATTCTAGAGGGAATAGGTCAGTGGGAAAATGATGATATTGTTTAACATTGAAAAAGCGTAAAAAAACATGCATTCCATATAATATTGTGGATATCTGTTACTTGCAGAAAAAAAACGAGCCAAACAATATTATATTTGTGGTGATTTATTTAAAAGTGCTTATTTCGCTTGACACATAGGCTCTATATACAACAATTAGACTGAATTTAAATAAAGATTCGTTCCATCTTCCATTACGTCAGTGTACGTCATATACCCAACTTAGTACACGTATAAAACGTTATGCACTGAATTTGTCCGAACATAAACTATAGTAGAAAGGGCGTGTTCTATTAATAGCTCGAGCGCGGAGCCCTATTGTCGGTTAAAGCTGTCATACAAGTTAGGCTTTTTATGGAGTTTACAATTTTGAGACAAACCTCTTACATTTTGGTTTCGGATAAACTGTTCGTTTCCTCACAAGATTGTGAGATTTTCGGGGTAAAATATCTTCGTGAAGTTCGGATCAACATGATAATGTTTGAAAGTTAATGATTAAACCAGCTGTTATGATGATTTGCTGAAAAGGAAGAAACAATTGAGAGGATCAAGATGTCATGAAGGTTGTGATTACACCACATGGTATCAAATTACACATTAACAGAAGGCATCACATTCCTGACAGTAATCATACTTCAATCTTACATTCCTTCATTTAGTTAGAGGGGAGTGTTGACAAATCTATAAGGAAACTATCATTCTGGATCAAAATATCAGCCCTTAATAAAACCAATGATTGACCTGGTTAAAACCATCACATGGTAAGTGCAGAATTTCTAATCAATGCATTATATCTGTTCCGGCTAATGGTTGTGAGTAAGGAAATAATAGACAAGGAATTGCGAATTCCGACACTATAATTACAATATTTTAATATTTCTATATTAATATTAACATTTGCGAAGTATAAGTAAATTATGACAGGTACTGGTATCGAGACACATTATTATATAATACTTTAAAACAAAATTTTCAGAAAGCAGAAAACATGCCCGAACACATTAAAACCAATACTTTCATTTAATGATATTACATTTTCGGCATTTCATGTTTATATCGCTGATTTCCTATTCTTTGTATCTGTTGGCCTTTTGTACGAGGTTTGAGAATGACAGTGAACCCAGTTGCCGAAATTGTGACTGATATCAATATTAAAATGCATGGAACCCTCATTCAAAAATAACAGCCCATCGAACTATTCTCTTATTGATGGTTTAGTATAATGAGTAGATTTGCTGATTTTACCTGAAACAACTTATAATGCTAAAGTGGAATTATAAACAATTCTTTTAATTGATATGCCACCTGATAAACTTCCAATTATCTTATAATCTTTGCAACCATCTGTGGAAACATGTTTGGTGAATGTATTTTATTTTAAGACATTAAATCTAAAAGAAATAAATTGTGGCCATATTCCGGAAAACATACGAGACTATTTCTTGTTCACCCTATTCATCCGCATTTTGATTATCATTTTCAGTAAATTATGTTACGATTCACTCGTTCCGATCGGTCACAATCCATTCTCTGTAAAAACCCAAGAAGATTCGTACAATGGGAGACTTTGGAGCTGGGTCTTCAATTTGATTGCGCACGCATGCTCACAATTAATTGTGCGCGCATGCCCAAAGCAAGCAAAAATGAGACTTCGGTCTGCTGCCGCCAACGTCTCAACATTCTCCCTTTCGGTCTTCTCAAACTCCATTAATTTACCCAGAGTTTTTCGGAACTAGAGATAGATGCTATGTGTTGCGTCTGGCCAGATGAAAGGGGCTACCTGTACATTTTATAGATGTTGTGGCGCATCCGGGGGGTGGAAGCATGATGGGTATAGACGTGCAAATCCTATAATGCATGTATATCTCAACAATAATGAAAATTCTAAATAACTTTTTGTACGTGTTGAAATTGTGCTTAAATTTGACGTGCGATATTGTGGTGGACAAACGTTTACATGGTGTTCTTGATGTGAAGGATATGCAGGGTGGTCCCGCCAGTGACCAATAAAAGACAATGACACCATGGACCGTGTGTTGAGTGGCCTGACATAAGAGTAACGTTTATATTTAGGAAAAGTCTGTTGACATCCGAAGTATATCCATGCAGTATTTAAGATAATTTCTCAATTTATCAATGAGGGTCCAAACGTGAAGCATCTGTGGAGGAGTATACAATGGTCCAGGAGGAAGTATACTCCCCTCGCAATGGCGATTGCCTCATTGACATATTATGTATGTCATCACTCACAAGTGAAGCAAGTATGGGAGCAAGGGAACAACCTCTCGAGAGGAGTATATGGGGAAGTGTCGTGGAAGTATTGGAATGCCCTTATAGGTACACTCCCCTGGAGAGTGTACCTTATCCCCTGGAGAGTGTACCTATAAGGGCAATGTGAACATCAGAATTCTGCACCAGATGAAAGCGTATTTACTGTACGGTGTAAATTAATGACCCAAAATTTCCTTATACACTGTATTTGATACTTTGGCGTTACAAATGAACATTTTCTCTAAGCATGACACTGCTAAATTTGGTACGAGATTAACACGTTGTTATTGGACCTTCTTAATGATTGTTTCTCTCAATTATTGTAATAATGAACAACAAATTGTAGTTATATCCATGTTGATATTTTATGAATTTTTTTTGTGTCCTTGAAATAAAATTGACTTGAAAATAACCTTAATTTTTGCCATGATTCGGACACCCTGTCCATGATTCGGACACACATGAAAAAATGCTGAAAAAACATGCCTTGCAAAATAAAATAATACCTCATCAATGCAGTTGGCAAATTCTTAAGTTGCCACCATTTATTTTCCCAAAAAAGTGTCAAATTTGACTGCTCAGAACTCTAAAAAGAAAATTGGTGCATTGACACATCCAGGACTTATTTTCAGAGTTTTTGAAGGCAATGCCCTGACTAAAACGGGGCATTTCGGCCTTGTCATGAAATTGAACTCCATTCCGTCCGTGCGCTCCCGTGCGCACGACTCTAGTGTGTACATTTTTGTACAACGTCAATGGCGTAGAAATTAGACTCCAGCCATTGACGAAATGAACGGCAGTCGATGGAGTGGAGTGTAACTTCGAGGGGAATGCCAAAATTTCTCTAATTTACTTCTAAAATGGAACATACACAAGCCACAAAATTATTTTCGCATATTTTTTAGCGATTCTGGGGGCCTGGGTAGGATAAATCAGTGTCAGAAATCATGGCACATAATACCTTGGCTTCTGGACAAGGAAATTTATGCAAGTTCAAATTGGCAACGCAGCTCTCCATAATTTGGACCTTGATGGTATATTGATGAACAGAATATACCAGTTTCATATCAAAAAAATCCTGTTAAATTTCATTCATTTTCTGTGTTTTTAATGCATTTTCTCACAGCCCTATTTTTAACAGGGCTCTTAGTCTTAACTTCTTAAGGATCACACTTTTTTGAAACTTGAGGCTGCACCCCAATTTCCTATCATAAAATGTGACATTTTATAATAGGAATTGGATCATGTATGTGGCACCGTTGGTTAGTCTAATAGGCCCTAGTGCACCTATCGGAAATAATTCCACTGATGACCATATTTGTGCACAACGCTATAGAACCAACAGAGGGCGTTTTGAGCAAACTGGCTGTGTACAGTTTGTAGATAAAAGAATCTTGTAAAACTCACTTTTCAGATATTATACGCAAGTTTTCCACACCTGAGATTGAAGTTTATCATAATTTGTATCCAATAAGTTAACTCTTGGAGGATATAATCCTTTTTCCGTAATGGTGATCAGTGGAATTCTTTCCCATTTGCATTTGCACATTTCCGAGCATCCGAATGCTTCCGAAAACGTTGCTTCCGAAGACCTGCCGAAGATGACGTTCGTTGTGACGTCACAGGTCATTTAAATAAAGTAATAAAATTCACTTTTTGGCTCAGATATATACTGTTTCGTGTGTATTTCAGCGTTTCCAACCCTCTTGAAACCATCTTAAGGCGTTCCATGCGATTACAATGTCAAAATGTTGGCTACAACATAGATATCTGGGGCATTTTTGGTCATTACCTGTTTTTTTTCTACGAAAGTAATTAAGAGTGTTCCGATAAAGCCCTAGTCGTGTGCAGCGCCACCTACATGTACCGGTGGTTCCGGGAACATTGCGTCCAGCACTGACCGCTCTAAGTTTTGACCAATCAGGGGGCATCTACTATAGGAGTAGGATGATACTCAGACACAGGGCGTTTACGAAACGGAGGCTCAGGCTCCGACTCCATTTTCATGAATATATTCTGAAATAATGGATATTAAAATAGAGGCTTTTTGCAGCGGTTCTGAAGTAGATTCTCCGTAGCTTCAGCTTCCATGCAAAACCACAACCTATATTTTTTATGGATATCAGAGCTGGAGCCTGAGCCTGATCCCGGTAACTTAACTATACTGTCAATTGAAAGAGCGTATTCTATAAATAGCTCGAGCGCGGATCCATTAGTCTTGTCCAAGACGTTGATTATGCGCGAGTCCCTCCAAACAATTACCCACCCATACGCGAACAAAGTGGAACATTCCACCGCACGACGGAAATCAACGTCTTGTAAGTTTGTGGATCGGTTTGCGGAAACACCGTAATAATCGTACGTAGGCCTACTTTCGCACTTCTATATCGTTCGCACTTCTCGCATTTAAGGTCTCAACGTTTCGACTAGTCTGCTCTAGTCCTCTGATCATCAAGAGACGATTGAAATGAGGGATGTGAGGTGTGTTTCCGCCAACCAATCCACATACCAATTGTCACCATGCAAGGCCTCAAATCTGTCTTGTAAGTTTACTCTAGTGTCACGTGACAAAAACTAAGCATGACCTCTGTGGGTAAAATTTGCGTATTAATTTGGGTCAACAACAATTAAGGTGCATAATGAGCTTTTTGGTCAGCGTCCAATCCACGCACGTGGTATGGCGTGATACCAGTGCATATCAGGTAATGTCGTTTGAAACTCAGCAGATAGGAAAAACAGATAGCTCCATGGTCATTACCCAAGGCATGGCTTAATTATACTTCGATCAACCGCCCATGCGGCACAAAAAGATTTCGAGAAATTCGAAGGCATGAAATATTTCACTGAATTATAATGACGCCATGGAGTCTGTTCCTTGCTCCATGAAGACACAAACTGGTTTCGAGGGGCATGGTAAGTAAATTTATTCCATTTCCAAGTTGTATAAGAGCCGTAGCTTGCTGTTCTCGAAAATTCACGAATCCCAACTTTTGTAATGCAAAATCCAAGGCCTCCAAGTTCAATACGATCAGTAGTCTTGGTTCCAAGACCTTCGTTTTTGCTGCTCTCCCCGGCCCATAGGGCGCCCCGCGCGGCGGATATGGGAGAATTCCGTCAGACTTTTGGATTGTCACGAAGGTCTTGGATATTGTAAAGCGATGTTTAACCTTTTCTTTACTTTTCGTCGAATCTCCCTTGGATTTCCAATGGAGCCAATCAGCGAGCGAGTTTCAGCTCACATCATGAACGTCATGTCAGACAAACATTGTTGACCGTAGGCGTATTTATGTACGTTGGGGCCTATGTCACGCTGCATTATCATGCAGTATATTTTGTAAACTTTTCGGGGAAACGTTTGAGGACTGTACTGTATGTAGGCCTACTACGCAATCGAGCTAGCGTTTAACTTAATTGGCAGTGCATATATTCTTTGCCGTCTAGTAGCTCGACGACGAATGGTTACGCGTTATTTGTGGAAACATGGAGGAAGGAAAGACAAAAGCAGTTAATTTTTTGCAAAAACTACATTTCACTTTATAGATCTAAATCCCAGGAAAAAATACCATCAGTCCAAGTCTCCAAGAGGTTTCAATGATCACAAATTTACAACCTCAAGAGTTAGAAACGATATATTTTGTGCAATATCTGCTGCCCACAAAGTGAAACACGTACATAACATGTGAATTAAATGATTTTGTAGCGTTTATGTCATGTTGTATTATTGGAATGATTTAATTTCATATTCGCAAAATGATTTCGTATCGTTGAAATGATTTCGTTCCGCTGAAATGATTTCGTATCGTTGAAATGATTGCGTCATATATGTTCCTTTCTTTTTTAAATGGTTTTAATTTCTCGAATTAATTTCGTATTCGCAAAATCATTTCGTATCGTTGAAATGGTTGCGTCATGTTGTATCGTTGAAATGATTTCATTTCTCAATTTTATTTTCATAAACAACATGAAAAAAAAGTTGGTCGGCGTACGAGTTGACCACCTTCGTCCCAACATCATCATAATGTTGTCGCCTATGACAATGCCTTCAAGGGAACGAATTGACCAAGACGGCCACATACATGCACTCCATGGCTTGTAGTCCTTGTACCATGGAGTTATTAAACAGTTAAATAGCTCCATGGTTGTACTGTATACATGGTATCATATTACACATTAACAGAAGGCATCACATTCCTGACAATAATCATACTTTAATCATACATTCCTTCATTTAATTAGAGGGGACTGTTGACAAATCTATAAGGAAACTATCATTCTGGTTCAAAATATCAGCCCTTATTAATACATGTATAGTAATATATCTGGTTAGAGATATTACAGGGTCAGTGCTGAATTTCTAATCAATGCATTATATCTGTTCCGGCTAATGCTTATTATTATATGAGTAATTGACGCACAGACAAGAACATTTGTAACTCGAAACTTCTTTTAAGATGATTAAAATATTTTAATAATGTTACTAAGTTATAGAACTGAACATAGGATATATAGTGTAACATGAATAAAATGGAAATTGAAGAGTAATAAATAATCATGAATGGATCAGATGAACTGCCTTAGAGAAATGGTTCAAACTGCGGATATTATTAATGGTCTGTAACATAAAGGAACATTTGCAGAAAATGACTTTGGGGTTGAGGAACACAAACAGCTGAGATCTCCAATCAAAGCAAGTGAAGAATTATTGTTATTATTTAAAGGGATGGTACAGAACTGGTGTTTGCGACAAAACCGTTGCTGACAGTGAAAGCACATTATGTAATGCATCATATACCTTAACTGACAAACCTGTAGAAGTTTGAGGTCAATCAGCCATCTGGGTCACGAGAAAATAGTGAAAACCCGTGTACGGAGAACTGTACACATTTCAACGAAGGAATAAAACGCTTCGAAGCGATTTATTCCAATCAGAAAATAGCTTCATTTATTTCTCAACGAATATGGCATTTCAGACAAAAACATTTCATGGGATGTTTTCTCCTATCATCACCATTATACTGTGTAAGTTTTATGTGAATCTGTGATTATGAAGTGTATTTTGTCTTACTAATTCTGTACCCTCCCTTTAAAACTAAACAACACAGGAAGAATTCCTAGGCAGTACGGCAGTAGCATTTTACCTTGAGCCAATTTGCAAATCCTACTTAATTTTGTGATATGTTTATTTCTGCATTTGATGTTGGGCTTGAGGTACTAAAGGTCACTTTAAGGCACTGGTTCGTTACAAATTCAAAGTTTCCTTCTCAACCCTGAATTTTTCATCATGTACTCGGCAAAACATAGGACCTTTACGAAATGAGGCTTGAGGCTAGGCTTGGGATTGATTTTGCTACTGCCATGTTATGTCCTAAATGAACTGACGGGCTTGAGATACATGGCAAAGTTGGAGCCTCGTCATATGGCCCAATCCCTTCATTTTGTTTTGTGGGCCTCAAATGGCGGTAGCGAAATAAGTACCAAGCCTAGCATCAAGCCGGGTTTCGTAAAGGCCCATAGTAACATAGTCCCATGCTAGGCAAGAATGGTGCTACTAAGAGATTATCCAGCAATTAACAGGTGTCACTGATAATGACTACTTAAATAGAAGTAAGAAACAATTAAATGGACCTCTTGATATTTCCTTCCTGGTGTGGAAGCTCCAATGCTACCTTCAGCTTGATTTCCTTCAAGATAACATTACCTATAGAAACAAAGGAATATCTCAAACAATGATGCAGGATGGGTGGGGGCAAAGCAAGACAAAAGTCTCCTTTTAACTTTCTTAGGCTCACTTTTGCCTGTCATCAACTCTTGAAACCAGTCAAAGAGTGCAGGCGCGGTTCTAGAGCCAAAATTTTGGGGGGGCTAGAAGAGCCATTATTTTTTTGGGGGGCTAGAAGACCCAATATTTTGGGTTCTTCCAACACTCGCTTCTGCTAAGTCTTATTAGGGGTCGAAAACATGCACATTAGAGCCCACACAACGCGTTTTTTATGTAATTGGCGCTTAATAGCTGAAAAAATCCAGTATTTTCAAGACTTTTTTTTTTTTCACTTGCATTTTTTTTGGGGGGCTAAACAAAATTTTTGGGGGGCTACAGCCCCCCCTAGCCCCCCCGTAGAACCGCGCCTGAAAGAGTGTCTACCTTGTGATTCGACAATAATCTGCAATCATTTGTGATGACAAGGTTTTGTTTTTATGTATTGAATGACTGACATCTGAAGAAGGCTTCTAGATATACTGGCTCATCTTGAGTTGCCAGCTTCTGACACAGGTGGACGTACAATCATCGATGTTTCATGAAGATTGAGTCCATGGATGCTGGGCAATCAGTTGGCAATGTCTTCCAGGAGGTCTTTCCTTTAGATGCAACAGGTTGATGTACGTCCCCTCTCACTGGACAATCAATCGCCTACGCCTCCTGCAGAAAGCCCCTAGGTTCCACTGGTTGTAAGGCATCATCCAATGACCGTTGTACACACAGATGACAGTCATCTTGGGACCATAAGTCAAGTTTAGGAGCAACTATGAAATCAGGCAGAAAGAGAGAATCGGGTTGGTTTTAGACAGGTAATCCGAACAGCCACTGAAATTTAAAGAGGATGTTCACCACTCAACAAACATCGCTTTATTTGTTAGAAATATAATCCTTTAATAACTTGACATGAGAAAAAAAAATAGTTATCTCACACTAAACACAGAAAGAGTCTTTTTGGATGATTTTTCTCTCAACATGCCAAACCCGCAACCTCCACAATTTCGTCAATGGGGCAGCAGACAAATCTGTGTGATTTTATGACGTCAGATATGCGAGCCTTTTGTTCAAAAGAAAAGGCTCTCATATCTGACGTCACAAAATCACACAGATTTGTCTGCTGCCCCTATTGATGAAATTGACAGAATTTGAAGTTTGGGGAGCTTGCGGGCTGAGAGAAAAATCATCCAAAAAGACTCTTTCTGTATTCATTGTGAGATAAATAATTTTTTCTCATATCAAGTAATTTAAGGATTATAGTTCTAACAAATAAAGCGAGGTTTGTTGAGTGTTGAACATCCTCTTTATAATTATTGAACACAAGGTTATTAAACATTTCCATGTTTTCTCACAGAAAAGCTGAAAAAGTATTTAAAGGTATAGAGGTTATTCACCGACGTCATAAAATCACGTGATTGGCCGTCAAGCTTTTCTATGTTGCCCATGGTTACCCGTAGGACACTGTACGTTGCATGTGCACTGAAGCGTATTGTTTCGCGTGTGCAATCATTGTGCTTGACAGTCAATGATGTCACGTGAATAACCTCTATAGTACAGGATTGGTAACATACCCAAACAGAAATGTTCACAGATTTACGTATAACTTTCAGGGTATGACATGTACGAAGATGGTGCTGGTAGAAACAATACGTTAAAATATTTCTGCCTGAAATTGTGTATTTATCCATAAATTAGTCAAACAAAGACTGAAAATAGTTTTGATCTCGGAGTAAGATCAAAACCATTCTTTATGTTTTATAAGAAAAATTGAGTTGGGTTTTCGCTATTTTCTCGTGACTCAGATGTCCGAGTGAAATTTCACAGGTTTATAATTTCATGTACATGCTGGATCAGACAACGTGTGAGTGCTGTTCTGTAACCTTTACCAATCATGTATTATACCTTTAAGCTCTTATCATTTCAAATAAATACTGTACACACGTTTTTTCATCAATACTGAATATTGTAAAATAAATATACCATAGATGTACATTGACTACCAAATGACAAATGAAACTGAATTCAACCCACAGTATGGGAATAACTCACCTTGGGTGTGATCAGGAAATACTGAGATGTGTTTTCCCGACAGGCTGTCTTGACAACAAGCTCAAAGACTCGCCGTTCATTGCTTGGATCCATGCCCTAAAATGAATGAAGCAAAGCACAATGGTTCTTGAATTGTCAGAATGCAGCTCAAAAAAATTATATACATATATACTCGATTAAGTGCTGAGATTTTTATCCGGTTAAAGATTAACCGACTCGGATTTAATTATCGGATTCCAAATTCCCGCTAACCGTTAACCGAAACTGAAAGGAAAAAATGGGAGAACCTTTGGCTCATGCTCAACAACCCAAAAATTTAAGTCATTTATTTTGTCCATTTTGCCAAATAGAAACATGCTTTTCACATACCAGATGTAAAAGAAACATTGTGCACTTGGTCTAAATGCTTGATCTAAAAAACAACATCATAAAAAGCATTCTGAAAGCGACTGTCACATTGAAGAAGATATACCATAAATCGCACACGTTGCACATGATTACATAGGTTAACCATTAACCTGATTGTTTCTTTTTCAATCAGTTACCGGATATGAAATTACCCGATTCTGCCCAGCACTAACTCGATTACCCTCTTTATTTTTTGCAACAGATTAGTCTTTTGGAATACTTCTCAGAGATATCATATACCTGATTGATCTCATCCACAACTCTGAAGGGGCACTTGTTGAGTTCCTGTAGGGCCATCAAGTAGAGGATAGTGGAGACACTGCGTTCACCACCGCTCTGGTAGTGGGATGTCAACTCTCTCATTTGCTCCGATTTCCTAAACTTGACCTGGATACTAATCCCATACTTGTCATAATCTTCCTGCAATGTTGGAAGAAAAGTAAAATGACAACAAAGATTTTTACTTACACAGATTTGCATAAAAGTATGTTTTACTTCGCATACAGTCTTTTAACACCTTCTTCCCCGTTTTTCTTTTGTTTTTACCGGCCTGATTATCAGTCAACTGGCCAGGCCGTGCATACAGGGGGCTCGGCGTTAACAATGCAGGCACATAATTGTTTAATACCACCAGCCAAAAGCCCAAATTCCAGACTGACAGAATCGACGTTACCCCATCTGTGTTCGAAGTTTACAATCTGCTAGACAATAAAGGTTCAATGAACCTTTCACTCCAGATAGTACCCTCCATTTCGTGCATTTCAATGGAAAACTAGAACAGCGAAGCTGTCATGGCTCGCTGCAGCATTACGTGCAGTTACAAACACCCATCCATCACACACACACACACCCATCCAAATAAAAATTCAACATTTTGAAACAATAGACAAAACTTCAACATTTTGAAATGTAACAGAAAAAACTTCAACATTTTTCATTTACAATAATAACATTTTTTTGGACAACACACCCATCCCCCCCCCCCCAAAAAAAAAAATCAAAATTTTGAAACAATAGAAAAAACTTCAACATTTTGAAACAATAGAAAAAACTTCAACATTTTGAAACAATACAAAAACTTCAACATTATCCATTTATAATAATAACAACATCATTTTGGACAACACACCCATCAAAAAAAAAATAAAAAATTGGGGTTCAAGCACATACTAAAAAACTCTAACATTTCACGCGGACGGCCGGACGGACGGCCGCACTGACGGCCGGCCGGACTGACGGACGGACGGGACGAACGGTACTACTACATAGGCTTCGCTTTGCTTCGCAGCTCGCCAAAAACAACAAAACCGGTCTTCAAGTCAACAGCGCACGCGCATGCACAACAGCGCTGGCGCAAAACAACCTGCCCATGCTCACAATTGCGTGCGTGTGCGTTGTTGACTTGAAGACCGGTTCTCAAAAGTCTCCCATTAATATTCTTACGCCATGACATGAGGCAAACTGCTAAAGATGCTTCCCATCCGCAAGAGGTTTAACAACCAATGGCTTGTGCACCTAGGACCTTGTAAAGTTTTTCCAAATATTTCTAAAAAGAGCAGAAATGCTAAAAAACAATCAATTTTTATGTGGTGGTTCTTGATGTTGTTCATCAGCTACACCTGCTATAATTGATTAACGTCAGATGCTTTCGAAAAAAGGGTATTTTTTCCATTAAATTTCCTTTATTTCTAATGCTTACGTCATTCTCGCATTGCAGTTTGACTTCTCCTGCACAGCCCATCGCTTCAAAGAAGTTTGAGAATTGTTGGTTGACATCGGTTATCAGAGAGTTTAGTTCCTCTCTCCACTGTTGCTTGATGTCGTTGATTTCCACCTGTTGTCGATCAATGCGGCTCTGGCTTCTATCCACCTGAGCAATTTGGAGGTAGAGAATATGCAGACATTCTCTTTTCAGGAACAACTTCAATGTACAGCATGGATGGTTTACAATATTTTCGGTTATATGGCTTCTGACTAGCTAGCTCTCCCTCCCAATGCTCTTGATCATAAGGCTAAAAGGTTATGTAGTGGCAGTTCTATGGGGGAATTGGGGGACTTGAGCCCCCAAAATTGTGTCTAGCCCCAACAAAAAAATGCAACTGAAAAAAAAATTGCTGAATAATACTGGATCTTTTCAGTTATTACTTGCCGATTACATGAACGTGTTGTGTACGTTAATACAAATGCATGCTTTTCTACTCCTACAGAAGCGAATGTTAGAAGAAGGGTCTAGTCTAGCCCACCACCATGGCGCTTCTAGCCCCCAAAAATACATGGCTCTTCTAGGTCTTGGATTTGACTCTCAGTTCACCCAGATGCTTCTGTATTAACAAATACACACCTCTTTGGTGAGATTGAGTATCTCTACTTTCCGTTGCTCGTAGTCTGCAACAACTCGCTGATCAGTCTCAAACAGACAGTCCGCTTGGGCCCTGACGAAGTGGATCTTCTGCTCAATGTCATCAAGATCATCAGGGCACGTACTGAACGCCTGCATTGATAGACAATGGTAACTTTAGTGCTGTCATTGTGATAGCCAACCTAAGCACAGCCAATATGTGGCATGCAAGAATAATTCTCAACATCTGCAATTGTCCTGTCAAACACTGTGACCATTAAAATCAAATAACTTTTATTTTCAATTCGAGTTGACTAACCTGGGGACGATTTCACGAAACTCGTCTTATTTTAGGATCGATCTTTTGACTTAGGACGAGTCCTGGGTGTAAGATCGATCTTAGCTATGATGCGTCCTGAAACCGATTTCACCAAACGCATCTTATCCAAGATCAGTCCGTCATGCTGATAAACAAATTGTAATTTATTGGACAAGGATGGCCTTTCCAAATACAACGGCTGCACCATGAGCGAGTGCATGCTAGCCGTAGTTTTATGCTTGCGGTGTGCGCACCCAGCATGAATGAAGTAAGTAAACTCAAGATGGCTGATTGGTTGTTGTTTGGGCGAAAAGTTTTCATCTACTGAAATAACGTACTCACATGGGTGACGAGCTCAGATTCATATGTCAATCTTGAAATAATTATCCCTGTCAAACAATAGACCTATATCCTCTACATTTTCCTTGTCTTAAACTATCAAGTGGATTTCTCCGGTCACAGACTATTAACTCACCTAGGCTAGGCCTACCTCCGCGCCCGACAATTCGCTATCACTCAGCAAGAAGCGTAAGCCCCATTGTTGTTATTTAGTAGTATACATGTTCGTGCAGATAAGACGACCCTATGACCCGTCCTAGGTTAAGACGCGTTCAGCAGCGTTGCTATGGAAGTTGAGATGCATTGAACGCGTTTTAACTTTGGTGAAATCGATCCTAGGATGTGTCCTGACATAGGACGAGTTACGCTTCCCAAGACGCGTCTTAGCGTTTCGTGAAATCGGTCGCTGGCACCATTTCTTGATCACTTCAAGGTATAATACATGATTGGTAATGGTCACAGAACAGCACTCACACTTTGTCTGATCAAGCATGTACATGAAATGATAGACCTGTAAAAAATTTGAGCTAAATCGGACATCTGAGTCACGAGAAAATAGCGAAAACCTGACTCAATTTTTCTTATAAAACATAAAGAAGGATTTTTGATCTTGCCAAGATCAAAAATGTTTTTTGTTGTTTGGTCTACCAGCACCATCTTCATACTCATGAAATATAAGCGTAAATCTGTGAACATTCCTATTTGCGTATGTTACCAATCCTGTACTGTACCTTTAAGGATGGCATAAACTCCTTGGGGAAAAAAAGATTAGGGCTGGGTCGGACCGATGCGATCGGATTCCGTTTCTGATTTTTCTTTCCGGTGTTCCGATGAAACAATAAAACACATAAGAAATACTTTTTTTTAACTTTCTTCTAAAAATCTTAATAAAAATCACGTATCTTAGATTCAATCTTACCAATCGTAAAGTTATAGTTCCTGTAGCGAAAAAATAGTGATGTCAAAAGCCGAGTCGTACGTACGTTGTGTACTGTACACATGTTGATGTACATGATGTGTACCTGCCGAAGCACGTGGTTGAGACTCTCGCTGGTGCACTTTGCGTGGAGTATCATGCATTGGAAATTTGACAGTGTGCGCGATGATTGTTTACGTCTTACTCACAGTGCGACCGTTGATTTCGGAAGGATTTCCGTTGTTTCTACATGTACTTAACCAATAGGACAAAATGACTGTTTGAAATTCAAATAAGTTTTAGCTGATCAGGAAAATGCGATTTTTGGTACTTTCGGAATTTTGGAAGGAATATTTTATTGGCATCTCGCAACGAAAATACAAGCCGACATCGGTGTAACGGTACTCCAACCGTGTTTATCGCACGTGTTCGATGTCGGGATTTAAAAAATGTTTTTTTTTTATTTTGGGGGTCTTCAAAGTAGGTAATTGTTTGTGAAACACCGAATCCCGACCGAAAAACTTGGAACAAAAAAAATTCCGAGATGACTCAGCCCATTTCTTGATCACTTCAAGGTATAATACATGATTGGTAATGGTCACAGAACAGCACTCACACTTTGTCTGATCAAGCATGTACATGAAATGATAGACCTGTAAAAAATTTGAGCTAAATCGGACATCTGAGTCACGAGAAAATAGCGAAAACCTGACTCAATTTTTCTTATAAAACATAAAGAAGGATTTTTGATCTTGCCAAGATCAAAAATGTTTTTTGTTGTTTGGTCTACCAGCACCATCTTCATACTCATGAAATATAAGCGTAAATCTGTGAACATTCCTATTTGCGTATGTTACCAATCCTGTACTGTACCTTTAAGGATGGCATAAACTCCTTGGGGAAAAAAAGATTAGGGCTGGGTCGGACCGATGCGATCGGATTCCGTTTCTGATTTTTCTTTCCGGTGTTCCGATGAAACAATAAAACACATAAGAAATACTTTTTTTTAACTTTCTTCTAAAAATCTTAATAAAAATCACGTATCTTAGATTCAATCTTACCAATCGTAAAGTTATAGTTCCTGTAGCGAAAAAATAGTGATGTCAAAAGCCGAGTCGTACGTACGTTGTGTACTGTACACATGTTGATGTACATGATGTGTACCTGCCGAAGCACGTGGTTGAGACTCTCGCTGGTGCACTTTGCGTGGAGTATCATGCATTGGAAATTTGACAGTGTGCGCGATGATTGTTTACGTCTTACTCACAGTGCGACCGTTGATTTCGGAAGGATTTCCGTTGTTTCTACATGTACTTAACCAATAGGACAAAATGACTGTTTGAAATTCAAATAAGTTTTAGCTGATCAGGAAAATGCGATTTTTGGTACTTTCGGAATTTTGGAAGGAATATTTTATTGGCATCTCGCAACGAAAATACAAGCCTACATCGGTGTAACGGTACTCCAACCGTGTTTTTCGCACGTGTTCGATGTCGGGATTTAAAAAATGTTTTTTTTTTATTTTGGGGGTCTTCAAAGTAGGTAATTGTTTGTGAAACACCGAATCCCGACCGAAAAACTTGGAACAAAAAAAATTCCGAGATGACTCAGCCCGAAAAGAAATCATTCAACAAAAATGGAAGAAACAAATTCAACTTGCTTCTCGGAGTTCCATGGATGGTTCAACGGAGCCCGTCAGTTCCTGAGCTCTCTTGATCAGCTGTCTGGCGATGTCCTTGGTTGCCTTCATATAATCCAGCAATTCCACTTTCTCATTCTGCAGCATGGGTAGGTGAAGGATAACTGCTTAATAAAGATTCCATACAAGCAATAAACTGCTGCAAACTTCTCATCAGCCAAAAATGACCTGAAATAATTATATTAAATGCTTTGAGTTAGGAGGGCCTGACGCATTTCGAACCTAGCAGGATCTTTCTCAAAGACTATAATAAATAAAGCTAAATGCTTTCCATTTAACATGTTTAATTAAAAAGCCGTATCCTCTTTGAGTGATCCCCCATGTACCGTTCCCAGGTTGCAGCATTGCTGCGCCTATCAATGAAATGATCCTTGGGATATGGCGGTGTGTGTGTGAACTCATGGCTTCTGACTGCCAAACGAACAAAGATAGCAGACTATTGGGAACACCACCAACATAGGGCTGGATAACTCAGTTGGTAGAGCGCCTGTGCGGTATTCGGGAGGTCGCCGGTTTAAGTCCCGCTCTAGTAAATTTTTCTTTGTTCACTTTTCAATGACTTTAAATTCAGTCAGTTTCCCTTTTGGTTATTTGATGCTTTACATTTTGTATGTAATTAGTGTCCTCCAAATGAGTCAGGAGGATTGGGATAAGACTAATAAAGATTCCAGTACTATATGGGATGAATATAACCATTCCTTCCAAGGAAACTTGAGGATATGAGTAACGATGACCTCTAACATATGACCTCGTACATCAAGGAAGCACCATTCATTCATTTATGTCCTCCAGATGAGTCAGGAGGCATGGGACATGCAAGATAAATCCCTAGCACATGGAAGGCCGACAGGCATATAGGCCGGTTGGGATGAGTACCACAAATTTGATTGACACAGACAAATTCAAGAATCGGTAAATAGCGGTGTGGGTTCCCAAGACTCGTCAACCCCATACCATCCTTTCCATCTGACGAGGCCTTTGAAGACAGTGAGCTAGTCCGAGATTCCAGGACCGGTGAGCAGATGGTCCGGCTTTATGGCTAGTCAATGTAGTGACTTGTCATACCTCTAATCTTTGAAGGTTGGCGCTTGCTTCTCTCAATGTTGCTTCAATATGGGTCTTATGGCTGACAATCAGAGCGTATGCCATGCCCAATTCCACCTTGTCCTTTGTCTTCTCAATACATTCCTAGAAAGGGAAGGTCACATGATACAAAACAGAAACAAAACAATACCGCCAAGTTGAGAAAACAAATATTGCACTGCTCCAGTAGAAGTGATCTGGTCACGCTGCTGGATAGTTGGAAGGGTGTTAGTGCAGTAAAGCAGAGAGTGTACACTGTCAACATTTTTGCTAACATTCTCCATAATATGACTCTTGAACCTGTGTAAACTAGCAACATTTGACCAACATGTTACCGTGATGTTGCTGAGATGTTGTTGAAACAATGAGCGGGAATGGGCATTTGGATGGCAAATTTTCTAATTTAGTAGCAGTATCTTGCATTGCAACTTTCTTTATGGTATTGTCCTTATACTGTTTGCATGTGACATCCCACAGAGGGGTACATACTACCCATAACTCGATTAGCTTGTTCTCATTGTCTTTAGACCCCTCTGTACATGTGTAGTAGGTGCTATTTTGTTTAAGTTGCATGACTAGGTCAGGTGACCTAGAGCCTACTCCTGATTGGTTAATGTGGGCAACATGTTGGCGAAATAAATGCATTTCCATTCTTTCGTCAACATCTGAGCGACAGTTGGGCGACATGTTACCCAACTCGTTTTGCTATGTGTACACTGACAACATTTTAAGCAATAAGCTACCTGGTCAACATTTTACCGAGATTGTTACTGAGAATGTTGACAGTGTACACTGCTTTGCACAATGGTTGTGTCTGTGAATATCCCTCCAGTTTACTTGTCACACCTTAAAATGCCTCCAAACCAAAACTGGAAATAAAAGTGGAACTAGAAAATGACAATCAAATGTGTTTTGGGGTAGTACATTTACCTGACTGTTATAAAAGCAATTCTGAACAATGTGGTCATTGAAAAGACTCTGCAAACTTCTGCTTATTTTGTAAATCAATGCCATGCATTCAGTCTGTTATTACCTTGATGTGCTGATGGAATTCCTTCACAAGCTTGATTTTCTTTTCGTTGATGACTTTGATCTTCTTGCGCATTTTCGCTTCTTCCGCTGGCAAATCTATTGCTGCTGCTTGAGACTTTCGAATTCTGTGCCAAAAGAGTAACTTCACTTGATAAATCCCAATGGATCACAATACATGTTTTTATCTCAGTATAAACAGGGCTGGAAGGGGTACGTAGTTCACAGTTAGGCATCAAAAGTACCAGCGAAGGTATATTTATACCACTTTTTAAAAGAAATATCATACTTTGGTTTTGTCAAAGAAATGCAGATTCATGGGCAAAATATCAAGGAATATACAATAATAGTCATCTGTGAAATTTTCAATCCCATACGGTGCCAACTTTTTGAGAAAACAGTGAAAAAGGGCCACAATATTTATCAAGTATTTTCACCATTATTTTTTATCTTTAAAAGATCAAAATTGTTTTTAGTCTTTTTGGTTTTACTCTTTTCTTGATAAATACATCATTTAGAAAAAAGTAGAAACATTTTAACTGTATGTTTCTACATGTGTACCATCACCATCTGTATATCCTGTAAATTATTCTGTAAAGATTTCTGTTTCGGCATGCTACCAAAGTATGATACTACCTGAAAAAAAAAAAAAAAAAAAAAAACTGGCAAATTCAGCCACCAGAGCAGCCGTTATTATGGACACTCACGTCTCTTTCTTTGCAGCTATGTTCTGATGGATGGTCTTGTGGCGATCTCGTTTGTGTATCAGTTCTCTTTTCTGCTCTTTCAGTTCGTTGTCTTGGACCATCAGAGCTTGTCGGCGCTGTTGGAGTTCTTTGTAGCTGCGTTGCCCTTCTCCAAGTTGTCGCTCAATTTCCTACACCAAGACATTTTTACAAACTGATTGATTGATTGACTTTTTTTTAGTGGAGGTCAAGAAGACACAGCATAAAATGATATTTACTTGGAATATTTTGAAGAATTACTGAAATAAGCCCCTCACCAATTTTTGTTGTAAATTCCTTTCCTCCTTTTTTCATATTTGGGATCAGTTTTATGCATGCTGAGATTCCAATTTGGGGAAAACATGAAAAGTAAAGCTTTTGGCTCCAGTATGTTTGAAAAAGTGTGAAGGTTAAGTTGTTCTTCGGAGGTATTACATGATAGTACATCCATGGTACAAGATACAAGGGGGCAATCAGCTCTCTTCAAAAAGGATCTCTTGGGTATAAGCTCTCAATATAAACTGCCATGACAGTACAACACCAATGCTCCTTGAAAACTTGGAGGGTTTTGAGAAATGCATACATATACTCCAAATTCATTGAACTATTCAGACGAGAGACAATGATTCAATTTTATGCTCGTCAACATTTATGGCTCCTTCCCTTCTTTTCAACATTTTGATCAAGTTGTGAATCCTGCTTAGGGCAAACATTAGGTGGATGGAGGGGGTCTACCTTCCCACAATGTATCTGATTTCATAATGCAGGCTGTAGCGGAATTCATCCATTATCGATATTTAAAATTGATTTGTAAGTTCATTGTAAACTGTAAGTTTATTCCAAATGAAGACTGATATTTTTCTGTCCGTAGCAGTATTTTATTCATGAAAATTTATCTTCCACTTTGCTTATCTCCATCCATTCTTTGTTAAAACCTCTACTGTACTTGCGGTTCCAACCATAGGACAAGTCATGCATACTTGTGTAAATGTATTCTTTTAGGATTCACTGGACCTAGCCAACCTATTTGTTCTGTCACAGTTCCTTTTATTTGACTCTTATATAAGTCCAGGGAACTGAATTGTTAACGACCATTTTACTGCTAGAGTCTGGGCCGATATAAAGATATACAGTTAAGCAAAGTCGTTCTACACTTCCATTTTTTCCTCATTGGTTGTCCAAATCATAAGACCTGGGTTCAGTAAGATGTTTGTAGGCCTATTCTGCCACACCTACACAGGCTTCCAAAGAAAATCTCATTCTCAGGGGACCTCCTTCCGACACAAAGACTGGTTTGAACATAACTTTGGGGGTTTCCCATTAAAACACCTACCTGAATGCTTTGTTCAAACTCCTTCTTAGCACTCATGTCCACTGTAATGTTGAGCAGTCTTGCATCAGGGACATAATTGCTGGCTGTGGACAGAGTGCGATTGCCATATCGAGACTGTTTGACGCTGTAATGGTAGTCAGGGGTGTAGAACCTTTTAATGCCAGACTCTTTCACAACCTGTCCAAATTTGAAAATACGGCAGTCAAATGTTTGTATTAGGATGGTGGTTGTCTCCCCATTGATAAATAAATAATAATTCCAGTTTTGTAAGCTCCAAGTTTTGCAAGGAGACACAACTAGTTTGACCGATTCACTTTTGAGCAATACGCGTACGGCATGTTCGAGGTTACAGTCACTTTACATTTACATTATTAACATTTAACTAACCAAAATCAATTACAGATTCATCCAAACAGGTACACTTTCATAGACTTGTCATGTGATCTGCACCAACCAATCAGAAGCTAAGTATTCAAATCAGCTGACGTCCTGACAGCCAATCAAACTAAACTACAAGGGGAATAACTATAAAACTTCAGCTCTCCTTAAAATGTCTGAGACTTTGTCTTTATCATAATAAATAAATAAAGTTACCTGTCGTGATCATTTGTTGATTGATAGGACTGATTCTTACAGTCTTTCACTTATGTCATCATCTTTCATACTTATTTCTACATATACAGTATCTAAATAAATCCTCATTATCATCATTACTCACACATATTACAACCGTATCTCTAGGAAAATGAAACATGCAATACAGTAATCCAAACTGACCAGTAAGATCTTATACTTACTTTATCAATGCTGTCCTGGGTGACCCTACTTCCAAGTGGGACGTTATGCAGCCTGTGTAACTTACATAAGTATACCATGACTGCATCCGGAGCGTCTATGAGTTCACGTAGGTAATGGTTGAAACCCCAACGCCTGCCAAGACAAGACACATTATCAATAGACGTCACTAATGTAATGAATGAGCTATAAAGTTATATACCGCCCTCTATTGGCCTTAGCCTGCATGACCTGACCTGAATAAATCAAGACCAGCCATCTTGAATATTACATGAAAGCTATGTGTCACATGTCGCTATAGTTTGTAACAAATACAAACATTACAACTAATACACCAATCCAGTAGGCCACGCCCACCATAGCAACGTCCAAGCAACAACGCACACGCGCACGCACACAACATGTCACGATTGCCCACACGCTACGAATAGCGCTGCGCACTTGCGCTAAAAATAGCACCGAATCTCAGACAAACATTGCAACGTGGCCATGCAAACGTGTGGTAAGTGGAAGTATTTGTGCGCTTCGCGCGTGGTGTGACACAGAAGGCACTTCTCTCTGTTGCACTTTGGTTTTAGAAAAGTCCCAAAATGTACATTTCCTCTCAGCCAGGGCAGCGATAGTCAGAATTACAATAAAATCTAAACCCCGCTTACCATGGTTAAGAATAAAACTCGGCTTTGTAAAAGAATTGCCTTGTGCATACAAAAATTAAAAATATTTTGTCAAGACAAAATGGCGGCAATTTGTAGGACCTTAAATAATGCCCTCTGATTGGTCAATTTGTCAAAGGGCGTGGCCTACTGGACCGGTGTATTTCAATTGTCAAATTCATTCCATACTGTGACCATGATTCAGGGTCAGAGTCGAAAACAAGAACAAAGGAAACTGACAGCCATAAATAATTTGATTGATACTAACTTGATGTCTTCAATGGGCTTGACGGGCTGGAAGCTTGCAAGGGGCTCGTTGGGGCTTTTGACGACATTAATTCTCAAGTTCTGCTTCATTCGCACCTGAAAAAGTGGGGAAGGGCAAGAAGACCTTTCATGTAATTGTGTCCCATGTCTCAGGTATCAGACTTTTCAAAGGTCACCTGTAGTCTTCAGGTTATGTGCGCTTCAGCCAAGCTTATAAATCATGATGCTAGAATCTTGGAAAAAGGCATTGCTTTGTTCTAAAACACATCCATTAGTAATTTCCCGGTGATTGAAGCAAGGATTCTTCAAATCAAAAGTGCCTATAACTCTGTCGATCTTAATTCTGGAGAAAAACCTGAGAACAGCATATAAAGCAGTCATCCTTGATGTGGGAAGCAAACCTCCAGGCAAATTCGAAGACAAATCCAACAGAACTACTTTAAACAGACCGAGTTCATTCTGCAAGAGAACTGTGCCAGTGTGACAGCAGAAAAACATTCAAGTTTTAATCAACTTAGCCCAGGATTTAATGAGTGTAAAAAGAAGGTAACTAATAAATTCCTAAAATCGTCTATTTTGCTCACAAATGATATCTCATTAGTTTCAATCTTCTAAAACCTGTGATTCAAGCCTCAGGCCTTGACGTGTTGCAATCCAATGTCACATTTAGGAAGGTAAAACTGATTAACGGTAATTTCAAGGTAATATAATTTTGTCCAAAGACATGCAGATTCATGAGCAAAAATATCAAGGAAATTACAGTAACAGTCCTCCGTGAAATTTTCATTCCCATACGATGCCCACTTTTTGAGAAAACAGTGAAAAATGCCCAAATCTTTTCACTTTTACCAGTATTTTTTATCTTTAAAAGATCAAAATTGTTTTTGTTAATACGGCATTTCAGGCAGAAAAATGTTAACGGTATGATTCTACCATCACCATCTTTATACCCTGTAAGTTATAGGTAAATCTGTGAAGATTTCTTTTTCGGTACGCTACCAAAGTATGACAGTACCTTTAAGTGAATTTAACAAAGGCTGATGGCAGAAATATTTAGCATTGATGAGCAACAAGCCACTGCTGCTCAGCTCAGCTTACAGACTACATCTGTTTCATGTTCCTTGTTCCCTAGTCTCTTGAGAGGGCCTGACTTACCAAGCTCACAAACAGCTCCATGTCTTCAGGGTCCTCGCACACGAATGCCAGCATGTCATTGGTTGGTATCGCATGTTCTATGTACTTGGCATGATCCTTGTTACGTACGTTGATCTGAAATAGATCAGTTAGAAAGCCTTCCTTGCTTATCTGGTTACAATAATCCACAAGCATAAACAGTAGCAATCACTTCCCAATGCCTGGTCCACATTTGGACGTAATACTCCGTGACATCCGAGTCACATTTCTGACGGCACATTGTCACTTGCTTTTAATGGCAAATATGAACCTATCAGAGTAGAGGACAATGAATTTGATTGGAAATTCTGGTTCTCAAATCCGAAGTGAGTTTCTTCCAGAAGTTGGGATTTGAGAGAGTTTCAGAGGTCGACAATGACCAGTCACACCTTTGTTCATTACATTGTCAGTTCTATTGCTTATGAAATGGGCTACATGAGGAAGACACAATGCTATTTTGCTTACACAGTAATCCGAACACATGTTTTGAAGGGCGCCCTCTTTTGATTAAAAAGGAAAACTGCGGTGGTGTCAGTATATTATTTTGTACACCGCCAATCATCTTTTATTGAAATATAGGAAGCCGGAAAGCTAATCATCAGCAAAAGACCGGTGGGGAAATCCGGGAGATGTTGTCCATGCCAAGTATTCTTCCAACTCTGTGTTCCTTTCGGGAATAAATCGCGCACCACGTACCAAGTTGTAGTGCATTTAGATCCATAAACCCCACCGCAGTTTCTTGTTATAATCAAAAGAGGGCACCAGTCTAAATCTTGTGCTCGGATTACGTACTGTATATGATTGAGAGTAAAGGAACCAACAAACCTACCACTAATGCGACAGGTTCGTGAATGGTGCTCTTAAACATATCCCGATTGGAGCGTAGCCACTCTACCGCATTGTAGGTGTCTCTGTAGTACTTTTGCAGCTCTCTCAATCTTATGTCCTTCTGATCGTTCAGTCGTCTCAAGCGAGTTTCAAAATCTGCCAAGATTTAAAATCGTTGATTCTGTGATTTCTATCAATAATCAGTCTGAAATCTGGCATAATTTCCCTTGATGTATAACTGCACTATGAATATTGGCTTGTAATAGCGCATGTATCTTTACATAGACCTGCTAGTGCTGATGCGCCAATGAGGGACCTGAAAATGTTGCAATATGGCAGATGCTCAGAAAATGGAAAGCAATTAAGTGTTCTGTGTCATTTTTCATAGCTCCTTTTCTACCCACAAAACAAGACTTCCCGAATGGTGCAACTGCAAGACAGCAATTCTTAAGACAAAAACATCAAAGTCTCAGGATTGCAATGAGAAAATATACTTGCATGGCAGCGCCCAGAGCAAGTGCAGTTTCCTTTAAAGGGCATGTACAACATTGGTCAAGGTGACAGAGCAGGTGCAATGCCATTCATAATTCGATTTATCATGGAATAAAGACAAACCAGTGAATTTTTTAGCTCAATTGATTATTGCAAACAGTAGAAAACGACAAAGAAACATTGCAATTATTACGCCAAATTGTGTGGGAATAGCCGTCTCATTTTTGATCTTGCCAAGATCAAAAAATGTTTTGGTGTTTAGTTTTATTCTTTTCTGGATAAATACAGCATTTCAGGCACAAACATTTTTCACAGTATGGTCCACCGTCTTTATACCCTGTAAGTATACGTAAATCTGTGAACATTTTTCTGCTTGGATATGTATACCAATGTTGTACATGCCCTTTACTAAAAGTTAAAACCTATTTTCCACCATTTTAAACTTAAGACATCCCATAATGATGTTCTCTCTGCTTTATCAGAGAGGAATAATCTAGAAGCTTCCCGGAGCTCCTTGCCAGAGCTATAACTGTGACTTAAGTTATTAATGACGTACCCCTCTTTTCTCTCTGGAAAGCCTCCCTCTCCGATTTGATTTCACCGTACTTGGTATCGATGCCGCTCACTTCACGTACGACAGATCGCAGGGCTGCTGCATTCTGATCTAGCTGAGGCTATCCATATCAAAACAACAAATCACATATTACCGAGTGTCTATGGGAAGAATATATCACAAGGTACATGTAAGACTTACACAGTTCCACTGGGCTGAGTATTTCATAAAGAAGCAACTAGGATATCTCTGATATAATGCCATATCCCACAGTAGTGTGTGCGTGGTTTCATGGCTTCTGACTGCCAAACGAACAAAGATAATTGACTATTTGGGACACCACCAACGTAGGGCTGGATAGCTCAGTTGGTAAAGCACCTGTGCGGTATTCAGGAGGTCGCCGGTTCAAATCCCGCTTCAGTAAATTTTTCTTTGTTCACTTTTCAATTACTTTCATTTCATTCAGTTTCCCTTATGGTTAATTGATGATTTTATGCAATTGCAATGAACCAATATAGAAATATCCACAGGGGCAAGAATACAATACAGGACTGTGTTTCTTGCTTCAGGACTGTGATGTGTTCGAATCAGATGGCAAACTGTTAACAAGCGGCTGTAGTTAAAGTAAGATGGTCTTAACAATACCTTGATATCATCAATTGGTGGTAACTGCTCCAGTTCCTTCTGCATGCCTTCAACCATATTCAGCATTTGCTGTTTCCTAGACAATCAGACAGGTTCATTCCAAAAAAAAAGAGAAATTATTACTCTAAATGAGGTAAGGGGGCAGGAAACTCAACTCCCCACTTCAATTCAGAGCATGTCTACCAACACCTGAGACAATTCTGGAAATTTCAAAGGTTACATTGCTAAAAAGGACAGCTCTCAATAAAAACTAAGAGAAGCTTATAACGGAAAATTAGACATTCTTTCAGTCTTATGATCAGTCTGCTCCAACCATCAACTCTGAAGATCTTGGACAGACCTGACAACGAGCCCTTCTCTAAAAACACGTAAATAATTACAAGCTTAACATTTTAATGCTAAGGAAATCCTCAAAAGCAATGGTAACACTTCTTTCTGACAGCCTCCTGAGTTGACTGCTGATCATATGACTGATCATATGACTGATCATATGACTGATCATATGACTGATCATATGACTGATCATATGACTGATCATGTGACATACTTGGCCTCACGCTTCTCCTCTTCTTGCTGTTTGGCCTTGAACTCATCTTGAACTTCCGTCAAATCGGTGGAGAATTCGTCAATTTTTTCATGCTTCTTGTTTGCTGCATTGGCCAACTGCCTAGCTTCGTTGGTCTGAAGTTTAAAGAAGCCAAACAAACAAATAATAATAGTTCTCGTTAAGCAACAAACAGCATATTCAACTGTAAAAAGGTCGAGTCCTGTCCCGAATCTACCATAAGACTTGTTTTCACTGATTCACCAATTATAATCCTAAATCCCCATGGAGTAGTCCTGAATCTGACATCTGACTTGGTGGATTTCTGATGGCTCATTTTACTTGCAACAATGGCAAAACAGAGTCCTGTTTCCATCACTATCCACTGACAGATGGGTTTGGGTATTAATAGATTTTGGGGTTACAAAGAGTAAACCTTGCATAACTATGAAACTCAATCTTGAATAGCGCTCCGCAGTAATGAAAAATCCCCGGATGTTAGACAAACTTTTCATGCATGCATATGCATGCACACAAGCACACCCAGTACACGTTTGCATGGTTGCAATGTTTTGTCTGAGATCCGGTGTGACGTCACAGCATTTAGCCTGCTATTTCTAGCACAAGTGCGGAGCGCTATTGAAAAACTACCAGCACTCCAAATTACCCGGTCCTTGATGACTGAGTCAACCTCCCGAAGCCTTGTTGTAAACCCGTCTAGCTTCCGCTGGATGGGACCGTTAACGGCCTGCGCTTCTTTTAATTCTTTCTTCAAAGAATCCTGTCGGGACTTCAGCTCCAAATACAACTTGCGCTTGACATCATATTCCTGATTCACAAAGGAAGAAACAAAATTCAGTCACATTATGAATTCAGGAATTATTAAGAAGGTCCAGATGTACAGAGTGGCTTTCCAGGGAGGGGATAATAATCAAAGATCCTATAGCTGTGCAAGATAGCCTACTCTTTCATAATCACGTGCAATCAGATGAAGTATGCACAGGCGGCCATTTTCGTAAGCCAAATTTACTGTTTTCTTTTGGTGTGTGATTCTGGTCGAAGAAATAATAACAATAGGCTTTAATAATGATTATAAAATTTATTTGGGTGAAAGTTTCATCTTACAACTGTTGAATTTGACGTGAATAACATCAGAAATAGATCTGTTGCTTAATAAATTATCTTGTGGCGGAAGCGGCACGATACAATCTTTGATAATAATACTGTACAATCATATTTCCAACAGTTCTTTAACATTTTCCCAAGCAAAGACATTTTTTATCTTGAAACTTCTAAAAAAAAACTTTTTGTAAGATTCTGAAAGGTTTGAAACTTTATGATTCAGAATACATATTGACAGCAAGGCCTTGCTTGATGAGGGAAGGCGAATGGTCTAAAAAAATGTCTACGTACCACCCATGCTTTCTTCTTCTCTAAGGTCTCGATGACCTCAAGGTGATGCTGTCTCTCCTGATAGCGCTTAACGTCAGCCTCCAGGCGGCTGTTCTTCTGTGTCAACTTCTCCAGGTGCTCTGTCATCTCTCTGTGCTTAAGTAGCATGTCCTTCTGGTTGCTGCGGAAATTCTTCAAGCGATTGTGGTTTTCAAACAGCTCAGGAGAACCCACCTGTTTTATTTGGACATGATGAGCAAAAACCACAAACACAGGCTTGGTTTTAACTTGAATCAACTAGGACAATGATGCAATAGGTTTTAAAAGTACTATCACAATTTGGTAGCATACCGAAACAGAAATTGTCTGCAGATTTATCTAAAAATTACAGGGTATAAAAATTGCGATGGTAGAAACATACCATTAAAATGTTCCTGCCTGAAATGCAATGTTCATCCACAAAAGAATAAAACCAATTACAAAAACAATGTTGATCTTCGGAATATGAAAAATAATTACCATGACTATTCTAAAAATACCGTGGAAGTCTTTCACAGTTTTTCAAAAAGTGGGCACCCTATGGGACTGAAATTTTCACAGATGACTATTATTGTCTTGATATTTGTGCCCATGAATCTGCATTTCTTTGACAAAAACTAAAGTATGACATTACCTTTAAACCGTTTTTTTGTATTAAACATTGTGAGAACTGTACTTACCGCTTTTTCTGTGTTTTCCAGAAGTTCGATATTCGACATATTTGCAAACTCAACGACCTTGTCCTGGGGAAAAACAACAAAGTAAGAAGGAAAATCAGCAAAACACTTACAGGCTGGGCCTTACCATCATAAACTGGATTCCTGCTTTAAGAAAGACTAGTTTAATCCTTACCCTCTACAATTTCACACACAAGACAAGAGCTTCTAATGACAAATTACCACAGTTTCCACAGGGGAATGGATCATAAACCACGCATCACCACACAAGCCACACTGCGGTATGTTGTGGTGTTCTGGATACCACACATACCTCAGGAAAAAACTCGTGTGTAAGCCTTGAATTTAACAGAGACCAAGGAGGCCATGGCCTTCGTTGCTCTGCTTCTTGGCTCGTGCTCCCCTTCAAATGTTTCCATAGCCATTATGATTTTCCAATGGAAGTGCCCCTTGCAATGGAAAAGTGGCCTTGCCCCCAGAACTAATCTCAAGGTTATGCAGGAGGGTAGGATTAATGATGGCTGAACCAGTCTAGTTGGATATAATGGAACCAACCTGCAGGTTGCACCCAAGTAAATAAACTCCCATAGACAACAGTGATAAATCATCAAACTTCAAAAATCATTTAAAAATATACAGAACTCTCACAGCTGTTCAAGTTACACAGAAAAATGATGACCAACATGTCACCTTTCATTTTCTTTTCAATTTATGGTAGGGTGACCATTGAATATTTGAGATATACTAATTCTCAGCTGAACACCCCTAAAACAAGGTATGGATCACTCCAGTCAAAGAAGCCATTTTCAAAAAAACATCCCTCTGCAAAGCGGCTGAAATAGACCCACTTTCTCACCCAATTGCATCAAAAATGGTCACAAATGGAAGCCCAGAGTCCAGGCAGGAGGTCCAGTGCCATATTTCTTCAATCCTTCATTTTCATAGCTCTCACAACTCTCTTATTTAAAATATATTGAGTGCTTAACTTTTATTAATGAGCTCGGCGGACGGATTTTGGCCCTATTTTACTTGGGTGCACCCTGCAGCCTGTACATGGCATGGTCGCACTGGTTACAATTACAAATAACCATGCCACACCCACAGTCGCACAGTGCACCAGGGAAATGTTAGTATCGACTATCCGAACACTGCACTTGATGTGTGTCCATACTTCGGGCCAGCTTTCTACAAGTGCAATAATGCACTGTACGTTGTGTCTATTGCATTTAAGTTTAACAACAGGCAGGGAATGCAATAAGACACAAAATAAATGTAAAATGGACTCAGGGAAAATGGCTTCAGATTGCGATGAATGGCTATTGCTCAAAATGTAAAAAAACAAAAACAACAACAACAACAACTAAAGTACATGACATGTATGTAATGCAAACAATTTATTGCCCTTCAATCACATAGTGCCTTTTGAGCACACATGAAAAAATTATGCGCTAGCTCAGGTGGGATTCGAACCCACAACCTCCTGCTTACTCGTGCAGATGCCATATCTGCTAGGCCACCAAGCTAGTTGGGGTCAGCAGAGTGAATCGAATCCCTTCTCGGCGGGCGCCGCAACTAATAAGTTACAATTGATTTATTGGTGGAGGAGATATAATAATGCAAACAATTTATTGTTTGCAATAAATTAGTGTGATAGTTGTCATCTGTGCACGTATCTAGGACTGAGAAAAGGAGGCAATCTGTTGGCAATACCGGTAGATGGAGAGTCTCCAGTTAATGGTACTTGGATGTTTCACTTTACCTGTGGGAGGAACTGGCACAGGTTATCAATCTGAATATTCAGACTCTTGACTTTGTCTTTGACATTGCTCATGTGGCATCGGCTACCGTTCAGGAACCACGCAGTCTTGTTGCCCTGTTTGGTAATCACACGTCGTATGATGACATTCTGAGGCCTGTGGTACAACTCCAGCTCAATGACGGCCTCGCTGCTTCCATGCTTGACAAATTCGCCCACCTACAGTGTGAATTAAAAAAAAAAGACCATATCAAATATCTCGATTACATGTACATGCAATAAGTTCTGGCCTGTTAATGAACAAAATTATTGAGCTTCTTTATAGAATTTGCCATTACTAAGTATATGTCTGTCTGCATCAGTAATTTCCCAAGGGATATCAACTAGTATTACAGAGTGAACTTCACAACAATGGAATAATTAGGGCTGGGATTTTCATCCGGTTATAGGTTTACCACCCCAGATTTGTTTATCTGATTACAAACCGTTAGTCAAAACTGAAAGGAAAAAAAGGGGCGAACGTTTGTCTCATGCTCAACAACCCAAAAAGTGTAAACTGTACAATTTCAGTCCCTTATTTTGTCCGTTTTGCCAAGTAGAATCACGCTTTTCACATACTTGATCTAAAAGAAACATTGTATGTACTTGATCTAAATGCTTGTTCCAAAAAATAATATCATGAAAAGCATTTACTGTATATACCATAAATCACACACAGGAGGTCGCTGGTTCAAATCCCACTCCAGTAAATTTTTCTTTGTTCACTTTTCAATGACTTTAATTTCAGTCAGTTTCCCTTGTGGTTATTTGATGATTATAAATCACACACTACGCACAAGTTGCACGTCATTGCATCTAGGTTAACAGTCAACCTGATGTTTTTTAGCAATCAGTATTCAGTAACCGGATATGAAATTACCCGATAATATCCAGCACTAGGAATAATCCGAGAATACATACCTGTTACTGTAACAGGAGTTATTGTAACTTACAATAAGAGCATGTCTGTTTGCCTTGTCAACAAGGTGTACAAAACAAAAATCTTCTGATTTGTTTAATATTCATACATTTTGACAGATAGCAATGGGCTTACCTCTTTGGCTCGTCCAAGCAAACTGGTACTGCCAGCTAACCCTAGGCACATTGCACACACCACAGTGGACTTGCCTGTACCATTAGGGCCCATAATCACATTCAAATGAGGCCCAGGACGAAATTCACACTTGTCGTACGTCCTGCAGAAAAACAGAAGGAAAGTTTGGGGACAAAATTTTACAACTTACAAGTTACACTGTTGAAATGCAATTCTCAACCCCCGCACAAGTTTTATAGGTAGTATCATACTTTGGTAAGAAACCAAAACAGAAATGTTCACAGATTTACGTTTACAGGGTAGCCACAGAACAAAACATATAGTCATAATGAAAAAAAAGTCTACCAAGAAAGTTAAAGCAAGACATTTAAAAAAAAAAACAAAAAAAACATAATAGAAAAAAACAAAAGTTATTTTATCTAAAAGAGTCACAAAAAATCGAAATAAAAAATCATCATAATGACAAAAAACACAAAAGTCGGTCAGGGGCGGGTCAGGGAGGGGGCGAGTCAGCCAAGGGGCAGGTCGGGAAGGAGGCGAGTTGTTCAGGGGCGAGTCGGTCAAAAGGCGAGTTGGCAAGGATTTGGTAAGGGGCGAGTCGGTAAGAGGCGAGTCGGCTAGGAGGCGAGTTGACCTGTTACCACATTTTTTTGGCTGTGTTCTTCAATGGGAGACTTTTGAGAACCAGTCTTCAACTCAACAGCACACGCGCACGGACAGCAGCGCAGGCACAAAACAATGCGCGCATGCTCACAATTGTATGCACGTGCGCTGTTCAATTGAAGACCGGTTCTCAAAAGTCTCCCATTCATTTTCATGCCAGCTAACTGGCTAACTAGTACTTAGGCCTACTGTAGTACTAGAGTCTGACTGTAGGCATGCCCTAAGTTAACTAGGCCTGCTAAGGCCAGCAACGAAAATTTGAGCCAAGGCACAAGGCTAAACTGACGACCAATTACACAGCGAAAAATTCCCCATATGTACTGTAATATGTAACACGGATGGGAACAGAGCCGTGTGTGAAAAGTGCCGCGCTGATGGGTCAATGCGCAAGGCAGTGCTTGTGACGTCACGGAAACCATGTGCTGGCCCAACTCACGCACGCACGCACGCAGGGCCGTTGAACAGCGAAAAATCCCTTACACAAATTGGCATGAAACAGCCGCAAGAAGGTGTCACGATCATCTCATTATGTGACGTCATCGCACTAACCAAGTTTTCACGAATGAAACTGACGCGCATGGGCACATATTCAGCAACGCCCACTCGAATCATTGACACTTCCACAGACCTCGCCACGATCTTCCGAATGGTACCAAAAACGTACAATATTGTACATTTCTTCAACCTTTTGACGGTTTTTGTCACCCGACGTTCGAGAACTCACGGACTCACTCCGCGGTCGTATTTTGAACTTTGGTCAGCTGTATTTTTCTTGCCATTTTACCGCCAAACCGTACGACAACTCCGGCAACCATGCAATTCTATGCATATTCATGTGGCGCTCTCAGCATACACAACCAACAGACCCAACACACGTTCTATGAATATTCAACGACCTAATTAACAACGCGGTTTCGCAGTAAAATGGCAAGAAAAATACAGCTGAACAAAGTTCAAAATATGACCGCGGAGTGAGTCCGTGAGTTCTCGAACGTCGGGTGACAAAAATCGTCAAAAGGTCGAAGAAATGTACAAATTTGTACGTTTTTGGTACCATTAGAAAGATCAAGGTCTGAAGTGTCAATGATTCGAGTGGGCATTACTGAGTATGTGCCCATGGGCGTCAGTTTGATTCATGAAAACTTCCGTTTTTGGTCAGTGTGATGACGTCACATAATGAGATGATCATTATGCCCTCTTGCGGCCGTTCCGTGCCAATTCGTGTATTTTCGCTGACGTTGTGAACCGTTGTGCCTTACGATACAAAATTTAAGAATTTGGCTTCAAATATTCAGATATTGCCTGCCCTTGCCAAGGTGATTAGGCCCCTAAGCCTCAGTCATACACCCCAAGTTCTGCAAAGAAAAACATTTGTAACACAACAGATAGGCCTAGGCCTTCCAATCATGAGGTATGGGCCTATATGCCTGCCCTGGCCTACTCGGTGTTAGTGTGTCAGTGCATGGAGGCCCCATGGAGTTATAAAACAGAGCTCCATCATAGACCATAGTCAGTGTCACTATGTTCCTTCCTCCATGCATGGTGTCACTACACTGAGTGTCACCGTCAGTGACAGTGCAGTGCTTACACGAAGTTCTCCATGAGGACTCGCACGATGGAAGCCTCAACATAGCCATGTGACTCATCGGTAGCCATGGATGAGTTACTGGCAATCCCGTTGACCAGTGCCCTTGAATTCCTGCCAGAAACTTGTTGCAAACTTCTACTTGCCGAAGTTGTGGAGGTACGTCCGCTCTTGGACGCCATGTTTACAATCGCATATTTCGCGCGGCATGGACATTTCAAGTACACGTACTGCCCGTTTATTGCAGGGGTGGTGATGTCATCCTTCAGGAGAAACTATTATTAATAGGTAATCCACCACTTTGAAATAAACATGGGAATTTTCTTGAATGAACTCAGCATGAAGTCGTATTTTAATTGATATCTTAAGTTTACAAGATAAGATTATTTTTAAATTGACTGTGGGTAATCAAATCTATGTGATCACGTTTGTAAGTTTCAAACATGTAGATATTATTTCGTTTTACCCTGCAAAAAATGGATCAGTCTAATGACCTATGACACATTCGCGCGGTTTCAAAACATTTGCTGAACTGTGCATGTAGGATATGGATATGATGTACGTACATATATGTACTGCATGCATATCGGACATGTTGGACGATCAGTGCAGTACTTTCCTGACATGACATGACTGGGGACAGCTGCTCGTAACTAAAATAATGTAGGCAGTAGTACTAAAGTATGTGTGATTTTATTGTTATTATAGGGTCGGCCCAAGGCTAGCCCATCCCCCCATTAATCCCATTATGAAGGGCCAAACTCCAAGCCAAAGGGCTTAACGTTAGTTTAGGAGCCAATTTTCCCTCAAAAATCAAAGCCCTCTACTCTACCAAAAGTAGGCCTACCACCAGTCTACCTTACCTTGCAACTGCAAGCTATGATAATCACTTACTGGTCAACATATTTAGGTGAGTCAGTTTGGGGTTACCTCAGTTTAGTACACTCATGGTAGCTGGTACCCAGCTTCTACAGCAATATTCAGAAATGGCTTCTAAGTTCTAGTTCTACTAGGCCTAGGCCTATTAGTATTACATTAATTAAACTAACGGGGTTAGGCCTACTTCAGTTTAGTGTACACTCGGGTTAGCTGGTACCTGGGTACCCAGACCCATAGTCATATTTAGGTGAGTTAGTTTGTATACAGTAATTTGGTAAACGAACTCACCTAAATATGACTATCTATTGGTCTGGGTACCAGCTAACCTGAGTGTACTAAACTGAGGTAGGCCTAACCCCGTTAGTTTAATGTAGGCCTATAGACTACATGTAGAAGCCATTTCTGAATAAATATAACACTACTATTAGTACTACTAGTACTACTACTAGTAAAAGTAGTAGGCCTATACTACTAGTACTACTACTATAGCACACTAACCCCATCTGGTCGTTTGGTTTCTCTCCGGCACCAGATTTTTATTTTTTTTGGAGGTTTTGGACATGAAATTGTTTCAGGGATTGCAGGATTGAGCTGCTGGCTGGTAAGATGAAATAAGATGAAAATGCATGATGAGATCAAGAGTGTTCGGTGAAGTTTATCGCAAATATCATTTTCACCAAGAGAGGGCGCTTCCACAAAGTATTGTGGGATACACCTGGGTCGAAATACAAAATACAAGTTCAGGAACACAGTCAGTGATTGAGTGAACACAGTGAAAATTTGAGTCATTGTAACTATGTAAAGTAAACAAAGCAATTTTGACTGGAGCGGGATCATTCGAATCTGCGACCTCTAGAATATTGTGTCGGCTCTCTTACCAACTGTTTCTCAGGTTGCATCATTCAATGTCGTTTTTATTTACCTCGAAAAACAGTGCTCCTACGGTCCTACCTCAATTTCATGAGTCATCATACGAGGCCATCAATTTGAATCTGGTCAAAAAAAATCCACAAACTTTTTCTGCTGTTAATTTCTATCATTTTAAAGGTACTAACTATCGTACTTTGGTTGCATACAGAAACATCTTCACAGATTTTACCTTAAACTTATAGGGTATAAAGATAGTGATGGTAGAAAAATACTGTTCATGAAATGCTTTATCATCAAGAAAAGGGTAAAACCAACCGAAAACAATTTTGATCTTTAGAATATCAAAAATAATGGTGACAAGATTTTTTTAAATACCATGGCCGTTTTTCACTGTTTATTCAAAAATTGGGCACCGTATGGGACTGGAAATTTCACAGATGACTGTTGCTGTATCTTACTATTTTTGCTCAGCATGAATCTGGATTTCTTTGACAAAAACCAAAATATGATATTTCCTTTACGTTGAAAGAGTAAATAGTGCCTTATTTGGTTTTCATGTAGGTCAAAGATGGAAACAATATAGGAAAATGTCTCAACCCAACATGGTGGATCAGGTCGCTGAGCACGTTGCTCAAGAGTTGATAGAAATGAAAAGCCAGTCATCCACATCGGAATCATACTTGAGAGAATCAGCGGCCCAGGTTGAACTCCTCCAGCTCCAAGCTCATGATCAGGCATTTCATGTTCACAAACCCGCCGATTTGTCTGCGAAGGACATCCAAGATATGACCGGCCCCGCAATGCACGTCCTTCAGACCATGATTGGCTACAACTCCAAACCATTCTATCAAGATTCATCGTTGCCCGAACCTTTTACCCACAATGAGAACTTTGACCACTTAGCTCATCAAGGAAGCTTACAAGGAGCATCTGGTGGTCTCCATGGCGACATCGGTACCCATGGCAACCAAGAAGAGGTCCCAGATGCCTCCAACATGCCTAGGGTGTTCATTATTGACAAATCTCCTGAGGATGGTCTCAATGCAGTTGATGTTGATTTTCTGCAAGCGCCTCCAGAAGCTGTCTGTGAATCTGAAAGGCAGGTTTCTCAGGACAGTGTCACTGCCGTGGAGGATGCACCCTCCATGTTTTACGTCCAGACAATCGTGGAGGCCAATGAGGCAGTTAAAAATCTAGAGAAACAAACTGGCTCCAAGTATTGTGCCTACAAAAGCACAGCAGGATTTGGGAAGACCGGTTGGTATTTTTGTTTTTACAGATTTTTCTCAGATTTTGGTTGGCTAGCTTATTTTTCAGGATGGAAAAAGTGTAAAATTCAAATTCAACATTTTCTCTTCACATGTTCTCCTCTGGGCAATGCACTGAACTGAATGCATAACATTGAACAGTGTGATAATGTGAGAGATTTGTTGAATCAGTGCCACTCCTACTCATGCATCAGTATAGACTGTTCACCATGGCAACCTTTAATGTGTTTCGCAATAGGTGGGCATAGGTGGCAAGTGCTTTAGGCACTCACCTCTCACCAATGTGGCCTGGGTTCGATCCCGGCTTGGGTCATATGTGAGTAGAGTTGTGCGTTGGTTCTCTCCTATGCTTCGAGGGTTTTTCTTCGGGTTCTCTGGTTTTCCTCCCTCCATAAAACCAAGCACTATCGATCTCAGGCAGGCTCCGTAATCATAATGGATTACCGGTATTGCTGGCAGCCGAGGGCGCCGATGAATACCGGCAATCTGATTACGTTGTAGCCCGCGCTTTGTAACTTTAAGAAAAGGCGCGTAATAAATGTAATTATTTATTTATTTATTCAATGTTCTCAAATGTGGATTTAACTGCCATTAAAATTTCTAGCCAACCCCTTTTCAGAATTCAGACTACCCTGCCTTTGTTCTCAAATTCCCATTTCTCTTAGAGTATGATCCAGCCAAGCCCCACAAGATTTACTTCGAGGAGAGATCGGGTGATACGTATAGCTTTGGCATTCCATATGATGGTATCCCATTTATCAATATCGGCAAGAAGGTAATGGATTGTCAGTATGGCATGGACCGATGTGTGGCTGCCAAGAGGAGATATATGGAGCGCCATGTAAGTGAACAAAGATTGAAATATCTTGGATTCCCATAAATTCATTAGATTCGTATTTGCCAGCCCATTGTGTTCAATATGCTCTTGGGTTGTTCAGCATTTTTTATTAGAGTGCACAATCCCAGTTCTTCATATTAGAATAAAACCGTCAAATTTCTGTATTATGCATTCATTGGACAGAAAGGAATATTGATTGCACTCACTCTTTCCCTCTTTGTTCTGATCCTGTCATCCATTTATACATTGCATCATGTGCTATTGTGTATCTTTGCTTGCATGTTCTCATCCTCTTGTCATTTAGCCTTTGAGAAAGATCCTGCTAGGTTCAAATTTCAAAACGTCAGGCCCTCCTAATTCCAAGCATTTTATTATTATCCATTGGCATTCCTCATTAGAAATTTGTTTTAAAGGCTTGCATCAGATATTTGAAGATTTTTATAAAGAGGGTGTTAACTTCATTCACATAATCCGTAACACTTTGGAAACTTTGCAATGAAATGACCATCGTGAAAAATCTTGATGTGTATGGCAAACCCCTCATTATCATACTCATTGTATGCTGCGGGCGCTTTGCAGCAAGCTTGTGTCTTCCATTTTGTCAACGGCCGCCGCAGGGTCACTCTAAGGCAACCGTGCGTCATCACTTCAAAGGACGTACGGCAGACAGATTTTTTTTTCCCCATAAATTAAAAATACGCCGTGCGGCAACCCTAACAATGTGACTGCTACGTACAGTGCGTGACCGTGGAAATACTGCGGCAACCCTATAATTGTTACTTGCCGTAGATATTTTAGAATCCACTGTGGCCGCGGCAAATGTGAGCAAATGTGACCTAGGCATTAGTGATAACCATGATAACATGACAGTGACCAGTGGCCCTAATAAAGGCAGTCACCATGGCAAGCAGAACTGAGACAATTGACTCTTTTTTCTTTCTGAGATCTGCTGTGTGTCAACCTTTTTCTCAATCAAGCCTTGACAGGTTTCCATGTTTGCTATTGTTTTGGTTTGAAGCTTGGAGATGAGACGAGACAAAGGAGACCTCTAGCTCAGGAGCGAACCAAGAAGGTCAAATGCAAAGCTCAAATCCGCATGAAAGAAGTGCTGAAATACCCGGACTTCAAGGTAATTATGACCACTGAATTTTAGGACGAGGAGAACTTTTCTGTGATTTGCCTGAATTTGTATTAATTTGATGGCATTTTCACTAAAATTTTTTTAATTTGGTGAATGGTCTTAGTCAGTCTGAATTTCCTTTTCAAAATAAAACCATGACAATCACTCAAAGACTTCATCTTATAATATAATATTCTCAGCCAGGGTTGGACTTTTTACTCTGCATTTACATTACATTACAATAGATTCAAAGGTGACACCATAGCAATGAGAATAAGGGCCTGTTTGTTTAACGCACAGGATCATAGATTCTACTGATCCAGATCCCTTTTTAGCGTACCCTACATAGGACGTGAACCCGCAAATCTGGGATCCTGTGCGTTAAACAAACAGGCCTTGAGATGAGGGTGTTGATCGTAATAGACCTGATTGTATTTCAGTCCACTCTGCCCTCTGGTTTTCAACAGGTCTCGCTGGATTCAGGCTCGAGGAAGGAGAGAGTTCAGTTATCCAGGGAGCTCCGTGAGGCCATGAGGAATGGGACAGTCCGCGGAGAGAAGAGAATCTATATCCAGCTTCCAAGATTATCTGATCACGAGGGTCATCCTCTGGGAGAAAATGCCATCAAACAGGTCAATTTTTTTTACCATGGCCCCACTACCTCTTTGCTTGGTAAGGTGGGACATGTGGGGGGAGGGGTGTTGTAATTCATCAGTGGGTCAGGACTTTTGGATGCAATGGTGCATTATGAGGGGGTACGTCGTTTCATTAGTCCGTGATGTATATCGCATGTGTTTGCAGTTTGCATAAAGCGTCTTCTTTTATATGTGTAGGAGAGGAAATTTAAGCATGTACTTTTGATTTTATCTTAACCATTATTTTGTGTTGTAACTAATACTTGTATTTGCCCTTCCCATCCCATAGTGCCAGTTTTATGACCCTTTTGTTTAATGCTTGCTTTCTTTCCTGCCTTCATGTCACCCAGGTTCAGTGATTTCGTGTAGTGTGTCCCTCCTTATTTCCCATGGTCCATTGTATTGTGTAGAGCCATGTACTTGGGAGTTTTGTGTAGAGAGAATTAGTCAGCGTAGTTAAGCTCAGTCCAGCAGACATGGCAGAAGCAGAAATACAAACTAGAGAAAATTAAACAAGAGGTCTGTCACACCATGGACTAAGGAAACCTTACTCCATGGTCACACACTCTGCTCTCTGCTGGACTGGTAAAGATCATAACACTCATCAACACTGGTACTATGGGAAAGACAGATGCAAGTTACAACACAATATAATGCTAGTGTATATGGCAATCAGAAATAGTGTACATGCTTAAATTTCCTCTCCTACACATGGTTGATTTATAGATCAATAAATAGATGGAGGTATTTGATTGAGTTTTTTTCTCCTAATCAGGTGAAGCCGTGCCTATCTGGAAAACAGGCAATGAAGGAGGTCAATGCACTGACTTGGGATGCATTCATTCAGCGTTTTGGCAATGTGGTGGAACAGGGTCAGGTCATTGCATCAGGGGCCTGGTCTAGACGACCTTTTGCCAATGTAAGAGCCCTTCATTTGGCAGTCTGTGACTTCCTCGACCGCATGTCCCCATCTGGTAGGTCAATTTCTCTTACACTTTACTTGATCCACCCCACAGTTTGCATAATGTAAGTTTTTTACCTTGATGAACTTCTACAAACTTTTCCTTCCTGCTGGTAAAGAGGCAGTCGGCTTCCAATGTTACCCTAGTCTTGCTGCCATCCAAATCCGTTCCTCACGTGAGGGACGGACATCAAAGCATTAATTGCTTCACCAAAGATTTCTTGAATACTTATTATCAGTGAAAAAAACATGTGTATGTTTAGCCCTGACACCAGTGCAATTGGCCACACACCACTTTCAATTTCTCTATTTTGTTGGTTTTTTTTCAAAGAAGATTTTAGGGCGTGAGGGACGGACATAAATAAAAATGACTACCTTTACCTGAGACTACGGATTTGTTTTTATTATTAAAACTTGGAAACATTTTCAACTTTGGTTAATTCAGTATTGTAATAAATTTCTGTTAGATTAGAAAACAATTACCCTTTCTTAATAGTGAAAAGAAGTCATTTTTAAGGGTGTTGAAGGAATTTTATTTTATGTTTTTGTATGTTACCTAATTTTGGATCACGCTCTGCAGGTAAAGAGGCAGTCTTCCGGTGTTACCCCAGTCTAATTGCTGCTAGCAAAACAAGTGGAAATCTTTCCTCCGACTCTGCGACTGAGTTCCGGAATGTTGGACTCCTGACTCTTTCTCCTGAAGAAACCGAACTGCTCCTACAGTTGAACACCAAGTACAGGGACACATTTCACTTCTCTTTTGTCATCTGCATGCAAGAAACCAACAAGGAGCAACTGCTGGCTTGTCTTCATGGCCGCATCCAAAATTCCCGAGATATTGAAATCCTTACTGCAGCAGAGGAAGTTAAGAAGATTGCATGGTACCGAATTCTGGATCGAGTGAGAATCCTGAAACCAAAATGAGGTCGAGGTTCTTCACGATAGTGAAAAAAAGGTTTACAAACACATCTTGATCAAAGCACAGGCTTAAAGAACATTTTCACTACCTGTAACCATGTTATACGGAAGAATTTTTTTGCAAACACAAAATCGATTGTAAACCAACAAATTATACAGACTCCCTATGCCATTTGGTTCCTAGATTCTTATGATCTTGCAACACATCGTATATTTAGAGCTTTATCTTGCCAAGAATAAAATAATTTGCGCCACCAACAATAAAAAATGAAATTGGGTTATAGATGAAAATTTCCACATGATTTCTTCCCTATCCTTTTTGCCCAGACTGGAATTGTTGCCGTTGTCTCCTTCATTGAGCAAGATATTTTTCAAGTATACTGGCCAATTTTGTGTTTGCATGACAGCTCTGTGCTACTGGGACCAGCAGATTATTCTCAGCATGCTCAATGACACATTTGCATATTTTACATATTCATGAATGTGGAAACTGGCAGATTTAGATTTTATTTATTTATTTATGAATATAACATCAGCATCTCCACAGAAATTTGAGCTGTTATTTTGTATACGCCATGACATCTTTTCAAATAGTAACCATGCATTTATGATTGAAGTGGCACAAAAAAAAGTCCAGACTTAAGTATAAATGTTAACATTTTAAAGTTGACATACATTACATGTGCTTGTTATACATTTTCTTAAATTCATTTTGATTGAAAATTTTTATTTAGAAATAAAATTTATTTAGAATGAAACCAAAAAGACCATTAACTACAAAACTTTATTGCAAAACTATAGTACAAAATGGTGGACTGCTGTGGGATAAACCAATGAACAGTTATACAATATATGTTTCAATAACATTGCACCAGTGGCAAAATAAAATCGGATTATAAAAAAAAATCTTGAAGGTAGTATCATAAGACACCAAAACAGAAATGTTCACAGTTACGTATAACTTTCAGGGTATGAAGAATAGATGGTGGTGGTAAAAACATACCGTTCAAATTTTTCTGCCTGAAATGGTGTATTTATCATGATCCAGAAATTAGTAAAACAACGACCAAAATTCTTTTCTGATCTTTTAAAAGATCAAAAATAAAAGGGAAAAGACTTAAGAAATACTGTGGCTGTTTTTAACTGTTTTCTCAAGACGTGGGCACCATATGGGACTGACATTTTTACAGATGACTGTCTTGATAATTTTTTCCCCATGAATCTGTATTTTCTTTGATAAACCAAAGTATGGTATCCATTAAAACGGCTCGTTAGCCTAATTAGGACAAGTATGATAGGTCAGCAGATGGGCTGCACATGCAGCTCATCACATTTTGCGCTGCCCAATTTAATCTCAGATTCTTCTGCATCTGAAGTTTGAGGGGTAATACATTTCTTATTCCATTTGCATGGTATGTGACATTTCTCTTTACAATGATGTGTCACGCCATATGTTATGTTTTTGTAATCAGGGATCGAATGTGTATAGTCCTGATAAATTAATAATGTAGCAATGTCAAAAATGAAATGTTGCAAAATTCCTTGTTTTCATAGTGAACATGAATTCCAATCGTTTTGAGATGGACTGATGATGTGTTGCATTGATGCGCATGATGCGTGAGAGCACGGTCCACAAAAATGGTGTAATTTTGCATTTTGATGCAACATTTCACTTCTGTCTTTGTCCTTTATTCAGGAGAACATAATTACAAGGAGATACATCATTGTAAACAGAATAAGTGAAGTTTTCCGATGATACCATTGTCAACGTTCATAGATCGGTAATATTAGAAAGACATCCCTCAAACTTTAATTGCACTACTTTTTGGGAGTTTTTTTTAATAATTGCATATTGCGAAGTCAGTAGGGCGCCCTCTGGCTGCTTTGAAAGTAAAGTAATTGACCCTGTACTAGTCATATCATTGACCTTTGGATGGATTTTGATGACCGGCGGAATGCAACCATTATGCAACCTTCCTCGCCGGCCGTGCTTTGAGATTGGCCCCTTGCTTGTTTGTATCCCTCCTCCATGTGACTTGTATGTAGACACTTGCTGGCTTGAATTTTGCGGATGCACGTGAAGGAGGCTACAAGTACAACTAACGTTACAACAGGTTTCTGCTGCCTGCAGTGCTACTGCTAGGCTAATCAATTATTCTGTTGAACTTTGAAGTGTTACACGTACTAGGCCCTACACTACACTGCCAGTGCCACTAACTTAGTAGGCCTAACGTGAAAACGGTCCCATCTGATCACGTAAAAGAGGCCAAGGCCGAATCACTACACTAGACTACCCAGGCCAGGGGGAAGCGTCGGATGTTTAGCCTAACGTATCTTTGGTGCCTACTCACTACTCAGCTCAGTACGCGATCTTCGTAGTCGACGATGGACGACATCAATAGTCTACCCTGGGACGTTTTCATCCAGCGTTTCGGGAATGTCGTGGAACATGGTCCAATCGTTGCAGGTGCTGTATGGGGACAACGGCCGTTTTCTAGTGCAAGACATCTTCACCAGGTTGTGTGTCAATTCCTCGATAGCTTATCAATTGAAGGTAAGAATAGAAATTAGGCTAATTAACTTTAAAATCATATTTAGACCATGCAGGGTTAGCTGTGTGCTACTTCTAGATTTAGAAGGCTACTCCGTGAGCCTTCTAGCACTCTTACTTTTCGGGGTGCCGTAACGCTATGGGTTTTGAAAACAACAATTGATAGATGAAATTTTGGTGAAACATTGCAGCACCTACCGCCACTCCTAGATCGTGAATTCCCCTGAATTATTTTTTTTCTTGATCCTCATACATCCGTTATGCTTGTGCAGTCTCATTTTTGCTATTGATCCACAACTTTTCGAGAAAAAATTCGACTTTCTGTGCCACTCCACTTCAGGAAAGATTTCTAATTTCGAGTTCATTCATAAATTTTATAGTATGGGCAAAAGCATTATTGTATAGGGGTGTGGTTATTGAAGGAGACATGAAAATCACGTATGCCACATGCACACCACACAGTAAGTGGGAGCCAGCCTCAATAAAAAAATATAAAGCTTCAACAACTGGTATCCACGTACATGCAGACCCATTTCAATGCATGCAGCAACCGGGGAACCAGTGAAGTCAAGTTGCACCCCTTCAGAAAATGGTAGATCCAATAATGCGCATGCGGACTAGACCACTTCAAGCAGCAGGTTAACATCGGACATTTCGGCAAGCGGAGTGACACAGAAAGTCGATTTTTTTCTCGAAAAGTTTTTTCTCGGATCAATTACAAAAATGAGACTGCACAAGCATAACCGATGTATGAGGATCAGGAAAAAAAATATTTCAGGGGAATTCACGATCTAGGAGTGGCGGTAGGTGCTGCAATGTTTCACCAAAATTTCATCTATCAATTGTTGTTTTCAAAACCCATAGCGTTACGGCACACCGAAAAGTAAGAGTGCTAGAAGGCTCACGGAGTAGCCTTCTAAATCTAGAAGTAGCTGTGTGCATAGTCCACAATTAGGATTATTTTCAGACATGTTACAAATACAATGCTTCTGCATGTTGACCTGTTGTGATGTCCTCTTCAAGTTCAATATTATTAGGCCTAGGCCTACTTACTTAGCAAAGGCTTAATTTGTGCATTTGTGGAAAGAGGGCAAGGCTTTGAGTTTTGAGGGAAATTATATTGGGGGGGGGGTGTCTGAAAATAATCCTTGTGGACTAATAAAGCACACTAACCCTGCATTTAAGATACCCCCATTTGTGATGGGAAGTAGGGCTAGGGCCTCGCTATGGGCAATGATAACATTTAAAACGAATTGACTGCCATGAACAGGGCCCAGAACCACACGCTTTACGACAAGTCGACCGCAAAGACAACTCTACTCCAAGACAAGTCGACTCTATTTCTGCCGATGTGATGCGCAGTGTGCACAACATAATGTAGCAATGTAAACATGTCTAATAATATACTACACCGAAATAGTAATTATGCTAGCAGCCAACTTCCTACAGGTTGTAGAGTATAGACTCTACCAAAAATTACAATGAAGAATTGAAAATTTGAAAATATATTTATCTTGTTGTATCATGGGAATATATTGTTTTCTGTGTCAAGTTATTCACACATTGACTTCGGCACTCAAACAGCCAGCTGCAGCCTGGCCGCTATACTCATATTGGCCATCTGCCATAGCGCCCAACTTACAGCTGTGACATGGTACGCTGCCAGCCGGTCTCGTGTAAAACCCCTGAAAATGACTACAATAGCCGCAGTGTGCCCTGATAACGATGCGCAGACCCTCGAGTGTCCCTATTGCTTCCAATTAGAATTATTATTAGTTGTAAACAAATTAATTTGTTACATTGCTATGTCGCTCTATCCCTTCTTGATTCTCATGACTTTTTGTATTCTCTCCGGGCAGGCAAAGAATCCGTTCTTCGCTGTCATCCTGACCTTGCAGGGACTCTGGCCAAAGCTGACAGTCTTACCGTGGAGTCAAAGATGGAACAGAAAGGGGCTGGGCTACTGACCCTCACAACAGACGAATCAGAGCTTATGGCAATGTTGAATGATCAATACAAGGACAAATTTCAGTTCCCTTTCGTTATCTGCGTGAGAGAGAACAAGAAGAATGCCACCATCGCTGGACTGAAGGCCAGGATCCAGAATCCGAGAGGAGTGGAACTTGAGACGGGTCTGGAGGAAGTGAAGAAAATTGCCTGGTACCGGCTGCTAAACTTGATTCCGACTCATTCAGAGTCTGCAAAATATTGAAGTGGAGTCAGGACTCAGGACCTGTGGTGCCTTGGAGTAAGGGGTTGCAAAGCTTGGGTCAGGGGTCACAAAGCTTCAAGGGTCAACCTGATGGAGCTGGGGGATGGAGCTGGGGTTTGGGAGGGGAGGGTAAGGGTTAACCTGAGTGAGCTGTGTGGAGCTGGGTTCAGGGTCAGGGTTTTGCATGAAAAAAAAAAAAAAATTGGGAACCCAAGGGGGGGGGGGGGTTTAAACCCCCTAAACCCCCCCCCCCCCCCCCCCCGTAGATCCGCCACTGTTGCTGCATGGGTAAATACTGCCTATCACCCTATTTGGTATATTATAGCTTACATTTAACCGTCTGTTCGCCATTTAGATCATAAATTTAGTAATAATCTCCATTATTACAGGCCGTTTCGTAAACGAAAGAGCCGACTTATAATAATTTGTGGGATTTCTCTCTGAACTCTAATTTTATATGTATACACAAGAATTGTTGTTACTTATCCGCAGAATGAATTGGGCAAGGCCATTGCAGAATTAAAACTACAAACTCTCATTTTTGTTCGCATCAACTGTTACTTGCAACTCATCTGTTGCGAGAGACATCGAGACCCTTGGTGCCATTGTAAAATACCTTTCATTAAAAGTAGTATCATACTTTGGTAAGATACCGTAACAGAAATGTTCACAGATTTATGTATAACTTACAGTGTATGGAGATGATGGTGGTAGAAACATACCGTTAAAATTAGTAAAACAACGACCGAAAATCTTTTTGATCTTTTAAAAGTTCAAAAATAAAAGATAAAAGACTTAAGAAATACTGTGGCCGTTTTTCACTGTTTTCTCGAAAAGTGGGCACCGTATGGGACTGAAATATTCACAGATGACTGTATCTGTCTCGATATTTTTGCCAATGAATATGTATTTCTTCGATAAAAACCAAAATATGATTTTACTATGATATTACCTTTAGGGTACAGCATAGAAGTCAAGAATAATGATTTTTGTATGCACATTGTGATCGCGATTCTATAATTGTGAAATCTATCAATGTCCAATCTCTTTGAAATTGGTTGACACTGCATTGTTTGCCATCTACTCACTTTAAGCCGAACGGAGGCTGAGCTTCGGCCCACCCACCGTCATATTACTGTATATTTAACTTTTAAGTTACATATTACCAACTTCCCTATGTATTAATTTCATGATTTTCCTCCAGGTGTTTTCCTGTGGTGGTTGTGGTAGCTTTTGTATAGTGGGTGGTAGCACCAATTATATTTCCTTATATTATGTACCTTATATTTGCAACATTTTTTGGACGTTTCTAATTAAACCTAAAGGTTCACTCAGTTCTTGTTTGCCTTGTCCATTATTTTTTGTTTCACGCAGTGGTTTTATCAAGTTCCCCTCCAATACAGTCATTGAGCCCCCGCTCAGATCACTCTTCTACATACTTGTTTTTAATTATCAAATAACCACAAGGAAAACTGGCTGAACTTTAAAGTCATTGACAAGTGAACAAAGGGAAAATTACTGGAGCGGGATTCGAAACGGCGACCTGAATACCGTACAGGTGCTCTACCAACTGAGCCATCCAGCCCTACGCTAGAAGAGCCATTAATTTTTTTTTGAATTTAGACTCTGTTCTCCTAGACCCTGTTCTCATTGACTCTGTTCTCCTAGACCCTGTTCTCCTAGACCCTGTTCTCCTATACTCTGTTCTCCTTGACCCTGTTCTCTTTGACTCTGTTCTCCTAGACCCTGTTCTCCTATAGACCCTGTTCTCCTAGACCATGTTCTCCTAGACTCTGTTCTCCTAGACCCTGTTCTCCTAGACCCTGTTCTCTTATACCCTTTTCTCCTATATAGACCCTGTTCTCCTAGACCCTGTTCTCTTATACCCTTTTCTCCTAGATAGACCCTGTTCTCCTAGACCCTGTTCTCCTAGACTCTGTTCTCCTAGACTCTATTCTCCCAGACCCTGTTCTCCTAGACCCTGTTCTCCTAGACTCTGTTCTCCTTGACCATGTTCTCTTTGACTCTGTTCTCCTAGACCTTGTTCTCCTATAGACCCTGTTTTTTTTATACCCTGTTCTCCTAGACTCTGTTCTCCTAGACCCTGTTCTCCTAGACTCTGTTCTCCTTGACCATGTTCTCTTTGACTCTGTTCTCCTAGACCTTGTTCTCCTATAGACCCTGTTTTTTTTATACCCTGTTCTCCTAGACCCTATTCTCGACCCTCCTAGACCATGTTCTCCTATACACACCCTCTTCTCCTAGAAATTGTTCTCCTACATTCCTGTTCTATACTAGACCATGTTCTCCTAGACCCGATCAAGCTTATTCATTAAAGGTAGTGCAGGATGGTAACATACCCAAACAATGTTCTTAGATTGATGTATAACTTGAGGATGTGCTGGTATAGAAACACCGTTAAAATATTTTCGTCTCAAAACGTGTATATTTTTCAGAAAGATGGAAAACATGCAGTTTTGATCTCGGGTCAGAAAATCAAAACCATTCTTTATGTCTTATAAGAGTCGGTTTTCCGCTATTTTCTTGTGACTCAGATGTCCGATCGGGCTCAAATTTTCACAGTTGTGTTATTTTATGTATATACATGTTAAAATGTCCGTGCTCGGTGCCCTTTACACCTTTACCAATCATGTATTACACCTTTAACATATTATACTGGCACAGTGCACCGAAAATCCTCACTTTAGAAATTGCAACCATGTTTTTTCTAGTCAGTGACCTTTGATGTTTTTTTTATTCAGTTACCTTTGAAATTTTCCGTTTATCTTTCTTGCTACCAATTATTCCTTGTTTGACATTGTGTTATTGCTCAATTCATTGGAAATGAACGCAATATGACAGTGGTTAAAATTGATGGTTGCTGGTTGCAACCCGAAGCCAGTAGCTTTAGTAGTATACCAGTGATTTCATTTGCGAACTTGTTTTAATTAAAATGGATATGGCAGATTACAGATGAAGTTGATTTAATCTCATGGCAGGTGTTTAGGGTAAACAGATCCCATTGCGATAATCCACCACTCATGCATATGCCGTTGAATGTTTCTGAAATTGCGGCTGCATGTTTACACACTTTTGAGATAACGTTTCTCGTTTTCTGAAATTCAGCCTGTCAAATAAGATGGTCAGATTCTAAGAATAGAACCCCCCCCCCCAAAAAAGGTGGAAATTAATAGCAGTGAGATAAAAAAAAAAAACCAATAATTATTCGTAATAATAAGACACGATTTGAACATTTAGAATGCCCAAATTAAATACGTAGACTCACAAAAATCTCTTCAAAAATGAATAAAAGTCTATTAATAAGGGGCCATCCAGGCATGAAGTACATAATATGCACGAAACACGTACGCATATACGCAGTGGGATATACTCCAATATTTGAGGTGGGGTTTTTGCTGTTGGTTCCCTACATGGGTATGCGTGAAAATCCCCCGTTTTACAAAGCCATTCAAAGGAAAACCAAATGCTGGTTTAAAACCAAAATAAGACTTGCCATTCATTATCTAATCTGTCAATATATTCTCTGTATGAAGGCAATAAAATAACCTGACTGAAAAAAGCACTGCAGGAACCCTTTAAAACCGACAGACACAAAATATCTGAAGTACTAACAAAATAATGAAAAATACAGAATGCTTGCATTGTACATTGTAAAAAGACAATAAATTTTACTTGTTTGCACTTCTCGTTTTATTATACATAGATTATCTTGATGTGGGTAGTTTGTGAGGCGTGGTTTACGAGTCATGCGAGAAAGCGAAGAGATAAGATAAGAGAAGATATGTAATCCTTCCTGTGTTTGTTTCTTCGCATTGAATTTTTACTATGTTTAATTCTTCTGCATATCGTTTTTAAATGCTGTAAAATGCGTCTTTTCGATTCTGTCCCTGGTCATGTCCCTGGGGTACCCCCCTCCCACACCCTCCCCTCGGACACCAAATCACCAATCATCGCCCCAAAAAATCATGAAAAGAAATCGACACCAAAGACTGCCTAGGCGGAGAATTATAATTGAGTGCATGTGCGGTGCCTGATATTCATAGGTTCCCCCATCAATAGAGGGGCATCTTTGGCTTACCTGTAATTTTCATGCAATGATGAAATCGACGCTGTAGGTTGAAGAATTGGTTATAATACATGATGTGTAAAGGCCTCAGAACAGCACTCCCACTTTGTCTAATGTACATGAAATCATAATCCTGTGTGAAAATGGTAGCTCAATTGGACATGAGTCACGAGAAAATAGCCAAAACCGGACTAGATGTTTCTTATTAAACACAAAGAATGGTTTTGATCTTACCTCGAGATCAAAACTGTTTTCAGTCTTTATTTGACTAATTTCGGGATAAATACACTATTTCGGGAGGAAATTTTAACGGTATGTTTTTACCAGCACCATCTCCATACCCTGAAAATTATACATCTGCGGACACTTCTACTTAGGTATGTTACCAATTCTGTGCTGTACCGTTAAGGTACATTGTATCTTAATTAAATAGAAACTCATCGCAACTAATTACATGTATCATCCGATCATGGGACTTATGATGCATTGCAGCACTACTTAACGATGGGTTATCCTTCATAACTCGAATTACGATCGATCGTTGGGCTACGTGAAATCGATCTTTCTTTTTTTGTACATGTATATTTATAAAAGCACAATAATGCGTCAAACATATGTTATAATGGAGCAGCCCGTAATTACGTAAAGTTATAGTAGCGATTTCGTCGATATATTTAGCATGGTCCACTGAAGTTTATTTGCCCTTTCTACGAACCACAAAATTAACAAAATGGAGCAATTCCATTGGTCCAATCCCTTCACACGTCATTTCGTCCTTCTTGACGCGCGCTGTGTATAGCATACATGTCATAATGTACTGAGATCTTTGCAATTTATATTGTACATAATTCACATAAGACATTACAGACCACAGATGAAAGACGCAATTTAACCTTCGCTAACCACTGTCGAAGATTCTAAGCGCCTCAACGTCCAGATGAAAGAGATCCGTCTGTTGGGAGATAGAGAGAAAACCCAACGTCACCGAGCCGTCCCTGTCGAAGTACGCCGTTAAAAGGTCTTCTAGACGGGGTGGATCTTTCCCAAGTGTTGGTGAGTGGTATACTAATGGTGCATTTTTGTAGATCATACACGGTGTACATCTTGCAATGAAATCAAACAGCAGATATCAGAAATGCAGTTATCAGCGTATTATGAATTAAAAGGCCTTGAAACCTTGAAAACGTGGGTGCTGGACGTGCCAGGCTGACTTGGAGAGAAATCAAAGAAAACTGTGCATGCACAAAATGCATGCGGATTGACTGGACAATCTCGCTGCATGTATTCCAACGAGTAAATATCACGTCCTGGATATTTAGGGGAAATATGCCTCCAATTTTAAAAGACAATTTAGACAAGAAAGACCTTTCATGCAAGAAATAAGGCGACATTTGTTGACCAGGCGGATGTAGTGAAATCGACTGATACGCATTGTCAGAAAAGGTCCTTTGGGGGCCTATGACTTAAAGGTAGGCCTATAATTTTGGTAGGGAAACCAAAACAGACACTAAATAAAGATAGACCTGCCACAGACAAGCCCCCTACATTAATTTTTTATTTTCCTGAAATGCTGTATTTTTCCAGAATTTAGTAAAACAAAATATCGAAAACAGTTCTCTTTGATCTTTGAGATCAAAATCTTACAATTACAGTTCAGTACCTCACAATTTCGCGTAACATTTGCAACGGTTTTTCGCTATTTTCTATAGTGTTTCCAATGATCAACTGAGCTGGAAATTTCACAGGTTTTGTTTTTATTTTATTCCATTACAAATCAAATTATGAACAGTCTGCAGCTGTTCTATCAACCTAACCAATAATATGATATTAGTACCTTTAATTGACGTTTACTTTATTTTTTTTTTCAATCAGTCTATATTTTGGGATATTGTATATAGAATTTGAAACTCTCATGTCTAAGCATGCTTTTAATGGGCCTAATCTTGTATTGACCATAATTGAAACAGGGCACAATTTTTCCAAATCAAGGCTAAATTATGTCATCTTTTATGACTCGAATCCGAGTCCATTCCCGATACACGAATACCGCCACACTCACAGAGCTGGAAGTACGACGGTATAATGTAGTGCCAAAACGATAGCCTATCGCCATTACGGCGATATTCTATCGTACGAGTACAATTATTGCGATGGTTTGAAAATGTAGCAATGTGAGGCTTTGGAGAACCGGTCTTCAAGTCAACAGCGCGTTGTTTTGCGCCTGCGCTGTTGTGCGTTCGCGTGCGCTGTTGACTTGAAGACCGGTTCTCCAAAGTCTCACATTGAATAGTGTGTCGTATAGGCTAGTGGTAGAACAATTCAGTTATCACTCGTCATCCGACCTGTTTACCAGCACACAGTCACATACACATACACCCACACAAAGAAAAAGGGCCAAGGGTAAATAAAAACCAACACTTTATGATTACTTTTTCATAATGACGTAAGTAATGATGTGGAAATCCAGCTTTCGCATGGCTAGCCACCAGTAAGCAAATACATCTGGATTGTCCATTGTGGCGGAGTTGTCAACAGGCGTGCTCACAGAACCTGAACTCACTACACCTTATTTTCCAATATAATTTGTGGCCTTATCAAAACTGAAAGAAAAGATATAGCGATGGAGATAAACCAATGATGAAATGGAGTGGGATGATTCTTGGTATAGCAAGGCTCTTCCCTAAATCCTGCACGCGCAATGAGCACGAAAGTGAAATGCCATACGTTTTAATTGAGGGAGCATTTCATGCCAATATATTGACATCACAGTATTATTAAATGGCGAATCCCAAGTATTGTATACAACAAAAACAACAAACATGGATAAGAAGGAAAACATTAATTTGCTGGTATACAAAGTGAAGAAAATGACTTTTCTTCGTTATGTCTATATACAGACTGTTTGTAGAGGATAAAAAAAGGAAACTGAATTAATGGTGATAATTAACGCGATAATGAGAAAGGATATCAACGTTTTCGCTTAAAAGAATAAATACAAATGATGTTTGAAATACATGTATACCAATATTAGGCCTACACTTCATAATTTCATGGGGCCCATTTAATAGCCGTTATTATCTTTTGAAATAAAAGGAAATCATTGTGGCCGGGCATGATTTTAGTCGAGGAACTAGATTCTTCAAAACATTGCTTGGAATGTTTCATTTTCCTCTCTCCACAGATTTAGTTTGGCCAAGATGGAGCTGCTTCGTTCAGGCAAAGTGTTGATGCTCGTAGGCCTGGTATTCATGTACAGCAGTACGGTCTTTTCAGGGTACAGCACGAGCATGAGAAGTGCCTCAATGGGTTACCAGGGAATAAGCAGTAGATGGCATACAAGTGGTAGCATGAGCAGCAGCCGCATTACCAGCAGCGGCAAAATCAGCAGTGGTAGCAAAAGCATGAGCGCCATTAATAGGCCTGGTGGCAGCGCCATTAATAGGCCTGGTGGCAGCGTCATCAATAGGCCTGGTGGCAGCACCATCAATAGGCCTGGTGGCAGCACCATCAATAGGCCTGGTGGCAGCATCATTAGTATGCATGGTGGCAGCACAATTAATATGCCTGCTGGCGGCACCAATAATAGGCCTGGTGACAGCACCATTAGTATGCATGGTGGCAGCAGCATCAATAGGCCTGGTGGCAGCACCATTAATAGGCCTGCTGGCAGCACCATTAATAGGCCTGGTGACAGCACCATTAGTATGCATGGTGGCAGCACCATTAATAGGCCTGGTGACAGCACCATTAATAGGCATGGTGGCAGCACCATTAGTATGCATGGTGGCAGCACCATTAATATGCCTGCTGACAGCACCATTGATATGCCTGCTAACAGCTTCAGTAACATGATGGCACCTGCTCCCGACACCGACATGCCCTTCACCTATCACGTGGAAGACAGCAACATCGACCGAAGGATCTGCTCGCTCCGCGACTGCATGCCCTACATCAAACTGGAACAGACGATCGAACTCAGCCTGGAACAGAAACTGCAAGTCCTGCGCAAGAAGCGATTCCTGAGACGCTGGCGAAAAGAGGGGAAACTAAGAGACGCCCCGTATAGGATCCGCTACACCCCCATTGTCACCCTCAACGCCGAGCAGAAGTCGGTCATACTCTCGCTGTACCGGAACTATTTCAGCAACAGAGAGGACCTGCCGCCCATCTCACCTGCCGGAGCTAGGGAGAAGCGAGGGAGTGTCAACATCTGCCCCCGCCAGGAGATGTGGGATGCCTTCGTCTTGGGCATGACCAATGACGACAAACTGGTCCAAGTTGTACAGGTAGGACAAGAAAAAACAAGCAAGATGAAATCGCTCTTTTTGATTTCTGTCATTTCGGGTTTTTAAAGCAACCGGGACGATGCAATTATATGCACAAATTCTAGGGTATCAACCTTAGATCAATGGCCCCAACTTCGTCAAATTCAAGAGAATGTTCCATGGGGAAATTTGGACAGGAAATGGATGTTGACATGTACCTTCGGGAACTTTCACTTGCAGTGTAGAAACGCCCAAACATTCAGGTATTACACTGCAGAACCGAAGCAAATGTTCCGAATTTACAAAGTTGATATACGTCGGTGAAGGGCAAGGCCTATTGAAATAACTTCACAACTATTTGGGAAATAAACTAAGTGTTATGACTTGATTTGTGACGACATATTCCATATAACCCCTCTGTGTATTTCGGGAAGCATATTTCCCTCTGGGTAACTTCGAAGGTGGATTTGTTAGTCCTGATGAGGAGACCGTTCAGGTGAGGGTGTAGGGAACACATCACCGTCTGATTATGCCCACGGGGACACAACTTATTTACACCTGATTGAGAATCCATAGCTCACTGCATTAGTTTAATACATCTGTATTTGTGCACAGGCGTATAGCATACACAGTGTGGACCTCATCACTTCCACAATATGTTTCCATGCTAACGAAAATATCAACAGGAGAAATTTCCAATGTGTCTTTATATGTCGTAAATTGAAGTTTGGATATTTGGTCCAAATATTATGGGTACAGTTCAATACCAATGGTTTAAAGATGTTCATTTGGTCAGTACACGAAAACAAAGGAAAGTCCACATAAGGTATATGTACAACAAACATACATGTTGTTGTTTTTTACCTCCCCACCATTTCCCCCAGTTTGCAGACACCGGCGACAAGCAGTGGTTACTAGACGAGAGATGCACCCAGGATGAGTGTAGCTTTGTGTCTAATTGCGGCTGTATTGCACACCATCGCCTAGTCAGAGCCATCGTTATAAGCTTCGACCAATCAGTAGTGGCCGAGAAATACGTCAAGGTGTACTGCTGCGTTGCTAAACTGCTCAACTGAAAAAGAAAATACTTCCATATGCTACAGAGCCTATAAGTCCATAAACATAAACAAATATACAGGGTGAGTCAAAAAGAACTTGACCGGGATCGGTGATGCTTTTCAAAAGAAACAAATGACACTAAGAAGTTCAGTAAAGCATATATTTAATAATCATTCTCTCCTGCTTATTACAACAAAATAATGAAACAAATTTATCATTCTAAAAGGAGTTATGTCTATTTTGATAAAGGTACTCATTTTGCAAGCTGCCCATAGAATGTGAATGGTTGATTGAATCTGAACATCTGAAATGGTATTAAAGAGTAAGTTTAGCTACATGTACGGAATGCGTACTTAAAATTGATTCTGTCAAGTATTCCATGGACAGCTACAGCTTGCTTTCTAATAAGCAGGAGAGAAATGCTTGTTAAATGCTTCACTGAACTTTTGAGTGTCAATTGTTTCTTTTGAAAGAACAGAACACCAATCCTGGTCAAGTTCTTTTCGACTAAAATGTGTCACAATGCATGAGAACAGAGAAACATTCCTTCGGCACACAAGTCTCCTTTAGTAAAATCATATACTCTAGGTCAACATTGCCAAAATGCTGATGACAGCATGTAGTTAAATAAGCACTGTAATTCGAGGACACGGTTTTTAATGGCGCCCTCTTTTGATTAAAAACTAAAATCTGGGAAGCTGGAAAGCTAATCCTGAGCAAAAGACCTGTGGGGAAATCCGGGAAATGTTGCCGATGCCTAATATTCTTCTAACTCGGTGTTCCTTTCAGGAATAAATCGCGCACCACACACCAAGCCGGAGTTGTAGTGCATTTAGATCGATAAACACCACCGCAGTTCGTTGTTTTAATCAAATTGAGGGCGTCATTCATACCCGTGTGCTCGGATAACCGTACAGGGTGTCCCCCCAAAAAAACGCAACACTTTTGTCGAAAACCATTTTATGACAATTAAACTGTTTATCACTTCAAGATTCAGATATGTGATGCAGCAATGTATTGGCTATCACCATGTAGAATTTGAGCAAAATTGGACTAAAATGTAGTGAACAAAACTAAGACTGAATTATCCAACCTCAAAACCCGATTTTCATCTTTCTTTCATACACATTATGTGTGTATTGACCAATATCCGTGTTATTCTTGCAAATTTGTTTTTAAGGAATACTCTTTCAATTGGTCATATTTTCGCCAATTTCAGTTTTCAATTTCAATCTTCAATGTGCTTAATTCTACATGGTGATAGCCAAGACATGGCTGTATCACAATCTGAATCTTGAAGTGGGACACCCTGTACACAGTAGCAAAGGTGCAAAACATTACTTTAAAATACTATATATTAACAATAAAACAAAACCACGCAGGAGGTTTATGTAAATGCAGCTATAAGCCATTATAATTTGAGTTGTCATTTTCGTTGCCATACGATTACATTAAAGTACCATTAATCGAGTCCAACCAACTAAACAAAATAATTAGTTATTTCACATACGTGTATTCCAAACACATGATATTTATAAATGTTGAAGTAACATGCTATGGATTTTCTGGAAAAGCAAACCGGAGTAAGACCGTCGGATTTTTAAATTTTGTAAAAACGTTCAAGATCTTTAATGTTCATTCCCTCATACAGTTTTCAGGCATTTACCATATTCAAGCTGATAAATTTATAATTATTCTTTATGAATAAACCCCGATACATTTAATGTATTAAAGGTATGTTACATGATTGGTAAAGGTCACAGAACAGCACTATCACATTTTATCTGATCCAGCATGTACATGTACATGAAATGACAAACCTGTGAAAATTTAGCCAAATTGGAAATCTGACTCACGAGAAATCCTGACTCAAATGTTCTTATAAAACATGAAGAATGGTTTTGATCTTCCCCCGAGTTAAAAACTGTTTTCAGGCGGAAATATTTTAAAGGTATGTTTTTGGGCATGTTACCAATAATGTACGTACCTTTAAATGACACTTAATTTCTTGGTTTGAAAACCCACGTGCAAATAAAATTTCCATGAACATCCAAAATTATATGAAGCAGTCCTACAAAATCTGCTCAAGAAATAAGTTTTTGTTAGAATACTAAGTACAAAATAAAATATATGGGAAAGGAAAAACATAGAGAATTGTGCTGGGGTATTTATATAATGATATACATAATAATATAATATAATATAATAATTTTCTTGCCCCCTCTAGCCGCTTCCGATGTATATTTACCCACATTATCGATATACGTAGGTAAAACGGATGGGGGCGGTGTACTGATTACTTGCAATATTGATGACCGTTAATACATGTCATTATCTGCAACTATATAGTGGGCGAGTGAACGTATATATACCCGATACAAAATCCGCTCCTCGTCTTCAATACGTAGGAGTTGATCACCGCTCTAATGTCAGATTTGCCCAAATAACAGTGACGTTATACTTTGCCTTAATCACGAGTGCAAGTTGAAAATGAAAATGATATTTCATATACGTGGTGATGTGCAGGTGCGCCACGAGGATGCACACCAGGTAAGCCAGCATAAGCATACATTAATTTTGATCATCATAGTTTCTGAGAATTAAGCACTGTCAACAATTTCGGTAACAATCTCGGTAACATGCCCAGGTAGCTTATTGCTGCGAATGTTGTCAGTGTACACAGAGCTAAGCGAGTTTGGTAACATGTCGCCCAACTGTTGCTCAGATGTTGATGAAAGAATGGAAATGAATTTATTTCGGCAACTTGTTGCCGGCATTAACCAATCAGGAGTAGGCTGTAGGTCACTTGACCTAATCACGTGATTTTGAAAAAAAAAAAAGCCAGCTACGGAGGGGTCTAAAGACAACGAGAAAAACCTAATCGACTTATGGGTATAGCATGTACCCCTCAGTGGGATGTCACATGCAATCAATATAAGGACAAAACCAAAAAGAAAGCCGCAATGCAAGATATTACAAATAAATATGGAAAATTAGCCGTCCAAATGCTCATTCCCGGTCATTGTTTCAACAACATCTCATCAACATCTCGGTATTACATATTGGTCAAAATTAATGTTGCTAGTGAACACAGAGCCAAAAGTCATGTTGCCCAGGTGTGTTACCCTATACCTGTGCAGCATGTTACCGAAAATGTTACGGAAAATGTTGAGAGTGTACACTCTGCTTAAAGGTAATCTTGGTCAAAGAAATACGGATTCATGGGCACAAATATCAAGACAAATACAGTAACAGTCATCTGTGAAAATTTCAGTCCCATACAGGGCCCACTTTTTGAGAAAATGGTGGAAAACGGCCACAGTATTTCTTAAGTCTTATCTCTTTTATTTTTATCTTCTAAAAGATCAAGAAGATTTTCGGCCGTTGTTTTACTAATTTCAGGATAAATACACCATTTCAGGCGGGAAAATTTTTAACGTTTTGTTTCTACCACCACCATCTTCATACCCTGAAAGTTATACGTAAATCTGTGAACATTTCTGTTTTGGTTTCTTACCAAAGTATGATACTACCCTTTAAGCCTTACAAAGACCGTATTGATCAGGTGAAAACGCAAATTGCATGGCGGGGACCAGCACTTGATTTAACATCAAATGAAAAAATTGACAAACCGGGCTGCGGGAAAAAGTGAAGGGAGTTTTGGTGGGTGGGGTCCGATTTCCACTTTACAATGATACTTCAAAACCGTTGTTTTAGAATATTTTTGCATTGTTAATCAAGGCTTCAGCACAACAACTTCCCACGCAATTAATCTGGTAAGTCATTTATTCAATTCGGATCAGATGGACTGAATGATACAGTTTGCTCGATGGCAAGTTGTTTATTTCAAGCCTTCTTGGGTCTAGGTGATGACTTTTTGCAGGACGCAGTCATGTCTGTAGTATTTGCGTTTGTGTTGATGATGCTCAGTCAGGTCAGTGGAGTGGACGAGGTTAATCTTCCCGAACGAGCTGCAGTCTCTAGTCTCTCAACAGCCGATGCCGATCATTCTCCGACCTGCAACATCATCAAGTGTCTGCCTTTCATCAAACTCCGAGAGACTTTGCATCTAACACGACTTCAGAAGCAGCAGGTTTCCCAGCAAAGACGGTATCTCAGCACCGTTCGAGATCGACTACTGGACCCTGGCTCGAAATCGCGGCCACCGAGACACGGCGGGGGCATCGTCTCGATCACGGCCGCTCAGAAGGCGAAAATCCTCGCCTTCTACGGCGGCTACTTTTCGACTAAAGAGGACCTGCCCGTTCAGAATTCCGTCCAGAAACGAGACAGTGTTGACATCTGCCCGCGAGTGCAGGCATGGGATGATGTTACACTGAGGCTAACTGACGATAATGAACTTTCTGAAGTCGTGCAGGTGAGACCAATAATTAAATGTCTTTTGGTATTAGAAAGCAAATTCAAAGGACAAGCATCGATTAGTGTCACGTGTATCAAACTGATGCTATTGTCATCAATAATGATATGTGTGGCCCTGATTGTATTGGGTTAGATTAATGGGAGAGGACACTCCGGCTGTAGTTTCGTTGTCTGATGTTGTTTTATTTCAGCTGAAAACGGGAAAGTGAGAGGAAAGTGGTAGCATGTCTTTCTTCGTCTCCAGTCAGTATTTGAAGTATCTAAATAAAATTAAACCACTCTTGTGACGTCACTCTATTCAGAAAACTGTTGATTATTTCGAAGAATTCACACTTTAGTGGTCATTCTTTTAAAGATTGCCCACTAAAAGTGGTCATTCTTAAAGACCACTTTTACCTTCTTTTTAAGAATGACCACTTTTAAGTAAAAAGTGGTCATTCTTAAAAAGAATGACCACTTTTTAAGTAAAAGTGGTCATTCTTAAAAAGAATCAACATCAAGTGTAATGGTTTCAAGAACACACTACACAAGATCTCAGCCGTCAGGCCGAGGAGCTATAAGAATGGTAGTTTCATCAATATATGATGATAGGTACTTATTTACTCAACTACAGTTACAGACACATTTTGGTCTCCAAAATCCAATCCTCCATCTGAGTGGCCATTATACTTCCTGAAGGAAGCTCGACAGTAAAAGGAATGAACTTCTTTGCAATTCTTTCAGAAATATCTCAAGAAAAAGAATTTTGATGCAATATTATTGCAATGAAAAATCACGACACAGGGGCACTTCTGCAGATGTGTAAAACAGTCATGAATATTTAAGACACAGAATTAGTAGGCTCTTTGTTAAGTGTTGGAGGGTCGTGGTTTAAGTCGGAGAAACCACGAAAAAGATGGGCATTCTTTGATTCAAATGAGCTCGGACGCTTCGCGTCCTCGCCCATTCGAATCAAAGAATGCCCACTTTTTCGTGGTTTCTCCTTAACAGAACCCGCAGTTTAAACTACATGTACTTATACATGTATTATGGTAAAAACAATAAAATAAGAAATAATATGGCAGGTCTTGCATGGCCAATTTCCCGCCATTTTGGGATTTAGATTATTATTTACAATAAACACTGAATGCCGGACACACAACTACGTCATATACGAAACATCAGCCAGAGTGTCTGACTCATTGCAATCAGGTTCACAAATGGTGGAAGATTCGGTTAAAGGTTATTTAGGCAAAACTATAATTTTGTGAGGGGATGGGGGTCTTTTTTTTTTTTTTTAGTATTGTCACATTGGCCTACATGTAATATGCATCAATGCGCGGTATTTTTGAACGCATGAGGGCGCTGTTAGGTGTGCACATAGAGTTATTTAACTCTATGGGTGTGCAACTTTATTTACTTCCGGGGGTACGGTCCGGTTAAATGTCAATGCGCGGTCCGTAAATGACCTCTGCTCAATTGACAATTAACCGGACCATACCCCCGGAAGTAAATAAAGTTGTACACCTTACAGCGCCCTCATGCGTTCAAAAATATCGCGCATTGAGCAGAGGTCATTTACGGACAATTTTGTCTTTTGGGATACGATAGAAGTGTATATTTTTACTACGACATGTACGAGTTGTATTCTGACACAGCGGTACACAAGAACAAGGCATTGTCAAATGACCCCTGGAAGTAATTCGAAGCGCCCTCAAGCGTTCACAAATACGGCGCATTCAAATTGCACTCATTCATTAAAATGTAGTAGTACTCTGAAATACTTCAAGAAATTCTGATTTATTTCATAACACTTAACATAATGGGAGACTTTTGGAGAGTCGGTCTTGAGTCAACAGCGCACGCGCACGCACGCGCAATACAACGCGCGCATGCTCACAATTGCGCAAGCATGGTTTGCGCGTGCTCTGTTGACTCAAGACCGACTCCCCAAAAGTCTCCCATTGCAAGCAATTGAGGTTATAGGCCTTTGAATTGTTCTAATAAAGAATTCTTTTTAGATATTTTTAATGCGTATAAAATATTTCTCTCAAACCCCCTTTTGTCTCAAAGTTTGATGAGGTTGATCGCCAATGGATTTTAGAGGAGACTTGCTCCCAGTCCACCTGCAGTTTTGTCCCGCAGTGCACATGTAACAGAGGGGCTCGTCTGGTCAGAGCGCTTGTAGTCAACTTTCACCAGACAATCATATCGGAACGCTACATCAAAGTCTACTGTTGTGTTGCAAAGAAAGTATCAACAAGTTAACATGAAACAAGGAGCAATGTGCATTATTTTTCTCTCATTTGTGGCTAAGCTATTTAATTCATTTTCCAAATTGTTAACAAGCATCGTTATAGTATAACCAAATTTCAAAACGAAACCAATGGAAAATATATCCTCTTAACACCCAAATGATTTAATTATCTTCTGAATGAATATACAAAAAGATAAGACGCCAACTGCGACCAGCCTAAACTAAGAAGCTTTTCAAATTTAGTGTACGTCTTTGAGTGCCGTTTGAAATGCTTTATACAATTTTAAGTATGCCATTATATTAATATTTACAATATTTCATTTGTCAATGTCTTTGAATTTTAATAATCTATGCTATGTTGCAACCTTCGGTTTTCCGTACCGGCGCTCTACCGAGTGAGCTGCTATGTTGGTGGTGTCCCTAATTGTCAATTATCTTTGTTCGTTTGGCAGTCAGAAGCCATGAAACCACGCACATACTGCTATATCCCAAGAATCATTTCATCGATACTCGCAGCAAAGCTGCAACCTGTAAAACAATTCATGGGTTATCACTCAAAGAGGATGCGGCTTTTTAATTTTTGCGTGGTTTCATAGCTTCTGGCTGCCAAACTAACGAAGATAATTGACCATTAGGGACACCACCAACGTAGGGCTGGATAGCTCAGCTGGTAAGAGTGACTGTATGGTATTCCGGAGGTCGCTGGTTCGAATCCTGTTCCAGTCGATTTTTCTTTGTTCACTTTTCAATGACTTAAAATTCAGTCATAGTTTCCCTTGTGGTTATTTGATGATTGTGTTAAAAATGTATGCAATATACAATAATTTGAAAAATATTTGTTTGTGTTGATATTATAGGCCTGACATAGATCAAGTCTAGGATTAAGTATCACTTCTTCAGAACATGGAATAAATAGACGGTTTAGATTATGCAGATTATCCTTTCTCCCGTCCGTAATTTGAGTGCATGTCACCGCAATAAAATACATGTAATGAATAAATTGTTTAGTCTATATAGCAGCACGGATATTGCAAAATGGATATCACGCATTACTTTACACAATTTTACAAAATGGATATATCACGAGTTCCTTTTCACAAAAGCACAGCTTATACCATTACTGATCCGTTTATGTATTAATCTAAGACATAATAATCAAGAAACAATAACAATTCCGTTCTTTCAAGCTATGTTTGAGTACAACTATTTTACTTTTGATATTATAGGCCTATACCTGATTGAAAAATAAAGTAAATCCTTCGTGATGACATGTGGATCATGCATATCTCTTGTATCCAACGAGTAACATTACAACTATAGGTTTTCCCGATCATTTTCGGCAAATGAGCGGCCAATTTCATTTTCACGCATTCGTGTTGACGTGTTTTTGCCTCCTCCGTTGAAACCGTCACTCGATTTTACTTTGATGTATCCGTATTTATATAGCAGTGCATTCAATTCAATTCAACTGTCGTTCAGTTTAGCCATGCAAAATCGGCATTCAATTTAGCAGAGTAACCGCAAACAACTATTTATACCAGATCGTTACTTACGTTTTCGTTTTGAGACAACCAATTTCGCAAAATGAGCAAACAAATGCAAACCCCATTATTGCAGTGTATTACAATGGTGTCGCATCTCATCATCCATTTTGAAATGAATAGCCCCTCCTCCGACCAACCTCTCTCTTCGTCCGGATCTCAAATACGTTGCAAACAAATGCAAACCCGTTTACACCTGTTTATTTCTTTGTAGGCCTATCTTGTGTCATTTTCCCTTTCCATGAATTTCTATATTTCTTTGATTTGTTATTTGTTTATTCTCAAGAGAGGATTGGTGCCATGGATGTGTATTGAAAATCATGGTGTTGATGTTAAAATTGACTGCAAGCACAATGTAATCTAAATCATTCGAATGCATCAATCAAGCGTCAACATTAGATATCTATTCACTTGTACAGCGACCGAAGGCTGCCATTATTTTCGAGGATTTTTCAATTACAAACAATTGTCGTCAGGGGACATCACATAAGTGGTTTCTATACAAGAAGTGAACCATTCTATACCCTTTTTATTCTTGAACATTCATAATTTCAGACAGAACGCTAAATTTGTTGAACAATTCACAAAAATGCCTGCCCCAAATCGAATTCGAATGACTAAGCGCACGCTGCCAAAAGCCGTTGCGAATTTGAATGCTCTTCGAATGGAATTTTTAATTGAAAGGCGATTCTATTTAATCGTCTGACTCTTGTGAACATTTGCTTGCACATAAAATTAAATCGAATGACTATTTTGAGGTGTCTTGCAGTTTCACTTGAAATGGAATGACGCAGCGTTTAAATTGTCCGCCCATTTGCCGAAAATGACCGGGAAAACCTATAAATACATTATGTCTCTTACCTATAAAGCTTAAGCTGTTTCCCATTCAACTAGTTGCGTTCAGCGAACTAAAAACAAGCAATGATTAACGATAACACAGATCTACACTGAACGTCAGAATTAAGCAGAGTGTACAGTGTCAACATTTTTCGGTAATAATCTCGGTAAGATGTTGCCCAGGTACCTTGTTGCTGAAAATGTTGTCAGTGTACACAGAGCAAAACGATATGTCGCTCAGATGTTGACGAAAGAATGGAAATGCATGTATTTCGCCGACATGTTGCCCACATTAACAAGGAGTAGGCTCTAGGTCACCTGACCTAGTGTGATCATGTGATTTTGACAAAATGGCAGCTACAAAGTGGTGTAAGGACAATACGAAAAACCATAATCGATTTATGGATAGCATGTTCCCCTTTGTGGGATGTCACATGCAAACAGAACAAAATCGCCAGAACAAAATCAAAACAAAAGCTGCAATGCAAGATATTGAAACTAAATTGTAAAATTAGCCATCCAAAAGCTCATTTCAGCTCTTTGTTTCAACAACATCTCATTAACATCTCGGTTACATGTTGGCCAAATGTTGCTAGTGTACACGGGGCGGGGCCCAAAGTCGTGTTGCCCAGGTGTGTTGCCAAACCTAGGCAACATGTTACCGAGATTGTTACCGAAAATGTTGACGGTGTCATGTACACTTTGCTTTAGACAGAAAGGATATCGCAGTCCCTGTCTCGTTCGTAGACGGTTTTCTCACCATTGGCAGATGTGGTGCGCGTGAGCGACTCACTTGGGATCGAGTCCTCCGCTTCATTTTTCAGGGGAACAAACTCGATGGTTTTAGCTTCCTCTGGAATGGGGCCGTGCACGTGAAGCCACAGCTTAAGCTCATCTGGCCGGCCCGAAATCCGAGAAGAAACCTAGGGGGAAATAGAGGGAGGATCTGGTTAGACGCGACAAGGTTTAATTTTCCCAGCTTATATGAAATAAAGTCAAATCAGACCACGGCTCAGTCAAATCTTTGATCCACTGTATGTAATGAAGCCAGGGGCTTCATGTAATGAAGAAACGGAGTCTCAGGCTCCGGCTCCGGCTCCATTTCGTGAATCCATTTATTCTTAAATAACGGGTATCAAAATAAAGGCTTTTCGCTGCGGTTCTGAAGTAGATTCTCTAGTTTGAAAAGCAAAACAGCGCTTCAGCATCAATGAAAAACCACAACCTCGAATGTCACAGCTGGAGCCTGAGCCTGAGCATGAGGCCGAGCCTGAGCCTCCGTTTCGTAAACGCCCTAGGACAAGTTAAATACACTGTTACTGAACTATGTGCGAAGCTGCAACTTGATTTTGTGAATATAATGCCAGTGGTGGCACAGTTATATATACATGATTCTTATTTCATGATTGGGTCAATGATTCATACACACTTGTGAATTATCGCACTAGTGATGGGATACTTTTGAGAATCGGTCTTCATGTCAACAGCGCACGTGCACCCAATTGTGCGCGTGCGCGCACGTGCACCCAATTGTGCGCGTGCGCGCGCATGCTCACAATTGCATGCGCGTGCGCTGTTGACATGAAGACAGATTCTCTAAAGTCTCCCATTGCAAATGAACTGATTTAAATACGTGAAACAGTGATCTAAAATTCGAATAATTTGGGAGGCTAATCATCTTTACTCGCAGCCGGGGTGCTGAATCATGCGAAGGATGCGACTACAACGTGATCGAGTTGCAGGCGTTCATGGGCGCCTTTGGCTGCCAGCCACATAAACCCACAGAGCACAGCCTGAGATCGAAAGTGTTCGATTTTTGTGGAGGGAAGAAAACCGGAGAACCCGGAGAAAAACCCTCGAAGCATAGAAGAGAACCAACGCACAACTCTACTCACATAATGACCCAACTGAGATCGAACCCGAGCCACATTGGTGAGAGGCGAGTGTATTATTGATGTATTATTTTGCCAACTGCTTTTGTGGCGCAGGCCTACATTCAAATTTTAGAGCGCGAGCATGGTTGGAAAAAGAGACAGTAACTTTTGTTGATACATCGGAGATGACAGTGCGTCATTTACTTGTTGCCCGGCAATCCCGTGTTCAATGTGAAAGCCGTCCCCGAAAAAGTCAACCAGTAATCGATAACTACCCTGTCACACACTACCGATGTGACTCGCCGGAGCTAAACCGGAGCACAAAATTAACAACGGTGAGATAATCGGTAACCGATTTTCGGGAATTGGTACTAGTACGGTAGTACTACGGTTTCACATCACTAAGAACGGTAGTACACCGTTAGTACATCGGTAGGACTACGGTATCACGTCGGTTCTATAGTACAGCACACTTTGAGGCCACCTGAGAGCCGCCGATCCATTGATGGGCGGTGCCGGTACTCTACCGATCTTAACGAAGGCATACCGGTGTACTGATGATGCTGATGCCATGTACTGTTGGTCGCTCCGGCAGTGCATTGGCAGACATATTTTGTGAGCATGGTCAAAAGATTTGACCGTCGCCTGACGTTGCTAACATTGTCGCCGATATCCTACCGATGTACTACCAACGTTCTTACCGATGTCAAACCGCTCTTACCGATGTGAAACCGTAGTACTACGTACCGTACTGGTACCGATCCCCAAACGTCGACAAATTTGTGCACTGGTATCGCTCTGGCGAGTCAATTCGGCTAGGTATGACAGGGCATTAACAACTCCATTAGGTATAGCCTGGATGCTCAGCATAACAGTCACTATACAGACCTGTGTCTTAAGCGGGTAGTCTTCATTAAGCTTGTCTGCGGTTCCATTTTCCGGGGAGTCGAAACGCAAGTAATCGGCATGTTCCTCTAGCATGTTGTCCAGCGATCCAACAAGGTTAGTGAAGGTCGGTCGAGACGAAGGATTCTCCTGCCAACATTTCCGCATGATCTCATACCTAGTATTAACGAGCACATGTCGAGTTGCAAGAAATAACACGATTCTTCAATACAGCGATCCGACGGCACGATATACTGCCCGCCATTACTGCAGTGTCCCCGCCTGCATTTTGTCCGGCATCAAAAGAATTTACGCTCCGTCGCAATATTGTAGGGTGTACGTCCCGTGACAAGGGAACTAGAGCGCGGTGGATGTAAATTCTTCTGTAGCCGGACAAAAGGCGGGTGTGGACACTGCAGTAATGGCGGGTGTTTCATATCTCAATGGTCACGCCGTCGGATCGGTTTTTACAGCCTCAGCGTATATAGTTTGTACCTGATTGTGTTTTTGAGCTCGTATAATTGTCTTGCTTAACTTCGCTCAAACCCTACAACAGGACGGTTGAAGTTATTAAATCTAATCCGATGAATTGTGAACAAAGGAAGAAAAATCCCAATTTCAAATTGCCTATTTTTTTCCATTGGCATCTGAAGTTGGCATTAGGGGCGCAATTTTAGCACTTGCCTCACATGCCGTTTTCCCTATTATTCACGCCGCTGGCTGGAACAAATCACAGGTGGACCGAAGGATGGTTTTGTGGACGGCGGTACAACAAATCTCGCCCATCTTCTTACAAGGCATCTTCATAAAAGCAGCAACAAACAAGCAGACAGACTGACAGGACTTACATCTCATCTGGGCAGTCTGTAGGTTGTTCCAAGCGATAGCCTTCCCTCAGTTGGACCAGTAGTTCCTTGTTGTTAAATCCTTGATAAGGAATATCCCCACGCGTAAAAATCTCATACAGCACAATCCCAAAAGACCAACTGACAGAAAATGACAACAGGAGAATGTGTGAGTCTTTGCGGTCGCAAATTATACAGTCACCATAACTTGCCTCTTCAAGTTAAATGTGATTGTTGTCCTTTAAAGGTACAGTGTAGTATTGATAACATACCCAATCAGTAATGTTCACAGATTTACGTATAACTTTCAGGGTATGAAGATGATGCTAGTATAGAAACATACTCTTAACATATTTCCGCCTGAAATTGTGTATTTATCCCGAAACAAAGACCGAAAACAGTTTTGATCTTGGGTCAAAACTGTTTTGATTCGGGTCACAGAATCAAAACCATTCTGATCAAAACCATTCTTTATGTTTTATCATAAGAAGAAATTGAATCGGGTTTTTGTCTGATATAGCGAAGATTTTCACGGGTCTATCATTTCATGTACACGCTGGAATAGACAAAGTGTGAGTGCTGTTCTGTGACCTTTACAAATCAATGAATAGGTCACAGGGTCTGAACACGAACTATGCTTCAATTCCTTCTGAGCTCGATCCTTCTTTTTAGCTCGCTCTCAAATCAGGAATAAACTTACACATCGCTTGCTATGGAGTATCTGCCCTTAGTCACCGTCTCTAAGCTCGCCCATTTGACGGGACGAACCTTGCTGTCATTCTGCTTGTAGCCTCGTTCGTAAATGTCGTCTGCCAGCCCAAAGTCGGAAATTTTAACGATCAAATTCCCGCCCAGCAGAATATTCCTCGCCGCCAGGTCGCCGTGGTAATAACGTGTCTTTGAAATGTACTCCTTTGAAAAACAAAGATAACCATTGGGTATAGTACAGGATTGGTAACATACCCAAACAGAAATGTTCACAGATCTACGCATAGCTTTCAGGATATGAAGATGGTGCTGGTAGAAACAGACCGTTAAAATATTTCCGCCCGAAAATTTATCCAGAAATTAGTAAAACTAAGACCGAAAACAGTTTTGATCTCGGGGTAAGATCAAAACCATTGTTTATGTTTTATAAGAAAAATTGAGGTTTTCGCTATTTTCTCGTGACCCAGACGTCCGACTGAGCTCAAATTTCCACAGGTTTATCATTTCATGTACACGTTGGATTAGACAAAGTGTAGGTGCTGTTCTGTAACCTTTACCAATCATGTATTATACCTTTAAGGTTATCTTGGTGCTCCGTGAAATCCACCACAGTTCTTTCATTATGGCTTTATACATGCAGTCTCAATTGCTTCATAATTATTCGGCAAAAAACAAATCCACAGAAATCACACTTTGAATCATATTACTTTGTAATATTCTTTCTGAATCCAGATAACCAGACCTGCAAACCTTTTAAGCGGATAATTCAGAATGACACTTACCATACCACGAGCTATTTGTAGAGCGATCTGCAACTGATTGAGTTCTGTCAAGTGATATATAGAGTCTTCCTCTAGCTCTTGTTTCTGTAAAAGAATATGAACTATTTATGTATTAAACTCGCACAGAGATTAGCACTCCCTCTAATCTGGGGCCGATTTCACTAACGCTTTGCGATCATCGTAAAGCCCAAATTCATCGCTAAACCGGAAATTGCTATGCAAAGTAGCGATCGATTTTCTGTTTAGCGATGGATTTGGGCTTTACGATGATCGCAAAGCGTTAGTGAAATCGGCCCTTGGGTCAATTTCACGGAGTTGTTATAAGCACAAACAAATCGCTTAGCACAAAATGTCTTGCTCAATCAAACAAACCACCATTAAAAATTGCATTTCATATTCATGGTCAGAGAACAACAGCCAAAGAACAATCACACCTAATACACAACACAGGGAAATTTGCTTGTTAATTCTACTTTGGGACAGAAATGTCATGGTTAGGAAATTGTTGTGCTAAGCAGGGCCGTAAAATTGGCCCCAGGTAATCGGGTTGCTTAAGGCTCCAGTTACAATACTTATTTTACCACTGGTCTAAAGCCTCGGTGAAACATACCTTGAAATATTTATCATACGGATGTAGTATTCATATACCGTAACGCTGAATATTATACACATCAAGAACTTCAAGTTTCTGAACATGCTATGTCATAACTGGCAGGTTTTCTCCATCTCACTATATGTCTCTTGTGCGAAATGAAGTAGGCGTTTCTTTTCAGAGAACGCATAAACCAAGCGATCTTTGTAAGGATTACCACTGTCGTGTTCCCCAAAAGACTCTGAGTATCACCCATTCTACTCCATGCCACTCCGTACGAACGTCTGATACATGCGTACATGCAAACTGTATGCACATCATCCAATCAGATCTGTTTTGAGAACATTTCCGTCAGGATCGTGACGGCGCGGAGGATGTTGATTGGTCAATTTCGTGCATCCGCTCACCAAACGGTACGACAGAGATGCCCCCTGATTGGTCAAAACTTAGAGCGGTCAGTGCTGGGTTGGTTTGCATAATAATCAGGAAATCTGCACGCATTGTGATAGACGCTTGCTCGCTGTACAGCGAATGCGTCTATCAAATAGACTACACAAGACACTGCCATAATATCAAAGATCAGATCGAACGAATGCTCAATACTGTTAGGCCTACAATTTGTTCTCATTGCCACGCACGCGACAGACGCATATTTGAGCTTTCAGAGTTTCCTACTCTGGATTTCGGAGTAAAACCAAACTTGCCAGAAAAAAAACGATTTTTTTTTTTTTTTTTTATCAGGTAAGATCATGTAGGAAGAATGTAAGATGTAGGACCATGTTTATAAAACACGTCATATCCCAGGATGGAAATACTACTAATAGGAGCATTCAGCCTCAGTCGGATATCTCGAAGTCTTGAACTTACATCTTTGGTCTTCCACAGAAAGTGAAGCAGGTCTCCATATTCCATGAATTCCGTGATGAGATAGTAAGGTTCATCCACTGTACAGCATCCCAGCACGGAAAGGATGTTAGGATGCGATCCTATCTCTATCATCAAGGCAATCTCCTGCATGAAACTGCTCTTCATGTCTGATGTTGCGCTTCCTAATTCAAAACAAAAATTGACAATGCTCGTCAACCAATCTCTTCGTGATAATCTGGTTGATTTGACATCAATCGCACACCAGTTTAGACAAAACGTTTAAAGGTACAGTACAGGATTGGTAACATTCCCAAACATACCCTTAAAATATTTTCGCCTGAAATGGTGTATTTTTACTTAGAAATTATTCAAACAAAGACCGAAAACAGTTTAGATCTCGTGGTAAGATCAAAACCATTCTTTATGTTTCATAACAAACATTGAGTTGGGTTTTCGATATTTTCTCGTGAGTCAGATGTCTGATTGAGCTCAAATTTTTACAGGCGTGTTATTTTATGTACTTGTTGAATTAGACAAAATATGAGTGCTGTTCTGTGCCTTTTTTTACCAATCATGTATTATACCTTTAAAAGTCAAACCTGCATAAAGTGTGGCATTATTATCTTGATGATCATCTATAACTGTAAAGTGCGCCCCCAACGCGTTGGCCAATCACAGTACTCGAAATCTGTAGATCTTTTCCAGAAGTGCACTGGGTCGACAAATTCCGTGCATTGTGATTGGCCAACTTGTTGCAAACTCCTGGAGCACACTATTTGAAATCGCCTGGTATGGTATTGTTCTTTTATTTACTACTAGGGCTTTTTCAAAACGTCGGCTCCGGTTCAGGCTCCGGCTTCGTCTCTGTCATCCATATGCTGAAAATAGTGGTTTTTCATTGAAGCTGAAGTTCTGTTTTCAAACTGAAGAATCTGCTTTCGAACCACAGCCAAAAACCTATATTTTGATACCAGTTATTTTAGAATGGATGCACGAAATGGAGCCGGAGCCTGAGCCGGAGCCGAGATTTGGGAAAGGCTTCAAGTCTTGGATGCAAATAATTATACCTCTTAGGCCCTTGAGCGCAACCGGGTAGTAATCTAGTTTACCGTTGATAGCGCCGAAGGCAAAGCCCTTATATACAACGCCAAAACTCCCTTTGCCGATCTCGCTGTCCTTGCCGATGATGCTGAGAAGACTACGCTCAATTTCAGTCCGGGCGAAGCATTCCTTCGGTTTGGCTAGCAATGTGAAACCAAAGAATATTGCAGATTTGGAACTAAAGATAAACCTAGGCATATCAGACTGAGTAACGTAACTAATAACTAAACAGAGATTTCACTATGTTTCTCTCGGTTAATTAATTACAGATGAGATAAACTGACTGATTAACTGCATGATGATGTGATTTTACTTCACCAGGTTTATTTCGTTAACGATTTAAGTTATGAATGGGGTCAAATGCATATCAAGAGCAGTGCACACACTATTCCTACGTAGCGCCCTCTATAGGCCAACTGGACTATAATCTGTACAGTTAGTTTTGTCAGAAAGGTATTTCGCCTGACCCCGGGTGAAAACGAAGCTGAAAAGAGCATCACGCCCTCTGGCGACAAAGAAAATATTTTCTGTTAAATCCGGATGTATGGAGAGAAACAAAGTTAATGCTGAACACAATGCCGCGGCGGTACTTTTACAAAAATGCAAATACAGAAGACTGCCAACCTTTTAGATTCGGAGCATCAATATATAGATTGGAATCCTTGTGGCTTCTGTGAAATATGACAGTATCATCATCGACGTTATCAGATCGTCTGCATCGCCGATAAGTAAGACATAGCAAGAGAAGAACACATGAAGCAAGCACCAAAGAGCCGACCACGGATGCTACCGTCACTGGAACATAATCTGTGATGGAAAAAAAAGGCCGGGAGAAGGAAATAAAAAGCATGGCCGTGAATTTTGAAATCGAGCCGAACAGGTGTTCATTGCAAAACATCACAGCGTGCAAAATTCGTCAAATTCCGAAACAAGTGGGATTTTATTTTTTTGTTATTGTGGACATGAACTGGAAAAGAACTCTCCAACATAGAAATACTTGGATACTTCGTTCCTTGGTTAGAATAATTGCAATATAATGTCTATACACCGATCCGACGGCGCGACCATGGAGGTAGGAAACACCGGCCATTACTGCAGTGTTCCCGTCCGTATTGTTCCGAATTTATGTCTGCCACACTAGCTAGATCTATACTGCAGGGTGTACATCCCCTAATCATGGGACATACACCCTGCAATTATAGAGTGCGGTAGAGCGTAAATTCTTTTGTTGCCGGACAAAAGGCAGGCGGGGACACTCCAGTAATGGCGGACAGTATATCGTGCCGTCGGATTGGTCTATAAAGCTATCACCTATCAGTGGAACGGATTATTAGTATTTCCACTCATTTTTGTGAAGCCAGTACATCACGGAATTCATAACAACTAGAGAGACTTGTCTTTGCAATTACGTAATATCGAAAGTGAGATTCATTCTCCACATAATAATTTCTGTTTGAATTGTTGTAAATGTTTGTTTCCAGCTGCGACGATATCATAACAGATCGTAAACATTGTCATTACAAAAAAGAAATCGTTTCAGTTTGATATAATGATTGGATCGGTTTGCGGAAACACCATGTAATAATCGTTCGTACCTTCATACTTCTATATCGTTCGAACTTCTCGCAATTAGGTCTCTGAATTGTAGTGCGAACGACATAGAAGTGCGAACGATATAGAAGTGTGAAAGTACGAACGATTATTACATGGTGTTTCGACAAGCCGATCCACATACCAATTGTCACCATACAAAGACTCAAATCTTTCTTGATCGGTACATTGTTATGATAAAGGTTTTGGTTGGGTTACCTGTGTGTGGGAGGCGGAAATAAATTGGTATTGATGCTATACTCCCCGACACGCACGACGGAAAACTACACTCTGCATTGTCAACCTGCGCGTAAACCTTCATCAAAAGCAAAAGAAAATGTTCGGGATTAAAATTCGTTCATAAGTCATGGTGGTGAACTAGCCCAAGGCCGAATTGTAAATGGAACGAAAAAGGCCGTTTCATAGGTGGGTTTGGTGGGGGCGAGTTGGCTTAATGTGAGTATGAGTTCAGTGGCGCACCGGGGGGGGGGGGGGGCTCGGGGGGCTTGAGCCCCCCCCCCCTCCCCCCAAAAAAAAATGAAAAAAAAAAATGGGGAAGAGGGAAAGGGAAAGGAGGAAGAGGAAGGGAACAAAATGTTTGTTTGGCGTTTTGTTGGAGAAAAAAATTCTTCGAGACCCCCCCCCCCAAGACAAAATCCTGGGTGCGCCGGTGTATGAGTTGGCTGGCTATAGGCTCTTACTGAAATGATTTCGGAGTACCATGGAAAGGGTTAGTTGGTTAGAGGTTGGTCGATTAGGGCAAGACGGCCAGGGGGTGGATTTCACCAAACCCATCGTAACTTACAATCAATCGTTGGACAAAATGATGTATTGCAGCCCTATATATGATACGGTTGGTTATCCTTCGTAACTCGAGTTACGATCGACCCCTGGTTGTCAAAGCATGAACCGACCCAACATTACTGTTCCACTAACATTCATACAGTGGGTCCAGGAACATCATGTTATAAAACTCAGAAACCGAAAAGCCATCCTGAAATTAATCAAACGTCTCAGCCGGTAATCCAGTCGATTTCACCAAACTTATCGTAATTATCAATCGTAGGACTTATGATGCATTACAGCCCTACATAGAAGTTGTAGGATACAATGGGTTATCCTTCGTAACTCGAGCTACGATCGATCGTAGGGCTTCGTTAAATCGACCCCATGTGTGAGTGCTGTTCTGTGACCTTTACCTTGCAATCATGTATTATACATTTAACTACATGTACTGTTTATATACAGCAATCATACTTCAAATCATAATTTGATGCGTTTTATATCTATAAGGGGTCTTACCATCAACAGTGTTTCATTATCTGCTATCACTTCGACACCTTCAAATGTATTGCTGAATGACAAGCTGAAAGGATCACTGTAATTTCGCTGACTCTGAAAATAAAAAAAGGCTGATAGGTACATCACTGTATGGTGAGAAGCTCAGCTCAGTCGAGCTGATGTATAATAATGACCCGAACAACCAAAGAATATACACAAATCAGGGGAAATATTAAGACAAATGAGTCTTCTATCACATCTTTCTGGGGAATTCGCACCGATGGCTTCCACGAGGGCTGTCCAGACTATAAGTTTATATAATCAGACACCACGGAGGATGTTGCCTCTTTGATGTTTGTGCATTCCAGCAGTCACAGAACATGATGACGCCAGCACATGTCCCGTTACAATGACGTACAATACAGTACAGTACAGTACACGGCCAATAATGACCTGTCCTATAGTTAACATTATCGCCAGAGTTACATGTCAGCTGTCACCGTCTGAGAGAAGGTTTGGGTGTTAAGTGTTCGTCAACCATCACCTAAGATGTTTCCGTTATTTGATCAAATCTGTACTGTAGGTGGAGAGGACCTTTCTGGAGATGGAGTGGCTCTCAAAAGGATAAAATTCAATTTGTAACTATAGACTAAAGACAAAACACAAATCTAGAATACTTAAAGAAGTTTCACCGACTCACAGAGAAAACTCTCTGTATTAAAAACAATTTGCACTTAAAAGAAGGTAGGTTTGCGGTGACACCAGGTTATCTTTTCTGTTAGAGTTTGTTTCTGAGATGGACCGGTGGTATTATCTCCTGACGTTCCGAACATTGTGCTCTGTACGTCCTCAGGAGATAAAGTGAGGACGAGTCACTCTCCTGACGACGAACACAGCACACTGTTCGGAACGTCGAGATAAAACCACCGGTTCTTCTCAGAACCACATACTCTCACAGAAGAGATTTATACATGGTGTCACCGTCAACCTACCTTCAGTACTTCCACCATGCATATAGCTTCAAGTTTTATTTACAATTAGCCCTGGTTTATATACCTCTGGAACGGGCACCGTCGCTGATGCCACTTGTCGCCCGCTTCTGACCAGCAAAACACGGAAGGCAGTCAGAACCACTCTGCTGTTGATGTGTACAGGTGGATGCCAGGTGAAGCTGACCCGAGCTGTTTGGTTACTTCCCTGTAAGCGCTCCTCGGCCTCGGTCATGGTTACATTCAGGCCAATCGGCTTTCCAGCAACTTGTACATCTGTGGAATCACCGCAACACACAGACAGTGGCGTCGCCAAGGGGGGGCCAGGGGGGGGGGGGGGGGGGGGCACGTGCCCCCCCTCTGGAAAACCTCGTGCCCCCCCGCGTGCCCCCCCATTTAAGATTTGGGTTGGTGAAAAAAAATATAATATACATTATTGTAGTGCCCCCCCCCCCCCCAACAATTGCTAGTGCCCCCCTTGTGCCCCCCCAGACTCAAAAGTCTGGTGACGCCACTGCACACAGAGTATAATAGAACAGAGGTCGATTTCACGAAGCACTACGATCGATCGTAACTAGGGTTACGAAGGATGATAACCCATCGTAACCTACGCAGGGCTGCAATTGCATTCATAAAGTCCTACGATTGATAGTACGTTGCGATGAATTTGGTGAAATCGACCCCTGGTACTGTATGTACAGGGGTCGCCAGTTTCACCAAACTCGTCGTAACTCCAATCGCAGGACTTGCGATGCATTGAAAGCCTATAGTTTGAGAGCTAGGTGGGTTTTAATCATAATGTTGAGTACAAAAGGTTTGAGTGCATATTTCTATTGGATTTAATGTACGAATGGGAGAATGGGGCGTCTTAAGTTGCACACCCCTGGGCTTTGGGCCCCCTGGGGCACCAAAGTTGCCCCAAATATCGATTTATTCAAACTTTTGAGTACAACCAAAATTCCTTTTGCAAATGATCATTTAGTGACCTCTGACAACAAATCCACAATTTAAGACATGATTTTTCCTGGGGTTTGTAGATAAGACGGGGGTGTTTGTAGATAATATGGGGGTTTTGTACATAAGGCATGGGGTGTTTGGACCCAATGGATCCTTCAAAATTGAACTTATAAAAAAGAGTCTGTACATCAATTTTAATTACAGCTATGGATAAAACATTACTCTAGATGAATAAAAATGTAATTTAAGATATACAAATGTCTGGGGTTTCTAATTAAGACCATAACTAATTAACATCCAATTAGCGATTTATTCACACTTCTGAGTACAACCAAAAATTCCTTTTGCAAATGATAATTTAGTGACCTCTGACAAGAAATCCACAATTTAAGACATTATTTTTCCTGGGGTTTGTAGGTAAGATGGGGTGTTTGTAGATAATAATGGGGTGTTTGTACATAAGATGGGGTGTTTGGACCCAGGGTATATTAGGACCTTAAACTACAAACCCCAGGAAAAATCATGTCTTAAATTGTGGATTTGTTGTCAGAGGTCACTAAATTATCATTTGCAAAAGGAATTTTGGTTGTACTCAAAAGTTTGAATAAATCGATATTTGGGGCAACTTTGGTGCCCCAGGGGGGCCAAAGCCCAGGGGTGTGCAACTTAAGACGCCCCATTCTCTCATTCTTACATTAAATCCAATAGAAATATGCAGCCAAACCTGGATTTTATGATTAAAATCCACCTAGCTCTCAAACTACTACGTAGGATAAGTAGGATACGATGGGTTATCTTTCGCAACTTGAGTTACGATCGATCGTAAGGCTTCGTGAAATCGACCCCAGCAGCTCTCAGAACAGTTCAGCTTTGCATTTACACCAAAGTCAGCGGTGCAATTATGAATGTCTTCTGAAATAGTGTGCCACTTAAAAACACAAACCTCAAATTAAAATGTTGGTCTTTTTTATTCAAATGCATATTTGAAATGGGAAGGGTTTATTCGGAGGATCTTGTAAACTATAATTGTATGACGCCAATCATTTAACGTATCCAATAATAATAATCATGATCTATTTTGAATACTTGATCATTGATTCGTAACATAAACCAAAGGTTTGAATTAAAGGCATAATACAGGATTGGTAAAGGTGACAGAACAGCTGAAGACTGTTCATAATTTGATTTGTCATGGATTGAAAACAAACCTGTGAAATATGCAGCTCATATCATCATCGGAAACTGTAAAAAACAGTGCATAACCGCTCACAGTATATTCAAATCTATTCACCCAGAGATTAAAACGTTTTTCGGTTTTTGTTTTACTAATTTCTGGAAAAATACATAATTTCATGCGGAAATATTTTAACGGTATGTTTTAACCAGCACCATCTCCATACCCTGCAAATGATAGGTGTATGTAAATCTGTTAACATTCTGTTATGTTACCAATCCTGTACTGAACGTTTAAGGCTCGGAAACAGCTATCTAGCGGTTTGTGTCACTTTAAATGGATCCGTGTCTGTTAAAAATAAAAACCTGAGTCAATCCTAGATTCTTAGAACTAAATTCAACCGGCAGCTAGGAAACGGAGAGGTTCATGTATACTGCCAGATAAACGCATTCTCACAAACCATCCAACTTTAATATCCTTTCCCATGACTCTAAATTCGCTCTACTTGTCTCATAAATAAGTAGTCATAAAATGAAATGACGATTACAGCAATATTGTCTTGTGCATGCATACCTAGTGCCCGGCAAAAGGAAAGACTCCTCGTTGTCTCATAACAATCTACACAACAACAAAATACAAATTAGAAATAGTTCTTTGCAACAGGTATCCCAAACAATAACACACGTTTGGAATGAGTGTACAATTGGAATAGAGACAAGTATTCTCTATTGGAAGTATAATTATTCTCTATTAGAGAATTCAAGATTAATAATTAGAGATTACAATTAATAGAGATTATTACAAGTATTCTCTATATAGTGGAATGATTTTGGGCTTACTTTTAATTCATTGTGATTGGGTGTGGGTTTCCCATCTTGTCACGGAGGGGCGATGTCTAGTGTTTTCTAGAAGCTACATGTAAGTGCGTGGTGTGGCTGTGCGAGATAAAAATAGATATTGTGTCTGGGCAGACAGTGCGTGACCCCAGGTCACACGCGCTCCATAGCGTGTGTGTAAAAGTTGTTGTTTGGGGAGTCTTCGTGCAGAAGTTGTGGTGAAAACAACTAAAAGATGGCGCTGGTACTATAAGCGCAAGGCGGAGACTCGCCACATACAGCCCAGATGATTCGGGGGGGGAGATCAATAGCCACATCACCATCACTATAACTGACTGGAATACTACTGCAAAATTACAAGAATCATTCAACTGGAGATTTAATCATTGATTCGGGATGGAAATAAATAAATGACTAATAATTCAACTCATCAACATGATCAACGAGTCAGCGTCGGTCTGTGCAGTTGTCTCTATAATATCCTTGGAGACATAGGACCCCAGGTTTCCTCACGGGAACTCATTTCACTACAGATGGTAACACGGATGGGGTCCTGCTGATTTGTTTGGGACGCTGAGGCTGTGATTTACGGAAACTGCAAGCTGCATGACTGTGCAAGGATAGCGTTACTAGCGGTAACACACCGGAGCAGCAGAGCCTGAGGGACAGCGAACAGCGGGCGTTGACCGGAGCGACGCGGGTGTGCTGACGGCGGAGTCAGGCGGACGTTCGCGGGCTGGACCGGTGTGGGGCGTGCTGTACCAGACGGCGTGCGGGGACCAGACCGGGCTCGGTGTGAAGCTACGGGAGGACGGAGTTTGGGTCCAGGATTTCAACCGCTAGGAAGCTGTCCACTCCAGTGTCCAAGATCAAGTGAATTGACTGGACTGAAGTAGGCCTAGGCCTACATGTTGTTTGCAGTTGCTTGTGGTGGCGGGTTGTTAATGTTACCAGTTTACTGTAAGTAGAATTCCAGTCAGTTGAAGGGGAAATTCTTGGTATTTTTGCAATTGTTTATTTTGTAATCGTGATTGAATTGTGGTAATTCTAAGTCACTGGTAGTGTATGGTAATTTGGGAAAATGTCGACCTCGGAGTCTGCTCTGATCGAGCAGTTAGTTAAGGGTCTTACGGATGCTTTGAAGCAGAGCCGACCCACTGTACAGAGGCCAGTCAAATTGTCGTTTTTCTTGGGTAGGCCAGTTAAACCGGGGGACCCAACGGTTAAGGAATGGCTTGAGGAAATCGAAATATACTGCCAACAGTGTAAGATCCATGAATCGGAGAAAGCCCAAATTTTGTTAAATCATTTGAAGGGCACAGCACGGGATGAAATCAAGTGCCACGGGGAAGCAGGGCTAGATTATGAAGCTCTTAAGAAACTTCTCCACAAACACTTCGGGGGCTGGGAAACTGTTCAATCCCTCCATAAGGCTTTGTACGAGCGTGTACAAATGGAGGATGAAACGCTTATGGATTTTTCCAGAGCTCTGATCAGAATGTATGATCGGATTTTGGAAGTGGCCTCTGACAGTGAAAAGGTTTCGCTTAAAGGTCTCCGCGATAAGGTACTAATGGGACAGTTTGTGGCGGGGGCTAGGAGTCAAGGTGTCAGGTTGGAGTTAAGGAGACTAGAGTTGTCCCAGTCCATACATACCTTTCCTGAGTTGCGCGATGCGGCGCTGGAGATTTTCCGTGATTTGGAGAGGGCTCCGAAACCAAAGCGTGCTCAAACGAGACAAGTTTTCACAGATTGTGATGAGGAAATACTTGATCAAGATATTTTTGTGAGCAGTGCAGTACGAGGCAAAGATCCCAAGCCTAGTACAGAGTTGCAACAGATCTTGCAACAGCAGCACCAGATAATGCAGTGCATGCATGAGCAGCAAACGCAGCTGCAGAAGCAACAAGAACAAGTTGCAGAGCTTATGAAGCACTTGCTTACTAGTCAGGGACCTAGGGTTGGAAACAATAAGGTAGCAAAACCTTGGGCGAAGGGACAACTTGTCTGCTTCGCTTGCAAACAACCAGGTCATTTTAAGAGTAGTTGTCCAACCAGGGGTGGGAATGCAGCTCCCAATAATACCCAAAGTCCAAAGGCTGCAAACCCAGTTAATGTTCAGTCAGGGGGTATGCCGCCACAAAGTGGGGGAGAGTTAAACTAGCCCCCCTCGCCACTGTGGGCCAAGTGGTTGAGGGAAATGAGAAAGAGGCCCCGCCCAAACTTCAAACCGATATGGGGATAGGTTCCAAGGTTAGGTCAGTAGATGAAGTCCTTGATAAACTGGTACGTGCCAGTCCAAGGGCTCAGGTAGAATTGGCAGGTGTCCCGGTCAGTGTTGTTCTTGACACTGGGGCAGAAACCTCCCTTATAAGCGCTGCGTTTTATAGGAATAATTTAGCTGCGCAGTTGACCGGAATGGAACCAGTAGGTACTTATTTACGCGTGTTTGGCGTAGGACCTTGTGAAGTACCAGTTGAAGGGTATGTCCGAATTCCTTTGCGTGTTTACAACCAAACGGTTGAGGCACACTTTCTTGTTGTAAAAGATACCCCCAAGACCGGTTTGGGAAATGGGCGTGGTCCCGTTCTTTTGGGTTGCAATGTTTTGCACCAGTTAAAGAACATAGCGGTGGATCCCTCACATAAGGATGCTGAGGCATGGAATGTAACACTGCAGTGGTACAATCTGACTAAAGGGGAACCGGGGAAGGTTTCGGTAAAGCACAACAAGCCAGTGGCTGTTCGCACGGGACGCAGTATGGTATATATTCCCCCAAGGGAAGTGCGTTCCGTAATGTGTAATGTGCGTGGTCCTCCAAGTGCGTGGGGAGGGAAGACTGTGGTGTTACAGGGAAATCAAGATACAATTTCAAAAGGGGAAGTGACGTCAGGTCAGTGTGATCCAGGTTTAAGCAGTGGGTTAAGGGTCTGTGATTCATGTGAAGTTGTGCAAGGAAACAAAGTGAATGTTCTTGTAGCTAACATGGGTGCACAGACTGTTACTATTCCTCCGCATACTCAGGTAGCATACCTCAATGAAGTTTCCTCTGCCATGCAGGTAGATTGTGATTTTGAGGGGAGTGAGATTAAGGTTTCTGTAAATAGGATACTGACCATGTCAAGTGATAGTTGTTATGACACAGGTCCGGAGGAGCTGAGTCCTCCAGAATCAGATTCTGTGTTGGGGATAGATGAACCACGGAAGTCTAAGACACATGTATATAAGGATGGTAGTTCTTATCAGTTACCACCAGGGGTAGATTTCGATTCACGTGATTTGAGTAGTGATGAGCTAGACCGTATCGTGCATTTGATCCAGAAACATGATTCTGTTTTCTCTAAGAGTTCACTTGACTTGGGTACATGTGACAAAGTTCCGCACAAGATACAAACCGTTGATGATGTGCCAGTAAGCCAACCGTATCGTAGGATACCTCCGCAACATGTCAGAGAGGTAAAGGAGTTGCTTCATAAGTTTTTGGAGCAGGGTATAGTCCAGAGGAGTGGAAGCCCCTATGCAAGTCCTATTGTTCTAGTTAAGAAACGGGATGGGACAATTCGCATATGCGTTGATTACAGGAGACTAAACGCGAAAACAGTGCGCGATGCGTTTCCGCTGCCGCGAATTGATGAATCATTGGAGGCGCTGCGCGGTGCGCGTTTCTTTTCGTCGCTCGATCTCGCGCACGGGTATCATCAGGTAATGATGGATCCGGAGTCAATTCCAAAGACAGCTTTTCGCGTGCCGTTTGGGTTATTTGAGTATACCCGGATGCCTTTCGGGCTCGTAAATGCGCCAGGCACCTTTCAGCGCACGATGGAAATGTGTTTGGGTGATATGAACCTCACCGAACTTCTCATATATCTGGACGATATCCTCGTTTTCTCTGGTGATGTTGAGGAGCACATCAGTAGGCTAGATAAAGTGTTCACTAGGATTGCTGACTTTGGTTTGAAAGTAAAAGGGGGGAAGTGTCAATTTTTCCAAACACAAGTAACATACTTGGGTCACGTTGTCAGTTCTGAAGGCATTTCTGTTGATGCTGACAAGGTCCAGAGGGTCAAAGACTGGCCTGTTCCAACCACGTCTGGAGAGCTGAGGTCTTTCTTAGGCCTAGCTGGTTATTACAGACGATTCATATCCGGGTTCTCAAAGATTGCAGCACCTCTTCATGTGTTATTGCCTTCATTAGTTAAAGGGAAGCCTGTAGTGGTTCACAAGAAGTTTGAGTGGACGGAGGAAGCTGATGAGGCCTTCTGTAGGTTAAAGCAGGCGCTCACAGAGGCTCCAGTGTTGAAGTACCCAGATTTCACTAAGCCGTTTGTACTGGAGGTCGATGCTTCTTTGAAAGGGTTAGGGGCATGCCTTGCACAGGAAGATGAACAAGGGAGGCGACATCCAGTTTCTTATGCTAGCAGGGGACTTAGGGGCGCTGAGCGTAATTATCCTGATTACAGTTCATTTAAACTAGAGCTGTTAGCACTAAAGTGGGCAATTGTTGATAAATTTCGTGATTACCTGGTGGGGGCGACATTCACAGTACTCACAGATCATAACCCACTAGCATACTTAGATACTGCGAAATTAGGAGCATGTGAGATGAGATGGGTTGCCCAGCTCGCTGCATTTAACTTTGATGTTCGGTTCAGATCAGGGGCTAGTAATAAGTGTGCTGATGCTTTGAGCCGGTATCCTGGCCATTGTAATTGTTCAGCGAGTGACGTTGAGCACGTGTTCCAGTCTAAGGTCCACTCCACCACAGTTCCGCTTCGGACAGACGTCTCACGGACGGTTGTTCGTGAGTCCAACTCAGAGGATCACCCTTCTCGCGGGAATCCGCCAAGTGTGTTTCCATCATGGTCTTGTGACCAGTTGTCAGCCTTGCAGAAGGAGGACGCAGAGTTGGGGATTGTATGGAAGCGTTGGGAGGCTGGATGGCGTCCAGGAGAACCAGTGGCGGAGTTGGGTTCTGCGTCACCAGAGTTGAAAGCATGGGTGTGGCAGTGGCCACGTTTTGTGGAGCGAGATGGAGTTCTCTGCCGCCAGGTTAACGATCCATTGCATGGAGAGTTGTTTCAGATTTTGCTGCCACAGTGTCTTATCCCTCGGGTGATGCAGGGTTGTCATGATGGATGGGGACACCAGGGTGTTACCAGAACTTGTTCACTCTTAAGGAGGCGAGTGTATTGGCCCAACATGGCCACGATGGTACGCCGTTATATTGGTCAGTGTAGGCAGTGTATGATTGCTAAGGCCGCAGTACCTAAACCTAGGACGCCTATGCGTCACTTACTTGCATTCAGACCACTAGAGGTTGTGGCGATAAACTTTGTTAAGCTTGACAAGGGGAAGGGTGGTTTTGAAGATGTTCTCGTCGTCACGGATGTATACACCAAATTTGCACAGGCGGTGCCTTGCAAGGATCAACTCGCTATTACTGTAGCCAAGGCCCTCATAAAGCATTGGTTTACTCGATTCGGGATCCCTAGTAGGATACATAGTGATCAAGGGAGAAATTTTGAAGGGGAGGTAATCAGGGAACTGTGTGCTTTGTACGGTATAACTAAATCGAGAACAACGCCTTACCACCCAGAAGGAAATTCACAAGCAGAACGATTCAATAGAACATTGTTCGGGTTAATCAAGTCCCTTAGTGAGCGTGATAGACGCAAGTGGCCTGATTTGTTGGCTCATTTGGTGTTCGTCTATAATGCTACGCCACATTGCGTGACTGGTGAAGCACCATATACTCTCATGTTTGGGAGGGAACCAACAATTCCACTAGATCAGCTTCTCGGGAGAAGTGATAGTGATTGGGGCCAAGACTTTGTGAAAGAGCAGTCACAACTTATTGATAGGGCTCAGGAACTAGTCAGTGATAGAGTAGCTAAGGCTTGTAATCGTAACAAGGTTGCTTACGATAAAAAGGCAACTGCTGAGCCTATTGCCATCGGAACACAAGTTTTGCTCAGAAAGTGTGCATTTCAAGGGAGGCATAAGTTGGCAAATGCTTACGAAAGCACCACCTACGTAGTCGTTGGTGTTAATGATCATGGTGATGTGTATCACATCCGACCTTTGTTGGGAGGGGAACAAAAGACCGTGCATAGGAAGTTGTTACGGGTTTGTCCTCCAGAATTCGGGGAGTCTAGTAGTCCTAATGAATCCGAGTCCGACGACTCTGATTTTGGTTTTATTGAAGCCAGTGATAATGCTGCAGAGCAGACTCCGAGTTCGGTTGTGAAACCAGTGAACCAACAGAAAGTAGGGGAGCCGACCACGGGGCCTGGTAGGAGTGTAAAATGTCTTCGGAAATCCAAGCGGAGTAACCGTGGAAAGCATAACAATCCATTTCATTTGCCAAAGTCAGTTGTACGCTGAGCAGTTAACACCAAGAGTTGGTTTGGAGCACCCAGTGTATGGCTGAAGGTTGGTATAAAGGTTGACGTTGGGAAGGCCTGGGGTATCCAGCTTCCTTGCGGGGACCCCAACCGGATAGCAACACAGTGCCTCTAGCCAACATCAGTCGGGTTAGAGGTTAATCATTGAATATAATAACTGATAATCAGTGGGCAATGTATATTGGTGAACTCCGTTATTAATGTATAAAAGAGGTTAACATGTTTGTATTGTTCGGCCATAGTTTCGTCAGACGCTTAAGTCATGGGCGAGAATATATTGATATTGAGTTGTCAAGGGGTACTTACTCCATAAAGTGTTTAGGGGAAGGTGGTCTCACCATTGACCGTATTCAGAGAAATCCTCAGCGGTACATGAACCAACTTAGGGAGGCTGCACCTAAAGTTCTTATTTTTGATCTGGGGACCAATGATCTTTGTTCTAGAGAAAAGAATCCAGAGGTGGTACATGCCTCGGTGTGTCATTTTGTTAAAGAGTTACCTAAGTGGGGTGTTGCACCAGAGGTTGTTGTATTTCTACCTGTGTTACCACGTACATGTGGTATGAGAAGTTATCAGGTCACATTAGAAGAATTCAATGAAAGAGTTGGGGTTTATAATGATTTGTTGGAGGGTTCCACATTTACAGAAGACAGGTGGTGGTTTTGGCGACACAGGGCTTTGAGAAATTCACGGTTCATCCTTGATGGAGTACACTTGAATGTGTCCGGTATGGCTCATTACGAGAAGACACTACGTCAGCTCGTCAAGTTTTTCGAATTGAGAGTCTTGTAAATTGGAACAAAATTTATGGGTTTTGTGATTTGATATTAGCCATCTGTTTGTTATAATTGCTTAAGTAACAAAAGGTTATTTCCTTTGTATAAAAGAGAAATACATTGTATTGTTATATTGTTGTTTACATCTTGTAGTGTTTGTTAAACTTAAAATGTTTTGAGTTTGTAATTCATAGTAATTTGGGTAATCCCTGCGATCTTCAGGCGCAGATCGTTTAAGTAGGGGAGGATATAGTGGAATGATTTTGGGCTTACTTTTAATTCATTGTGATTGGGTGTGGGTTTCCCATCTTGTCACGGAGGGGCGATGTCTAGTGTTTTCTAGAAGCTACATGTAAGTGCGTGGTGTGGCTGTGCGAGATAAAAATAGATATTGTGTCTGGGCAGACAGTGCGTGACCCCAGGTCACACGCGCTCCATAGCGTGTGTGTAAAAGTTGTTGTTTGGGGAGTCTTCGTGCAGAAGTTGTGGTGAAAACAACTAAAAGATGGCGCTGGTACTATAAGCGCAAGGCGGAGACTCGCCACATACAGCCCAGATGATTCGGGGGGGGAGATCAATAGCCACATCACCATCACTATAACTGACTGGAATACTACTGCAAAATTACAAGAATCATTCAACTGGAGATTTAATCATTGATTCGGGATGGAAATAAATAAATGACTAATAATTCAACTCATCAACATGATCAACGAGTCAGCGTCGGTCTGTGCAGTTGTCTCTATAATATCCTTGGAGACATAGGACCCCAGGTTTCCTCACGGGAACTCATTTCACTACATCTATTAGAGACAAGTACACGTATTCTCTATTGGAGTAGAGACACGTGTATTCTTATTGAGTGGTTTTATTTATAAAATTGTCGGCAGATTTGAGTGAAGGGTGAAGGGTCACATATATTTAAAGGCCTTGAGTTGAGTGCCTATCGTTTTTTCTTGCTCGAAAATACTTCTTTTCAAAATTTGAAGATATTTTGGACAAATAAGAAATATATCAATCAAGCTTACCTAAAAACTCGATCATTTTGTTATCATTCGGCGCTTTGTTGATCAACTGGTAAGTACGGCTGGCAGTGTACACCTAGAAATTAGAATCACGGATTCGTTATCAAGGCAAACGTCCGTGATATTTAAGAAATTGCAAGGGTGCAGACACAGTGTGACTGCATGTCAAAGGTTATATTTTAAGATTCCTAGGCCTATAGTGGAATGAAATGGAACCAGTGTAGTAGACGTGGTGATAGAGACATCCACTAGATAACCAAATCAAAATCAACCGATTAGGATTGAAATCAACTGAAGGACAATGGATTATGTACTTACAATGAAATGGGGCGTGAACCCAAATGGTATGTTCTCCAAATAAATCCATTCCGTTTCCTATAGGTAAAAACAGGGAAGAAAAGAGTGATTTACAACAGCAATGCATAGAGAGAACAAAATCTACACCTAAACCGGTAGCGAAGGCATACAGTAATTGGTTTGATTGTCGAATCATAAACGGTTTAAAGGTAATATCATACTTTGGTTTTTGTCAAAGAAATACAGATTTATGGCAACAATATCAAGACAGATACAGTAATATTCTTCTGAAAATTTCAGTCCCATACTTTTTGATAAAACAGTGAAAAACGACCACAGGATTTCTTAACTCTTTTCTCTTTTATTTTTGATATTTTAAACGATCAAAAAGATTTTCGGTCGTTGTTTCACTTATTGCTGGATAAATACACCATTTCAGGCGGAACAATTTTAACAGTATGTTTCTATCACCACCATCTTCATACCCTGAAAGGTAAATGTAAATCTGTGAACATTTCTGTTTTGGTGTCCTACCAAAGTATGATACTACCTTTAATTTTAACCGAATCTAACTGTAAACTAATCCAAGAAAGCAGGTATCCAAACTGCTCGTTCAGGTTTGTTTTGGCAAAAACTTGCACAGTTGTGGAGGCAGTTGCAATTTTGAGCTCTTATAAACATTCTGGTCTGTAAGAGCTTAAAGATGCAACTGCTCCCACAACTGTGCAAGCTTTACTGTCTTATCTTTGATCATCACTCCCATGGCACTAATTCTGGATCACAAGGCAACTTAGTTCTTCCGACTTCCAAATCTAATTCAGGAAAACGTAGATTTGCATATCGCGGGGTCTTTTGTCATTCAACAACCTGCATGTGACACTCAAACATCTCATGCCTTCCACTTTAGCTAGTTTTAAGCACAGTATACAATTCTTCTGTTTTAACTGTTTTGACTAATAGTTTTTAACATTATGTGTTCTTAACAATATTGTACCAGTTGTCTTAAATTTAGCTTATTCAGTTAAATTTTATTATCTAATTTAATTTTTTTTTAAATTCAAACATTTTATGTTTTAAACTGTAAAGCAGCACCTTTGAAAAACAGTGCCTCACTAAAAGGTTTCCCCCAGGGTAAATACATAAGAAATAAATAAACCATATCAATTCCTCATAGTTTTATGAGGATGCTCGTGCTGTTTTGTTTTAACTCAAAAAGCTCGATAGTAGGGACGTTTCGTCTCTCTCTAATTGGGCAGGGGAAAATAACTTACAAGGTATTTTCATACTTTTATTGGGCAGAAATATCACAAAACATACAGTTACAGTCATCCGTGAAATTTTCCGTTCCATACGGTGCCCACTTCTTCAGAAAACGGAGAAAACGCACATTTTAGTAATTTAAAATCTGTTTTCACTTTTGATCTTCCGAAGATCAAAATTTGTTTTGATCAATTGGTTTTACTCTTTCTGAACAAATACAGCATTTCAGGCAGAACTATATTTTAACGGTATATTTCTACCATCACCATCTTTATACTCTATAAGTTATAGGTAAATATGTGAAGATTCCTGTATCAGTATGCTACCATATGATAGTACCTTTAACATTAAATAATGTCCATCACCAACCCCAATGTAATAATCATGTGGTTGTACTCACTGTGATCATGAACTTTGAATACTCGGCATCACATGAATTGGCAGTGGATAGTGTAGGTGTGTAATCCAGGTCAACCGCATATGCATCAAAGTCTACAAACAACAATCAAAATAATTGTTAAAGTTTGGGTCAAGTATTTTATAATCACGACTCAAACTTTAAAGGTAATATCATACTTTGGATTCTGTCAAAGAAATGCAGACTCATGAGCAAATATATCAAGTAAGATAAAGTAACAGCCATCTGTGCAATTTCCAGTCCCATACGGTGCCCACCTATTGAGAAAACAGTGAAAAATGCCCTCCGTATTTTAAAAATATTTTTACCATTATGTTTGATCTTTGAAAGATCAAAATTGTTCTTGGTCATCATTGGTTTTACTCTTTTCTGGATAAATACAACATTTCAGGCAGAACAATTTTAACAGTATGTTTCTCCCATCACCATCTTTATACCCTGTAAGTTATTGGTAAATCTGTGAAGATTTCTGTTTCGGTACGCTACCAAAGTATGATACTACATTTAAGATTCAAACTTTCTTCTTAATTCAAAAGTGGCTGGTGTTTGAAAATAAAGCTTACCGATCTGTGAGGATACCAACCTGCATGAATTGTTTTCCCACCGCGGCTCTGCCACTAGTCTGATGCAAACACTATTGTTCTCTTTTGAGTTTATTGGTAACATGCCACAGCGCCCTCAACGTTCTTTCTATATCAACGTACAGCACAGTTTTGTCATCCATGTTGCATCTCGTGTTCAACAACATGGTCATGGCTCCAATTATTAAATTTAATTTGTAAACAAAATAAAAACTCAAACATTTCGACAAATACTCCCAAACCCCAGCATACATACAAACATAATTGTGAATTAGGGATTGGGTGTGTTACATTATCATTATCCAACTGAGCCATCCAGCCCCACGTCGGTAGTGTCCCCAATAGTCAATTATCTCTGTTCGTTTGGCAGTCAGAAGCTATGAAACCACTCACATACTGCTATACCGATATGAAACATATGCAATTCAGTTTTCAACTGCCATACGTGTTTCTTAAATAAACTCATTTTTGAATTAAATTAAATTGAATTGAAATTGGATTGTGTTAACTATTTTGGTTGTCTAAGACTTTACTAGGAAACTGACAAACTTCAAATCAATTTTCTGGTTAACTTACATATTCCTTGAGGTCGATCCCAGCTGATGTTAGCGTCTAGTCTCCAACTGCCATTAACAAATGGCAAGACCATGAAACTTGACCTGATCGTGTTGCTGTCAACTTTTGCTGCATTGTGACAAAACAAAAGTAATTTTGAAGAGAAGCCGGTGAGATTGAGAAAGTGTGATGTAAAATAGGAAAAAGAACGACGCAGAGTTGCTGCATGGATGAAATTAATGCAGCTGACCAATCAACAACCAGCATTTCAATTCGGGCGAATCCAGATACAGTGCGCCACTGAGAGTTTGTAACGCGTTGACCAATCGCAATGCGCAGAATTTGTCGACACAATGGACATCTGTAGGGTGCACCTAAGTAAATAGTCCCAAAATCCGTCCGCCGATCTCATTAATAAAAGTTAAGCACTCAATCTTATAAATGATAGAGTTCTGAGAGCCATGAAATTGAGGGGTTGAAAAAATAGGGCACTGGACCTCCTGCCTGGACTATGGACTTCCATTTGTGACCATTTTCACTGTGCAAAAACCTTGGTTTCCGCATGCGGAAACGGGCTTCGATATTGACCGGAAACCGGCCCGTTTCCGCACCGTGTCCTGTCTGTTTCCGATTGCCGTTTCTGTGGCCGTTTCCGTCGACGTGTTTGCACCCCTCGCTTCCGTAAATTTACCATCTTACGGAAACTGCCTTAGAAACTACCGCCGGGCTTACTGCGTTTCCGAAGGCTTGGAAACGCCCTGGAAAGCCGATTATTTTATAATGCTCAGGAATACTTTGTTATTGTAATTGTATTAATGGGAAACAATCTTTGAAATGTTGATAGGGTGGCTAACCGAGAGATGTTATTTTTTTTTTAATCCAATGTTGGGTTCGTTGCTCTGTTGCTAATGCCCTAAATAATGGAATGTTTCATTTTCTTTGACAACGACACAAGTTTTAAATAATACTATATAGACAATCTTTTATTGTTTCATTGTTTTTATTTTTCATGGAAACTTAATCTTTAAAATCGCACTTAGCTAGGGCAATTTACATGAACATCTGTTTGCAGACATTACTAAAAGCCTGTCATTATTTCATGAAAACAAATATTGTAATAAATCGCTGTGAATCTGCTCAATGTAAACATTGGCATGTCATGGAAATTCCACGTGTTGAACCATGGCTGTATTGTGCAGCTAAAGGCAATTTCTTAATTAATGTGTACAATCATCAAATAACCACAATGAAAATTATCACTGAATTTAAGTAATTGAAAAGTGAAGCAAGTCAGATTTGACTGGAGCTGGATTCATATTAAAACCAGCGATCTCTGGAATACCGTACCGGCGCTCTTACCAATACCAACCGAGCTATCCAGCCCTAATCATCTTTGTTCGCTTGACAGTAAGAAGCCATGTCTTTGTAAGTCATGCAACATTTCACAATTTCCTTGAACGGCCGTCTGTTGCATAAACGGGAGAGGCTCTCAAAACTTTTAAGCTCAAGGTTAAACTGTTTCAAATACTATTCATAAACTACCGTTTTGCAAGGTCCATCAACAAATAATCCGTCCTTTTTATATTTTAAAATCATAAAACTCATTATTAAAATTTATATTAGTCACTCCAGATGGTTGGCTGGCCCATCAACCAGTAAGGCCTAAAAAAAATTGTTGTGTTGCCCTCAAGACAAGTGGAAAAATAAAAAAGTTTGGGTCGGTCGGTCGATTTCTTTTTTTTTTTAGATTTGTTTTTTGGCAGACTTTCAAACATTTAAGAATAAATACAAGATGTATGGTCACCAGGGCTTATAAATCAACGGTGTTGTGTCGTTTTGAGGAGACACGCTTTTTCACTGCTAAATCTTACATTTTCTATTAAAAATTGTGAGTTTTTATACTTTAGGACTCAGAGAAAAAAAAAATTAAAAAAAATAATCCCGACCCAAAGTTTTGGCACTTTACGGTCGGTCGCTGAGGGCAACACAACAATTTTTTTAGGCCTAATTCCTGTACCTATTGTTTTTGCATTTTGTTATTTTGTCATATCAAAAGTGGACAGTGACATTTAATCCAAACCTCGCAGTATTGTATATTTACAGGCATTACGTTGTAAACATCTGACCACAGAGGCGTATACAAGAAGCTGTACACGTAAATAACTATAAATTGCAGTTACAGTGTAGCAGCTTTAGCTTTGCCTGAAAAATCAAGAGGTCTGCTCTGTTTGGCTCTTTCCGTTGAGCCACTCTCCAGCTGGTTTAACTGCCACCAGGTAACTCCTCCACCAACGAGCCATAGAGAAACCGCTCAGTCCGCGCACCTCAAGTCTTCTCTTTTGTAATTTCTCCGCCATTTGATGATTCAAGCTCACAGCATCTGAAAAATGACAACAGAGTATAGGGCCTATGCATTACTATAGGTCATTTATTGCTGGGTTTTGCTCATTTTGTTTGAACTCCTTTGGTCAAGGAAGTGAAGCTAGATTCAGAACTCAGACCACCCATGGTCATCAAATCTATACACATTGAAAAACATGTAGGGCTATGTCATCATATGCCATATGCCATGATGCCATGGAATGAATGAACACTGTAAAGTACGGCATGTCAATCGACCATAGGTGTCGATTTCTTTACAAGGGAGCCAGAAGAAAACTTGTATGGTATACACTATACAGGCATTAGGTCCAAGATCCCTGCAATGGTCAAGCTGGGTCCTATTAGTTACCACATGTCAAGGACAGTGGTTACATTGCCCCTGCCATGCCATGCATGTCTTATGTGCCCTCTGGGGAAAAGGTTGCATGGGATTGTTTCAGCGTACAATACATGTAGGCATAGTTGCCTGTGTGTTGCTGTTTACTGCTAGACCATTAGTAAGGGATAGGCAAGACTAATATAAAATGTAGTCACCAACATTTAGATTTTTACATAGGGCCTAACTCCTTTTTACATTAGTTTTTAAACAATGTATAGGGCCTTCAGTCATTGCCAACCTTGGGGATAATGAACCTTCGTTCGACCTACATTTTTTAGTATAAATATTTAAACAAAAATTTGCTCAAAATTAAACTTACAAAGGCAAGATGAAGCACCTTTGCAATCAGATGTCCCATGGCAGAGGCTCATTTATGAAAGACAGTCTGTAGCCATCCTTTACTGTAGTCCACTTGACGAAGGTCATCGAAGCTCTCTCTCATCACGCCTCTAGTACAAACCTTTACCATAGGAGTAAAGTACAAGAAAACCATGCATCAGCTATATTTTCTCATAATGTATTATACATTGCAAACCGAATATATGCGTTGGAATTTAGATGTATTTTCCCAAAACTGAAAGTACACACTGCACAACATGACATGAAATCTTTTTTCTTAATCGATATAGCCCATGATCCCAAACTTTAACAACCCGAAACCATGAGTCAGGGAAAAACAAATTCGCCGGACCTAAACAATTGTGGAACCGTATTTCAGTCAACATCATTATTTATTTTAAATCTTTGGACATTTAAAAAAAGTAACATTTTCAGTTGAAAACATGTATAAAACTGTATACATCGGAATCTAGGCGTAACGTGCAACTTAGTCACCATAACTTTGCCAATTGTAGACTGGAAAACTAGTACAAGTGGTAGTACCATGTATATACAGTGTAGGTTTCAGTATTTTTATTCCTCCATGAGTTGGCCTGCGTGTGATAACTGTCATTACTAGACCCATGGATGAAGGAAAGACGACCAGATGAATCTATGATGAATATAAATACAAGAAACTTAAAAGAAAGCGTGGATATACACAAAAACACGAAAATACTCACCGTGTTTTCACCGAATCATGAAGGATTCCTGAGCCAACTGCACCGACACGACAAACGTTCCACTTGCTACCCGCACAAATAAAATCTAACGGTCGTTCGTTTATAATGCTGTGTTTTCATTGGCTAGTGGGCTACAGTGTATACTCAGGTAATAGGGTCAAGGCTTCCTGGCTATAAGTTACTGTAAGTACAGTAACATGGACGATACAGTAACAGTCATCTAATCTGTGAACATTTGAGTCCCATACGATGCCCATTTTATGAGAAAACAGTGAAAAACGGCCACAGTATTTCTTAAGTCTTTTCTCAAAGATCAAAGAAAGTTTGGAAGAAAGTTTGGCTTGGTATGCGTAGTCATTTTGAAGACAGCCGAAGATTAAGAAATAAGAGTGCTCCGTGAAAATTGAAGGGCAAACATTGAACTCCTGCATGTACTTCACATGATCGCCTATTTATAATGTATATTAAAAAACAAGGTTTGACTTGACTTGATTTGTATTAAACTGACAAGTTGGGACTGGAAAATAAAGTTTGGCATCACCCCCCCCAAAAAAAAAACCTATCGCGCCTTTAACTATATATATACATGTTCTGAGTGCATTAAGTAAATAGGTAATATATCATACTTTGGGTTTTGTCAGAGAAATACAGATTCATCATGGGCAAAAATATCGAGGAAGATACAGTAATTAACAGTCATCTGTGAAAAATGGTAGTCCCATTATACTGTGCCCACTTTTTGAGAAAACAGTGTTAACGGCCACATTATTTCTAGGTATTCTCTTTTATTTTTGATCTTTAAAAGATCAAAACTATTTTGGTGACTGGTTTTACTCTTTTCTGGATGAATACAGCATTTCATGCAGAAATATTTTAATGGTATGTTTCTACCATCACCATACCTTTATACACTAAGATCTGTGAAGATTTTTGTTGTGAAAGCGCAACTTGTAATAATTCCTAAACTTGACGTGTCCTTCCACTAATGTTGTGGGTTTATAATTCGCATGATGCACCCTTCATTATTTTCCCTGCAATGGAGTAAGATTACTTTAACAATCAAATGATGGCGAATGCCCTTTTTGTGAGCAATTACAAGTATATCCAAGGATGAAATAACTGCGAGTTAAGATTTGTAAGCTACCAAATCTCTTGCAGACTGACACAAGTTTAATTAAAAGCGCCCTCTATTCGTTCATATTTGCATAATAAACGTTGAGTCATTATTTTAAATCGAATAAAATATGATTTAAATACTTAACATCTCCGAAAATAAAATAACTTTTCATTTTTTAATATAATAAATACTGGACAACAATATTTTAAGCAATTCGAACATTTTCATCAAAGTTAAATTTTTCATGAATTTCTCATTTTTTCCCAACGCAAATGCGTACGAGTACATAGTACTCAACCCTAAAATTTTCACATCGTTGGGGCAAAATTTAGAAATGCAAAATTGTGTGATTTTATATCAAAAATGAACTCATTTGAAATGTAAACATGTTTAAATCCAATATTTCGATATCCTTGCTCAGTAATTTTGTTAAATAAGTGTTGCAGGAAGCCATCCGAAGAAGTATTTTTGAAGCATTGATGTTTCTCTCCATTCTTGTCACGAGCCTTTCGATTATCGTCTTGACTTTCCAAAAGAATTCGCCCACTGTACTTATAATAATAATTGTAAGAAAAACAACAATTATTTCCGCTTGTTTTTCTTCGGATGGACCCTTGGGTTTTCAGTCTCAGAAAAAGGGGCCGCCAGGAGTGGCCAGGCTATAGTTTGCAAAATCATCAATTGAACTAAAGTACATTTAAAATCAGCTTTAATTTAATTTTAATGTTTTATTATAGTTCACGCAGACATGACAGAATACTGAAATTGTTGGCTTATTGTCATGATTGTGTAACCTGGAAAATGACACACCTTAACAAACTCGAGGATCTAAAGGACGGGACGCGAACTGTTTATTAAAAATAGCCGTTTGGAACGACTGACAAAAAAAGAAACACAAATCTAAACCAGCCAAAAACAAAATGTTTGCGCATGACATGTATTCTTGATAATTTTCTATAACCATAAAGAAAATTTGATATCATGACTAATATCCGACAGTGGGCCAATTTGATATTTACTTTCCAAAAATCCAGACTTTGTTATATTCAATGGTTGCTTTTTAATATATAAAAAAATAAAAAAATTAATATAGGCATAGGCCTATTCAAAATGCGTGTTTGTATGGGCCGCCAATGCAGCAGTATCACCCTTCCCTCTCGCTCGCACTTTCATCAATTCCATTTCTTTCTTTTAAAATATTATTTTACTTCAGGTTAAAGTTAATTTTCTCTCCAAATATACAAGTTCTTTTAGATGCATGAGAGGCAAATAAAATGCACACATGATGCAATTTGTTTACAAATTTAGAAATATTTATTTTGGATCCGTACTACCCAACACTCGACCGACGAAATATAAAGTACACCATAATGAGGATTATAGAATTGATAATGATGCGTATTAAAGTCACATCAAGGTAATGGCACCCGTTAACTAATTAGTCAACGAATTGCACATTAAAAGGTGATACTCTGTGTATACAAAACATTTTAAACAACTGTTATAACTTGTGAGGAAATATAGAATTGGAAATAGAATTACACATTTACGGTGATATTGAACTGAGCAGAAAGGTTAGTATTCCACGACAATAATGACAACTTAATAGGCCCTAATAATTTTACTCATTTGTAGGCTATTGCGTTCAAATGTAAAGGCGTTCAAATAAACAAATTATAGAAATATCATGTGAAAAAAAAAATGACTAGACTTACATTTACACGCACTAACAGTTAATGAAAACTAATAACAACACACCAACATGCTATATTAAAACATCCATAGCTCTCAGACCTCAAATTAACACAGGTAAGAAAAACAACTATACATCAAGCCCCCAAAACATTAGCAAGCCACCATCATTACATGTATTAAGGCATGTGTATAGGAGAGGGAATCTAAACATATATTTTAGATTAGATTTTAACCATTACAATTGTGTATGTACAAAGAAAAGATTTAAGACTTAGTTTCAAAGAATCAAGCCTTTTGATTCACTTGTGTTAAAGTTATTGAAGATTTTGTGACCATGCACTCAGTTGACTTTTTTGACTGGGCAGTTTTACCAGAGGTCATAAAGTTTGTTGTTGCTGTAATTCTTGCTTTGGCCATGAGGACTTCTTTTAAGGACTTACTTTTATTTGCTCTGTTTCTAGATTATTTCTGTAATTAATTGAGGCCTATTCCATCCAAGGCATGACCAAGCAATCTACAAAATTTTGAAATAATTCCCTTACACCAAAATGTGAAAAACTGCCAAGGACATAATGTCAGGGTATGAACAGTACAGATGTTGAACAGCCTTTTGGTGAGCAGTTAACCAGGCTCGATTCCTCCATAAATGGTACGGATGGAATCACAAAACGTGTTAACCCTTCAACACAGAGTCATGAGGAAATGGCATGGAGAAATAAGTACTATGAGGCTTCTTCCAGTTGCTGGAACCGAAATCAGATAAGGTTTTGAAATCCTTTGAACTTTCTCATATTTCTTCAGTTTCTATACTCTTATACTGAAATAGAACTCTTTCATTTTTGGTCATTACCAACCCAATCCTATCTTTAAAATGCTGTTGGAATTTCTGATATCAACGCTAAATTTTCCATTTTTGTTATTTTATACGACAGTAATGTTGAATTGTCAAAGCACGACCTATTGTGCATCTAGGCCTATATATTTTAATTGTTTACCGGTATATAACTTCGTGCCGTGAACAAAAAAATGAATTATCAATACAAGTAATAAACTGCAGCAAGTACTCGAAGTTAACCAAAGTAATGATTTGGGATAAATAAAATGACAGGAGATGGCCTGACGGTTCGATCCTTGGAAGATATCTGTCTTTCTCAAAGGAACCTTTTTTTTGCTAAAATTGAAACGTCAGGCCCTCTTAACTCTAAAAGTTAATTTCTCCATAGTTTTAAGGTACATGTATATAGCATGCAATGAAGTTATCTTTTTCTCCATCATGGACGTATATAAAGATCTACCACGGGTTAAGACATAACGTTATAATGATGTACAGTGTGGTGTACAGTGTGGTTTGTTCTAGCTCTGTGAATTGCATAATGTTATATAACGCTAGAACTGACTTGGCTCAAGTGACTGGCCGGGGGCCTTGAACAACGAGGTCTGGCAATGTGTAATGTACAATAAAAATGGGATTGGTTCTACCATTGAGGATCCCTACATGGTTTTACGGTTACCATGATAGAAAAAAGGAATATACTAGAGTAAAGGTTTAACTGTCACGGCTCTAGAATACAATGTAAGAGTGACCAGTAATTATCAACTTGTACATCTGCACTGAATACACAAGTTAGACAAAATGTTGTTGCCCGTTTTCAATGCGGCGGTCGTCGATCGTGGTTGAGTAGACCTTATTAAAGTCATCCACATTACCTCTCAGTTTAAGCAACATACTCCAATTGAAAGTATCTGCATCTCCAACTCCTGCAACAGACCTGTCACTAGCGCCCGTGACCTTGGAACTATTATCACTTCAAACCTCAGAATGCAAAACCAGGTCAACAACATATGCCGCTCTTCCTACCTAGCTCTCCACAAGATAGGACACATTCGAAATTTCCTCGACCAACAAACGACGGAAAAGCTTGTCCATGCTTTTATCTCTTGCCGTCTGGATTTCTGCAACAGTCTTCTACACTGTATACCTGATTCTCAAACCTCGAAACTTCAGCGCATCCAAAATTCCGCCGCCAGACTTGTTACACGTACATCACCCAGGCAACATATAACCCCTATTCTTCGCACCCTTCATTGGCTACCTGTCAATGAGCGAATCGCCTTCAAGATTCTACTCCTAACTCACAAATGCATCCACGGCTCAGCACCAGCATACCTCCGTGAACTTATTCAAGTATACCAGCCACAACGCACCCTCCGTTCTAGCTCAACATTGCTGCTCAGTACACCGGTCACTCGCACTAAGACTTATGGACATCGTTCCTTCATGCATGCATCATCATCGCTTTGGAACTCTCTCCCACACCATATTAGAACTGTCGATGCCGAAAATGAATTTAAAACTCTGCTTAAAACTTACCTGTTCCATTAATTGCTTTTAATTGTTTTTCCTGTAAAGCGTATCGAGACCTTGGTGTGATGCGCTATATAAAAACTGTGTTATTATTATTATTATTATTAACTGCTCGTCTTCCTCATTATAATATGACGAAATAACAGCGTCTCCATTTTAGCCACTGATATAGTACGGCACTGCCTCTGCACGGTCGCGGGCCACGAAAATACAGCATACTTCTTCGGAGAGTCACTATACTCACTCGCACACAATGTTCAAGTTGCTTATAGCATGGAGGAATCTATTTCTTCCTCCATGCTTATATAGTGTTGACTTTCCTTCCTCCATGGTTTCGACTATGTGCGTCAAGTTATGTCTGCCCAGTCTGTTAAAAAAATGAAGAGACGAGTATAGAAATATATAATCTAAACGTTGCCGCATATTCTGTTTACAAATAAACCTCTTCAAAAATTGTTATTGCAACATCGAGATCAAGTACAATACCAGCTAGTGTACCGGTAAACAATCACTGATTTAAAACAGATCAAAATCGACACTCGCTATTATCTTGAACACGGGTGAAAAGGCACCGATTGATGAAATGTTCAGAGAATAATATATGATGTACAGGCCTAGATTTTCAAATAATGTTAGAAGATTGGCGATTCAATCTTCCTAATACAAACACCATGATGATTCATGCCTGAAAGTAGCCTGTGGAATTATGGGTTTTACTTAATAATATTACGATAGAGGCCTAATATAATTTCGATATGGCTCAGTTCAGTGATTGGGCTTTAACTTTTTTAATTTTAATTTTTGACTGAGAATTGTTGTAAATTTTCTTGTGTTTTCCCACTTTTCTTTTGCAATTAGACTGCAGTTTAAATGATTTAAGATTTTTTGACACGTAGGCTAAATGATCCTTCTAAGATAAATAAAACATGTTTTCTAGCATGGATAAACGGAACTCACCAATATAGAAGCATGGAGCCTGATTCGTAGAATCACAGCTAGACAATTGTCAGTACTGTCCCAGGCTGACCATGGAGCTATAGCTCCATGCCCTGACCAAGGACCAAGGGATCTTTGCCCCTGACCCCAAATGAGGTGAAACATCCTATTCCTCAGTATAGATAAGTCAACCCATTGAGAAATGCAGACACTTTCCGTGGGGTTTATCAATGTAGGAAACGCAGTAAACGGTGCATAGGATCACCATACCCAGTTTCCAATGTTGGTAAATGCTCTACGTATATTTGGGAAACTGGGTGCTACGCTTCCTTGCCCGTTTAAGTTGTGCGTAAACTGCCGCCGGAAACGACCGGGTGCAAACACGTCGCCCGAATACATGGGTAGGAAATTTTCGGAAATGCACACTGTTCGCACAGTGTTTGATGCAATTAGGTGAGAAAGTGGGTATACTTAAGCCGCTTTGCAGAGGGATTTTTTTTAAATGGCTTCTTTGACTGCAGGAGTGAACCATATCTTGTTTTTAGGGGTGGTCAGCTGAGAATGAGTATAATCTCAAAAATTCAATGGTCAACCCACCATAAAATAAAAAGAAATTGAAAGGTAACATGTTCTTCATCATTTTTCTGTGCAACCTGAACACCTGTGATCTGAGTATTTTTAAATGATTTATGAGGTATATTAGGATTAATTACTGTCTATGGGAGTTTATTTACTTGGGTGAAACCTGTAAAGGATTGACAGATTCCGTGCATTGTGATTGGCCAACGAATTGGAAACTCTTGGAGGCGCACTATTTTTGAACCGTCCTAATTGGGGAGTGATCGAGGTTCAGTGCCTATAACCTGACCATCAAGTTACAGTAACAGGCAGTTACATCAGACTAGTTCATCGGTCGATGACCAAACTGACACTATTATTTCACGACATTTTAAATCCCTTTAAAGGTAGCATCATACTTTGGTTTTTATCAAAGAAATACAGATTCATGGGCAAACATATCAAGACAGATATAGCAACAGTCATCTGTGAAAATTGTACTCCCATACGGTGCCCACTTTTTGAGAAAACAGTGAAAAACGGCCACAGTATTTCTTAAGTCTTTGCTCTTTTATGTTTGTTCTTTTAAAAGATCAAAAAGATTTTCGGTCGTTGTTTTACTAATTTCTGGATAAATACATGCACCATTTCAGGCGGAACAATTTTAACGATATGTTTCTACCACCACCATCTTCATACCTTGTACGTTATACGTAAATCTGCATGTGAACATTTCTGTTTTGGTTTCTTACCAAAGTACATGTATGATACTACCTTCAAATGATAAAATCTATAGAAAATGAACATTATCTCCGATAGTGCGCAGAAATACGTCACAGTAAAATAAGTCACAACTATTATAACAAACACATAGCATTGCAGGTGTGTCTGTGCTAGGTAGCACCACGAATCACACTTACCCTCAACGCAACATGCCTCGAAGTTAGGTGGAGTTGGTATTATACTTGAACACCTGATGTCAATAGTTCGTACATCGTGTACAATACTCGACAGAACTACTGCAATATACAGCTTCATGATGTAGTACCAAGCCATTTCAAATCTGCTTATAAACACACCAAACAAAAATTGAATATTTTCAGAAAACCAGATAAAGATGAAGATCTAATCATATATAGGGTGTCCCAAACACTTGTGTCGAGAACTATTATATGAATATTAAACTGTTCATCACTTCAAGATTCAGATATGTGATGCAACCATGTCTTGGCTATCACCATGTAGAATTTGAGCAAAATTGGACTAAAATGAGTGAACAAATTAAGACTGAATTACCCAACATCAAAACCCGATTTTCATCTTTCTTTCATACACATTATGTGTGTATTGACCACTATACGTGTTATCCTTGCAAATTTGTTTTTAAAAAGTACTCTTTCAATTAGTCATATTTTCGCCAATTTCAGCCCCAATATGCGTAAATCTACATGGTGATAGCCAAGGCATGGCTGTATCACATATTTAAATCTTAAAGTGATAAACAGTTTAAATTTAACGTAATGGGTCCAAACATAGTATTGCGGGTTTTTTGGGGACACCCTGTATAGTATGGGGTTTGATCTTTCTCTAGGACACCTTCTTTACATTGTAATTCATCTAAATAAACGAGAGCCCACCAGGAAACATAAGCCATGATGCTAAAATAATTCTCTGAAACATTCCTTCTTATAATGTTGTTGTTGTTTTCACAACAAATCCGCGACAAAGGTTCAGCAAAATCCGTCTTCATATTTTTTTGGAAATAACAAATACACCACTAATGGTTGGCTTTCATGAGTGATTTTGTGGACGTTCCTGTGTCAATGCCGTCAGATTTTCAAGCACGGTTTCCTAAGTACACATTTATCATAACTCAGGATTGCCTACCATAGGAACTTAAAGGTAATATCATACTTTGGTTTTTGTCAAAGAAGTACAGATTCTTGGGCAAAAATATCAAGGAAGATACAGTCAAAGTCATCTGTGAAACATTCAGTCCCATACGGTGCCCACTTTTTGAGAAAATCGTGAAAAACGACCACAGCATTTCTCTTTTCTCTTTTATTTTTGATCTTTTAAAAGATCAACACGATTTTCGGTCATTGTTTTACAAATTTATGGATAAATGCACCATTTCAGGCTGAACAAATTTTAACGGTATATATGTTTCTACCACCACCACCTTCATACCCTGTAAGTTATACGTAAATCTGTGAATATTTCTGTTTTGGTTTCTTCCAAAGTATGATACTACCTTTAAATCTTTAAAGCTTTCAGACCTGAACTAAATTAATATAATGTTTTCGACCCCTCTCAATCCTGATATAATTAATACATTTAACAAACACAATGCATGAAATTAAAATGTGTAAAGAGATTTCTATACCTTGTGATGTGATATACGTTCGGTGTCCAGGCTCTTCGTTCATGAGTATTTCCCGGTCTGCCAAATACAGCGCAAACAATCCAGTGCAGATCACAATGCACGTCAGTTGCCGGATATGGTACAGAAAAAGGCTGATCCCAGGTTTGATCAAGCATTGCTTACACAAAAGGCACTAAGAATAATTATTTATAGGCCGATGACTTAACTCAATTCTTTGGGACCAAAAACACATGTATGCCCTCCAACACACCCACATACCAATGTATGTGAGGCATTCTGTAGTGCTCTCGTTAATACACTGCCATTGTGTGTAAACGTACGGTTGAATGATAGAAAAATGATTTCGTCATGGCTTATAATTAGTGCTACTTGACTGAAACGACAACCGTGAGACAGATTTCAGACGCACTGAAATGCAACAGTCCGGTAAACAACATGACACAACAAAATAATCATTGTTTGAATTAAATTAAATTCAATTAAATTCAATTAAATTCAATTCAATTCAAAGGACGTGGCCATCAAAGGCAGTATCATACTTTGGTTAGAGACCAAAACAGAAATGTTCAAAGATTTACGTATAAAACTTACAGGGTATGAAGATGGTGGTGGTAGAAACATACCGTTAACATGTTTCCGTCTGAAATGGTGTATTTATCCAGACATTAGTAAACAACGACCGAAAATCTTGTTGAACTTTAAAAAGATCAAAAATAAAAGAGAACAGACTTAAGAAATAATGTGGCTGTTTTTTTTTTATACTGTTTTCTCAAAAAGTGGGAACCGTATGGGACTGACATTTTCACAGATGACTGTTGCTGTATCTGTCTTGATATTTTTGCCCTTGAATCTGTATTTCTTACATAAAAACCAAAGTATGATATTACCTTTAATAGAGCGATGCTTAGTTGCGTATACCACGTTGGTGGGTAGACTGGCTGGGTTGGGATAGTTTCTGCAAGGCGGAAATGGTGATGATAAAATGGTGGTAAATCGAAAGGATAATTATTGGTGGTGATGGTGACTGTGTTGGGAGTCCAATGTCTGGATGGTGATGATGGGGTAGTGTTGATAAGGACGTATAGAGACAGAATGAGTACTGGTATAGTGGTGATGTCCTAGAGTGGTTAGGGTAGAGTCGAAGTGATAGTAGGCGGCATGCAGTCAGAACAACGCAGACAATACAGTCACAAAATATCTGCTTATTTTTCATAGATTCAGGAGTTAATTATAGTCTTATAAACATTTTCATGTTGTTTTAATGGGAGACTTTTGAGACGTCGACTAAAGTCTCTTTTTGCTATCTCTGAGCATGCGCGCAATTGTGAGCATGCGCGCGTTGTTGTGCGCGTGCGTGCGCGTGCGCTGTCGACTTGAAGACCAAGCTCCAAAGTCTCCCATTGCTGTTGGTGTTGCTGCTGTTGCTGTTGATAATGCATGGGAATTGTTGCACTCGATCGCAAACTCTATTGGCTGCACTTAGTTTATATAGCTTAAGCAGACAATTGCACAAAGAGGTCGGAAGGTCACCAAGTACCAAAGAAAATCTCTACGTGTGCGTATTATACAATAATACCAACACCGAGAAACTGTTTGCGTAGTCACTGGGGAAAATCCCCTTGAAATGTTATCACCGTTTCGCAACAATGTCATTGGAACCGATAGTTTAAAAAGGAAAAGAGAACCCAGCAAAAGGTTCACATCAACATGGCGCACCGTACACGGAAGTACATGAGATCTGTACTGTGGATAGGAGTATGGTTTGTGTTGGTTGGTTCGAGTCATGCTTTCGAGTTTGGCAAAATCGTCTACGAAAACTGTGGTAAGTTGTTAGAAATGCATGTACATTCTGTGGAAATTGAGATTTACATGTGTAGGGCCTACTTGATGTACAGAGCATAAAAGGACTAAGTGTTCTATGGTATAAGCTGAACAGTTTAGAGTGGTTTAATTACCTGCACTGATGGGACGAACGAAAACTATAGTGTGGTTTCGTATTCACGGTGTGAGATGCGGTGGTCGCCATGACACACGGCACCTGGGGCACGCATTACATTATTCTCAGCCAGTGGCGAAGACAGGTTCTCAGACCTGGGGGGGTTGATCCTCTAGCTGGGTCGTACTTTGGTATAATATTGTGTACATGTCTGTGGCGGTTCTACGGGGGAGGGGGCTAGCTAGGGGCTTGAGCCCCCCATTTTTTTTTTTAGCCACCCCCCCCCCCCCCCAAAAAAAAGGGAATTGAAAAAAAAAAAGTTTGAAAAATACTGGATTTTTTCAGTTATCAAACGCCAATCACAATCATAAATCGCACGCACACCGAAGACCAGCAACGTTCCTGGCAGTTCAATCCTTGTGTTTCATCTCTCAAACGCATGTTGTATGCTTTTAACAATAATTAAATACTTTTTAACTGGCATACATTACATGATTATACTTAAGTTTTAATTTCCCCCCCACAGAAACCTGGGGGGGGGTGATTGTACACACCAACCCCCCCCCCCCCCCCACCTAAAACTCTGGGGGGGATGCAACCCCCCCCCAACCCCCCCGGTATCTACGCCCCTGTTCTCAGCGTCAAATTAACGAAGCATATCACGCGCAAGACGGCAACTAAGGTGGCGCAGGAGGAACATCGAACATCAAAAATATCTTCTCACATATTTTGTGATGTTTGATACATCGTACATCACAAATTCACAAATATCCGCGCAGTTTTGTTATGCGATGTTTGCACATGCATTAAAGTGTCGTATAAACGATACATCGTACAAGAAATCTGCGCACATTTTTCTTTGTGTGTTTTTATAGTGGCATGAGTTTTCTGAATTATCTTAGATGCTTTAGTTTACGATAATTAGAAATCAAGTGAAATGTACACAAAAAGTTATTAAACAGCGGTCCACTGTCGCGAAAAGCACAATAACAGTATTGCAGTAAATGGTTGCGATTCGCCCATAATGTCATATGTCATGACGGCAATGAAATTTCTAAAAGAAAGAAAGAAAGAATCGCAAACAAAAAACATCGTTTGGACTGCATATGAATGGTCTATATGTATTTGTCAAGATACGAAGAAAATGATTATCTTTACCACGACTCTCTGAAATAAAACACGGGCTTGGATGAACATTATTGGAATGTCTATCCGATATTAATTTTTCATTTGTCAATAATATTGCGAGAGGAGTTTTTTGACCCACTAAAGTCTAGAAGGACAACTTATCGATATGGAATAGTATTATTTACGCGTGTTTTTCAAGTTAATCATAAACTCTTATGCATAATACTTCGTGAACATAACACAGTGGGTCAGTTGATAAACAAAATCCATACAAACAATTCAAATGATTATAGATTTACCCGTAGACAATATCCATGTATTATCATAAACAACACAATATACGTAATATGTATAGTCTATCCATGCAATTAAACAAAGAACTGAAATAAACGAAACCAGCTTAAACTGTTTGATTTTTACCTTTTTGTTTCCGCTTTCGTTGCATGGTGTTCGTATTTGTTTGAATTATTTTGTACTTCGATGTAATTAAAGGTAATATCATACTTTGGTTTTTGTCAAAGAAAATACAGATTCGTGGGCAAAAATATCAAGACAGATACAGTAACGGTCATCTGTGAAAATGTCAGTCCCATACGGTGCCCACTTTTTGAGAAAACAGTGAAAAACAGCCACAGTATTTCTTAAGTCTTTTCTCTTTTATTTTTTATCCTTTAAAAGATCAAACATTATTTTGGCCACTGGTTTTACTCTTTTCTGGATAATACAACATTTTATAATAATGTTAACGTAATAATGTTTCTACCATCACCATCTTTATACCCTGTAGGCTACAGGTAATTCTGTTTCGGTATGCTACCAAAGTATGATACTACCTTTAAGAATAAAAAACAGGTTAATATTAACAATTTCTGCATTTGTTTTTGTTTGTTTCGTTGTTTCGTTGCTTGGAGATTTGGGGTCGTCCATACGTACGCACGAAATGCCAACTTTTTAGACCTCTAATTCCCCCTCCCTCTGTACGCATGGCGTACGCATGGCGTACGCAGTGGTCCCCTCCTGCTGTACGCATACGCATTCCACATGATGTTTTTCACTTCTAGTGGTACTTTGCTTTAGCAGCAATAAAATGTCACAGTAATCGGGGCCGGTACGGTTATTGGTACATCAATTCCACATTCTGAAAAGAATGACTAAAGGTACAACAGGTTTTTATACAGGTAAAGACGCATTATTTTTTTATTTTTTTGAATACGAAAAAAAGAACAAACCAAACAATCCCGGTGCTTTTTTTTATCTATTTTCGCGCGATTTTTATACAATTTTTTCATTTGCGTACTTTATGGACGGCCCCTTTTAACAAATAGGAATAAGACCAGAAACATCCAAGATAATTGCAGACAAGAAGTGATTGTAACCATTTTGGGTGTATTCATGTTTTGGCTTGTAGCTTGTTTATTAAAATGGACTCTGATGTTTACCTCCGTTTAATTTTTCCCCGAAAGGACCGCCGTTCAAAGCGACCATAGTACCCAACCCGCCGAAGATGCGTCAAGCCATTAACGTCACACTGGAAGTAGTGGTCGGTAGGTATGCTTATATTGTACTTATGAACGGAACAAGAGAGTATATAGTGAACACACCCAGCACATTAGCGGCCTTTTCCAAACCTCGGCTCCGGCTCAGGCTCCGGCTTCGGCTCCATTTCGTGACTCCATTTTTGAACAACAGGTATCAAAATAAAGGCTTTTGGTTACGGATTGGAAGTAGATACTCTATTTTGAACAAGAAAACAGAGATTCAGCTTCAATGAAAAGCCACAACCTACATTTTCAGCACAGCGCCGGAGCCAGAGCCGAGGTTTGGAAAAGGGCCCAGGGCTCTATTTCACGAAGCCCCATGCATGCACGATCAATCGTTACTCGAGTTACGAATTATAACCCATTGAATCCTACGACTTGTACGTTGGAGTTGCATGCATTGCATCATAAGTCCTATGATTGATGATAGTAAGTTACGATGAGTTTGGTGAAATCGACACCTTATGTTGAAAAAAAAAAAAGCAATTGCATGGCTTTTCTTGATCACAATCTAGAGGACGTTGGCCTGAATTGTCAATTTCTGTACAAAGTGATGTGCTAATCTGCTTAGTTTTTTTTGTCTGTTTGTTTGTAGGGGCTATTGTTTGTTTGTTATTGGTATTGTTTTAAAATGTTTTGTTTTTTTGTACGTGTCTTTACACCAGCGCACGATGTCTTTTCGGGTACAATTGACGCATTCGTTAACACATGGCCGTACCACTACAGAGATGTGTTATGTCATTATAAGGATGCATTCGACCCTATATGCTACGCAGCAAAGGGAGGTTAGTACAAACTGAATTTATGACATAGGCCTATAATAATAGGCCTCGCCGGCTTCCATCAACAACCATCAACAAGATTTGTCTTTACACCTTTCAGATAAACGGTTTTTCTCCTCATCCTTTTGGATAGATCAAGACTTCAAACAGGTAACATTGTCTTTTTTATGCTTACAATTTTGTGTATAATTCATAATCTTAAAATACCTACACTCTAAAAAACCAAGTGCTAAAATCAGCTCTTGTAGTGCTCTTTTTTGCACTTCCAGGTGCTTGTATATAGTGACTGCTCCTGGGGTGCTGATTTAGCACCTATCAAGTGTTACTTATTTAACACCCCGTGTATAATCAATGTTGAAAGACCCACAAAGAGAATTGATTCTAGTGGAAATACCGTATACCGGTGCTTTACCAACAGAGTTATCCTACCCTGAAATAACGGTGTCCCACATTGTCATTAAGCTTTGTTCGTTTTGCCAGGTATATATATTTGCTTTCATGGTTGTTAAAATAATATTGTAGTTGGAAATGGTTCAATTGCAGGCAACGATTGCCCATATTGAGTGGAGTCATAGATAGATAGTTATATTTTGATTTCTTTGTTTTTGTTTTTGTTTTTGCTGTTGTTAAGTGTTATTTTACCAATGGAATCTTTGTATTCCCATTTCAGAATCACATTGTAGCCAATGCAACGGTCCGCAATGAAAAGGGCGAGTTGCTTATCTGCATCAGGGCCCATACGGAGGACGTAAAAGGCTCACCTTAAAACGACAGTCCATCACCGGACCGTGGCTCATCCAAGTTTACAGACTATGACACTTACTTGTACTTATATAATATTGTTGACAGAATATCCGAATTCCTTTTGCTCGAAGAATGACTTTATGACTACAGTAATCCCTGTATTTTCCTTATCCGTATTAAAGGTATAATACATAATTGGTAAAGGTCACAGAACAACACTTTGTCTAATCCAACATGCACATGAAATGATAAATCTTTGAAAAGTTGAGCTTAATCAGACATCTGAGTCACGAGAAAATTACGAAAACCCGACTCAATTTTTCTTATGAAACATAAAGAACGGTTTTGATCTTACCTCGAGATCAAAACTGTTTCCGGTCATAGTATTACTCATTTCTGGATAAATACCCCATTTCAGAAAGAAATATTTTAACGGTATGTTTCTGCCAGTACTCTCGTCATACCCTGGAAATTAAACATGAATTTGTCAACATTTCTGTTTGGGTAGGCCATATGTTACCAATCCTGTATTGTACTTTTAATGCTATTGCGTTATGGTTTTGATTTCAAAGCATTATAAACCAGCGGTGTCAAAGTACAGTCGGAAACCAAAGAGGAAATACTTGAACAAATTGTTTCGAAATACATGTACAAACCCTTCAGGTGTCATACAGCAGCATGTGTAAATATAATTACTTAGGCCATTTTTAGGATGACACTCGAAATAACCCATTATCAAAATTACGAATTGCCCTAAAAACATTAAAAAAAAAGCTCTGTTCAGACTGGTACTGATATCTCCAGGTATTTTGTGGTATGCAATATCTTCAATTTATCCGAGTTTTTTTTTTATACCTAACCACTACTCCTTAATTTTAAAATGGCTAACATTCTAATCGGGAAAAGGCTTTGGTATTTTTCTCTCTAAAATAATGTCAACAACTCGAATCGTATTCATGTGGTATTTGTATTGCTTCCGTTCACTACTCTTTGCTTTTGTAAAAAATGATTGAAAAACGTGTTTTGTAATATAATTTTGTTTGCTTACTTCGTTTGAGACACAATTTTAGTGAGTGATTTTGTATATTTAATTATCCCACGTGTAATCGCCTTTTGACACCGACCGTGTCGCCTTTTTACTTTTGCACTTAAAGGTACTATCATACTTTGGTATAGAATACTGAAACAAAAATCTTCACATATCTACATAGAACTTACAGGTTATAAAAGATGGTAATGGTACAAACATACCGTTTAAATTCGTCTACCTGATGAAATGGTCTGTTTATCCAGAAAAGAGTAAAACTAATTGACCCAAAACAATTTTGATCTTCGGAAGATAAAAAAAGGCGAACAGATTTTAAAAATAACGTAGCGTTTTCACTGTTTTCTCAAAGGGGCCCCATATGGGACTGGAAATTCCACACATAACTGTTACTCTATTATGTATCTTTCTCAATGTTTTTGTCTATATGAATCCGCATTTCTTTGACAAAAACCAAAGTATGAAATGAGCTTTAAAAATCACAGTGCCCTGGATTTTCACGATGTATATCATGCACCTCTTTGTTTCGAAGATTTTGGGTAAATTTAAGTAAAATGTCAATGATTGATGCAAAGGTAGCAGGGAAAAGCAATTCATAAAAACAGGGCCAATGGTGTAAAAAAACATCACCATTGGTACGCACGAAAGAATCGAATGACTTCCTGAAATTGGCCGGTAACGCCTATAAACAGCCTATGCGTATATCCATCTATTATGCTTTCCATGTACTGTAGATTAATATAAGGACATGTGCAAATAGAACATTTTTCAACTATTGGGGTAATTTTCACAGTGCACTATGATAAAAAGAAAGTTAAAGCCATATATTCATAAATGTCAAAATTCCATCTTTTTGTATACAGATTTGATTTTGAGCTGGGTTTTGGGTGGCGGTTTTTCAGTATTTTTCGCATTAATAAATGAGCATCATAAAAAAAAGGCAAGAAGTGCAAAGAGTGATCATCCTGTTTGAGTGTTAGCCTTTCTGACAAGGTGACGTCAGCACCAAACCCCCAGACGCTCGGCTGTTTACACATGCAAATAATAACATCCCAATATTAGTGTCAGAAAAATTTGTAATTCTTGTCAGAGGCGCGATAATTGCCTAATCGCATGGGGCTTCCGACCCCGATTCTATTGGAGACGTCAAAACACTGTTGGTTTTATTACCGGGGCCGTCTCGACACAGCGTTTGATTCCTGTTTGTACAGGCATGGGTTAGCGTTTGACCCGTGCCGTACACGCTGGGCCGGCCCGTCTCTGAAGTCGCCCCGCACGCCGTTTATTAGTTTGGATTTCGCGGCTTTTCACACCAATTTTCCGTTGCTCCGTAAACAGCCTTAGGGTGTAGAGGCGAGGCAAGCGCACTCTAGCCCGACCGGCCCGCCCGCGGGTGATGTTGAACGCGCTATTAAACGTGGCACTTTCATTGGCAAGATTTTTTTCTTGTTTAAATGATTTGCTTTAAAAGACTGCCATGTTTTTGAAGACGGAGGCAGGCAGTGTTTACATATCCTTCTGTCACTCATTCATTTAAACCCACGCCGTGGCTGATAAACCAGGGCGGTCATTGGGCAGTTATAATGAGCCGAGTGCCTATCCATGATCAAGAAGTTCCTGGGAACTTGATTAATATTATTCAAAATGAAACAAATGCCACTCGCATGCATGACTACCGATATTACTAATGAAAAGGACGAGTCTGTTTATGGGGAATAGTGATCACTGCAATCAACGGACATTCATCTCGTGCAACACCCCCTCATATTTGTACAACAGCCACGCCTCTTTTGAAGTCATTACACTTTTCCAATCCTGTTGACATACTCTTGTTTCGCTCTCATGAATTAAAATCAGGAAGCATGTAATATAAATAGCGCCCTCTAGTACAAATAATCAACCCGCTAGTCACTATTCTAAACGAGAAAGATTTCCATTCACTTCGAATTCAGTTTTAAAACAAACCAACAAACACCCCAACAAACAAACATCCCAACAGACAGAGGACATCGTTGTTGTCGCATTAATTGACCAAAAATTATTAGAGTACGGGAGATCAATGTAAGGACCAAGAACGATTAAAATACAACGGATAAACCACTAACAGGCTATAACAGCTATCGTCTTCAAAAGGTACACAAGACTGGACATTACAAGCGCTATCAGCGCTAGATCATCTTCCAAATTTGTCTACAGCAACCAATCATTTCCCACCAGCCACGTGCATCTATACAGGGTGTCCCCGTAATTAACGCAACACTTTGTGTTGAGAACCATTATATTAAAATTAAACTGTTTATCACTTTAAGATTTAAATATAATTATGATACAACCATGTCTTGGCTATCACCATGTAGAATATGAGCAAAATTGGACTGAAATTGAGGAACAAAACTAAGACTGAATTACCGACCTCAAACCCGATTTTCATCTTTCTTGCAATACATAACATTGACCACTTATTCTGGAATACTGCAAATTTATTTTTAAAGAGTACTCTTTCAAATGGTCATATAATTGTTTTCGTTAATTTCAGCCCCAATATGCTTAAATTCTACATGGTGATAGCCAAGACATGGCTGTATCATAAAACTGAATCTTGAGGTGAACAGTTTAAATTAAACATAATGGTTCGATCCCGACAACGTTTTTTTGGGACACGCTGTATAGCTATAAATAATAACCCAACCGATGTATTGAAACTAATTGCAAAACTGAAAGAGCTATTGGGGTAAGGATTAAACAATGCCGTTAATCTAGCCATCAATTACGACAATACTGATTATCTTATAATCGGAGATCTAAACCTACAAATTACATATCAAAACACAATGATAATTTAGAGTTCGGGAACAAACAATCGGGAATTATAAGATTAGATATACCACAGTATCTCAGCGCAGTATTGTCAGAACTCCATTTTAAATATTATTTACCTGTCATGAAAATAACCAGTCAATTGACAAACGTAGGTTTATACATTTGTATTTTCCCTATGGTTGCATGACTTGCATCCAAGTAAATTAACCCCCATAGACAACAGTGACAACTCTCAATTCTTCAAAAATCATTTAAAAATACTCGGAACTCTCACAGGTGTTCAAGTTACAGAGTAGAATGATGAATAACATGTCACCTTTCATTTTCTTTTCATTTTATGGTGGGTTGACCATTGCATTTTTGAGATATACTTATTCTCAGCTGACCACCCCTAAAACAAGGTATGGTTCACTCATGTCAAAGAAGCCATTTTCAAAAAACATCCCTCTGCAAAGCGGCTTAAATAGACCCACTTTCTCACCCAATTGCATCAAAAATGGTCACAAATGGAAGCCCAGAGTCCTGACAGGAGGTTCAGTCCCCTATTTCTTAATTCCCTCAATTTCATAGCTCTCGGAACTCTCTCATTTATAAGATTGAGTGCTTAACTTTTATTCATGTGATCGGCGGACAGATTTTGGGACTATTTATACTTGGGTGCACCCCTAGTCATATGGAAATTAAAATTATAAATTGACTTTTTGGCTAGCACTGCCACATTTAGTCGTAAATATCCGTAATTTCAGTCCTATAGTTTTGTTTCTGAAAAACGAAAGAAAAGTAGAATGACAAACAATGTCTTTGGACAGCTTCCGTCCTTCTTTGAGTTACCTTATCACCATTCGTAATTCTAAAACAAAAACAAATAAAACCAAATAAACAATGCAACAAACAAAAGGGGAAGAAAATAAAATGCGAAGTATTAGTGAGCATGCCATGTAACAGGATTATTGCGATGATAGCATTATAAAACCAAATCTGGAATTATGGAGAGGTCATTTTGAACATTGACCCGGGCTCGATTTCACAAAACTCATCGACCGTCGTAACTTACTATCAATCGTAAGACTTATGGAACATTGCAGCCCTACATAGGATAAGCCCCATATAACGATGGGTTACCATTCGTATCTGTATGTTAGTTACGAACGATCGAGGGCTACGTGAAATCGAACCAGTTGTTGTTTCAGGTTTTTTTTTAAGAAACAAACAGAATACAAAGCAACATTTCTTTGTTTCTTTGAATTACCATATCATTTTGTATGATTCTACTGGATTAGATTCACCCTGTTGACCCTAGCTAGCTTTGTGGCCTAGTGGTATGGCATCTGCAATAGCAAGCGGGAGGTCGTGGGTTCGAATCCCACCTGAGCCGGCACATGATGTTTTCACGTGCACTCACACAGTGCTAATCCACGTCGGTGAAGGGCAAGCGCCAGTTGTCTTCACGAAAATGTTTATACATGCCAAACACAAAAATGCAGAACAAAATACAATCTGTATCTCAAGTTTCTATTCTCTATTTAACGACTACTGTAGATAAGGTTAAGGCCTAATTACACAATGAAATGCATTACCAGGGAAGGGAGATGCATGAGCGACATGTGATGCGACTCTTGTCTATCTGGTTTTCAGACGTCGTAGATACTGTGAAGATTGATTATTGGTATATCCCAACTACAAGACAAACCCCTAGAATCTCTGCAGAGACAGACATGACAGGTACCGTATGTCTATACCATCTTGACAGCTTGAAGACATGTGGTATCTTCTTCTATTTATATAACAGATACCTAAAGGGTGTGACTGATGCACACACACAAATGGAAATCCACCCATTACACACAATGATTAGGCCTATACGTGTATATGCATTCCATACTGTATCCCACCTATACGGACACTCGTTTACAGTTCAAGAGTTTGGAGTTTGGCTTTTATATATTTCAAAGGGAAATGAGTGGCTTTCACGAGTACACCAAGTTCGCGGCAGTACCACCAACTTTTCCTTTAATTTCTGTCCATGCGGGATTTGCTCGATCGTACTTCCTACCTTCTAGGTTTCTATCGGTCAATGACCAGCTAAATGAACGTGAGCATTAGTATTATCAACAGAATGAGTGTCTATGCAGTCATCTTATTTATAATCGCACTACAAGTGTTTCCACTGCTTGACGTAGGCTCGTCAATTTGAAATGTTCTTCCTCCTCGTTGGAATATGATTCGTTGACAACATAGACGCATTCAGACTCACTCTATCTCCCCCCGCCTGTGCGGTGTTCTAGACGGCAGCATGGATGAGGCTCGGTCGCCGCGAGGGTTTCTCCTCGGTGAGTTTGACGAACTGTGTAGCCGCTGGCTCCATCACTCCTTTAAAGTAATGGACATGTTCACCAGTGCTCAGTTTCCAAGGGAATACAACATTTTGTTTTGTTTTTGTGTACGTGAAATGTCGCTGATTTCCCAACATTTCACGGGTGAGTTATCACGGAGGACATACACGGGGGAGGAACATTCGGCGACGGGCTGGCGCTGGCCGGTAATGCGCGATTTACTTCTAAGAGAAGAGAAGAGGGGGAGGGGGACGGAATGAACGCCTTAGACAAACACAACAAAGATGACAGCAATGTTGCCTGGGAGTTTATTTTGAAAATGACAAGGGCCGTCGGCAAAATCCCAAAGACTTTCTTCTGCTTTAGTTTTGTCCGTCTCTATCCTTCCTCTTTCCTTTACTCTCTCCCTCCCTCTTATAGTGCCCTCAGTATCGAGAGAGTTCGACTCGGCATCACACGCATCAATGAATCGAAACTTTACGACAGACGCACGTGGGTCGTAAGGAAAAACTTAAACTGAAGATCCATTAGGAAACAGGAGAACAAGGGGTATTCTGAAGGATCGCTTTAAGCGGGGTTCACGGTCTTCCATCACTCGTCACTTTACGAAGTACGTGTCTAGAATGATATATACCTACAACATTGCAGATGTCATCTCGTTAAGTGTTTTTTCACACCTAAACAAGCTTGTGTCTGTATAACTAGCGATAGGTTTGTTTCTCATCAATGGTGCAGAGTATACTGCAATTAATAACTCACAATACGTCGGCCCTCTGCATGATGGCAAATCCGGCAAAATGTTTGGGGACATCTGGGCCAGGTAGGACGGTAATGCTTTTTGATTGAGAGTTTGGGTCAAACCAATGGCCACGCCAGCTACGCCACAAAGAGCACTTCCTTCAACCATGATTAGGTTATATGAATGAGCCATGTAATAAGGAGTATATAGGGCATCATAATGGCCCCCTCCCATAAAATACAAGTCAAAAACTCGTGCGTTGGTACTCATCTTTATATGTTTAAAAACAGAAACCGAGTCGGAGAATAACATTGCGTGATAGTGTGTCGAGATTTCATTTCCTTAATACAGGGAACACAGGGGATTGCTATTAAAGGTAATACCATACTTTGGTTTTTATCAAAGAAATACAGATTTATGGGCAAAAATATCAAGACAGATACAGTAACAGTCATCTGTGAACATTTCAGTCCCATGCGGTGCCCATATTTTGAGAAAACAGTGAAAAACAGCCACAGTATTTCTAAAGTCTTTTCTCTTTTATTTTTGATCTTTTAAAAGATCAAACAGATTTTCGGTCGTTGTTTTACAAATTTCTGGATAAATACACCATTTCAGGCGGAAACATTTTAACGATATGTTTTTACCACCACCATCTTCATACCCTGTAAGTTATACGTATATCTGTGAACATTTCTGTTTTTGTTTCTTACCAAAGTATGACAATAAAATGTTTTAAGGAACATACTAGAGATGCACAAGACAGCTGCCTACTTATTATTGTATAATGGGGTCTTCTCCTGGTTATAGCTCAAAATTGTGTGTCCCGACAATGAAATCTCCCAATGCATGCTTAGCAGTCGTCTGGAAGGGCAACCGATTCAAGGTTCAAGTCAAACTTTGCCCTTTCCTAGGACGTTTAGGAAACGGAGGCTTAGGATCAGGCTCAGGCTCCAGCTCTGACATCCATATGCTGAAAATAAAGGTTGTGGTTTTTCATTGAAGCTGAAACTCTGTTTTCCTTTTCAAACTGGAAAATCTACTTCCGAAACGCAGCTGAAAGCCTCTTTTTTGATACCCGTTATTTGGAGCCAGAGCCAGAGCCTGAGACGGAGCCTCCGTTTCGTGAACACCTCTCGTCTCCTTCCACTATTATCGCAAAGGACAGTTTCGGCAATTAGAAAGGATTCATTTCTCTCTAGACTTTAACAAAAGTCAGTGGAGTATTTATAAGACGTTATATCTTTCCCGGGTTTTTAGGTTGCTTTTCAGAATAAAAATCGCACAATTGCACGTGGCTATGAGGGACAGTGTTGGAGTCGAATCCTCAAGTCGGAGTACAGATTGCTGAGTACTGGGCCGAGTCCGAGTACCAAAGTCCGAGCCCTAGTCGAGTACAGGCACAGTGCCAAGTTACGCACAGCGCCAAAAATGCAGTTTGTTTTACTGAAGATGTTTTTGAAATTGGACGTTGTGCCAAAGTCATCTTCTCAGAAATACTTGTTTTACAAACCTTGCAAATGACACTGTGCAGCATGCTTACTCCAGCTCAAATTGATACTATAAACTCCCTATACTCCAATTGTAAAATGTATAGGAAATCGCCATAATCAACCGTAAAATTGAAAATGAAATTTGCTCTAAAGGGTCTTCAACGAGTACTCCAAAGTCTGAGTACATGTACATGTGGAATCGAGTACGGGCTAAGTACATTTATTTTCGAGTACTTTTAATCCAATACGGGCCGAGTATCTGCATGTACTCGAGTTGTACTCTTAGTACGAGTACTCCAACACTGATCAGGAAAATTGGAGAAGAGTCCGGCAATCTCCCTTGCAAGCGCACCCAGCCTGAACTTTTGACCCGTATAAGATGAGGAACAACGGGGTATACACCAAGAGGAGAGCCTATTATCTCATCCGTCGTGTCCATCTCAGCATCCAGCCAAGTTGACATCGAGGAGCCTACATCAGAATACAAAAAGCGATGGCTATTACGTCCTATCTGGGAGAGGCAGTGCCCAATTAACATGTAGTATAATTACTGTCATCTCCATAACACATTAAGTCGATCATGTCATGTAAAATGGGTCGGCTAGGGGTAATTCAGGACATTGGAGCTGCTGATAAAAAAATACATATCCAGCATCCCATCTATAGCGCATTGCTCACCCAGCGACTCCTGCGTTTAACACACGGGAGGGCAAGTGTACTTTTATCGAGGGTTTTACGTGGAGGCCCGCTAACAGGATTGAAATCATGTAAAATATCCAAACATCATGTAAGTCTGATTCGATTATTATTCATTTGGCCACGGCCGGTAAGAACGTTTTACCAGTCAGAATTAGAGACAGGTAGCGTTTAATAGTTATGCCCGCTGCTGGTAATGCGCTCAAAACTGGAGGCTGGAAATCCAGATCCATTTAGCATGTCTTTTGACCTTTTTCGTGCGTGTAATAACACACTGGGCCTTCTTGCTTCATCTGAATGGGGTTCTGAGAAGTACAATTTCACGACCAAGAAAAAAAAGTTCAGGAAAGTTGCACGCTTGTGCAGGTATATGCAATGCAAGTGAACGCCACGACAGCCGCATGGGAAGGTGTGACACCGTGTATAGCTGCCGGAACCAAACGATCTTCCGCAGGTAATATTTAGTACCGTGACCGCTCCCAACTACTTAAACTCTAGTGTTATCAAACTACACCAGAGTGGTACCCACTGCATGCGTTATTCCCGGTCTCTTCCGTATCAGGCAAAGGGTAAATATCAGTGGTGTAGTTTTTCACACCCTGATATAGTATGATTTGGAACATACACAAATCGCCGTATTTCCTCACAGTTTTCGTAAAAGACTTCTATAATTTTCAAACACCGTTTAGTTATTCGCCATTTCTCTCGCATGGGCATTTGCTTAAGAAGCAGCACAGATCCAAGAACTGCATGGGCACGTACGTCGGGGTACAGTCATGAGAGGAGGCAAAGGCTAACCAAGGAAAAGGGCATTCGACACGGCGGATACGAAACATTTTAAGCCCGTCTGCATTCAGCCTTCGACCAGGGCCGGGTCTTCCTCAAAGCTCGGTTCAGGCTCAGGCTCCCGGCCGGCTTCGTCTCTGTCATGTATGCTAAACATGTAGGCTGTGGTTTTTCATTGAAGCTGAGGCTGTGTTTTCTTTCTTAAATCAGAGAGTCTATACTTCCGAACTGCAGCCAAAAAGTCTATATTTTGATACCCGTAAATTTAGAATGGATTCACAAAATGGAGCCGGAGCCGGAGCCGAGCTTTGAGAAAGGTCCCTGTTCACAAAGCTGTTCTTTCACTTTCCTGATAGGGAATTGTTTGCCGAAAACAGCTTGAGACAATTAAAAATCTTTACAAGGAATAGGGTCTTTAGAACGTGTGCATTTTGTAACAGTGGTGACTAAAAGTGTATTAAGATAAGTCAATTTGAAAGAGACAATGGCTTTGCAGCAGTAGCAGGACAACAACAACGGTAGCACCAACAACAACAGCAGCAGTAACTGTATACTGCCACTCTTAATAATCGCTCAATAATTCTGAGCATTTTGGTGAATGATTTGGCGACCACATGCCAACAGTTCTCCCACAAGTTATAACAGTCCGTCCGCTCCAAGGAGTCAGAATCCGAGCCATGTGTTTAAAGTTTAATAAAGTATCCCTGCACAAATCGATGATTCCCCCTTCTCACCCCACCCCCTCCTTGCATGAGATCTAGTTCATAAGAAGACATCTTGAAAGCGGAGGTACAGGACCTTGCGCCTGAGCTATTCTGCCCAGGATCACCGTAGGGCCCCTACCATATTAGTAGCCGTGTTTCAGCACGTTAGACTCGCTTCCTGTACGGAGTCCTTTAACCTGCAGCAATGTAGCAGAATTGGATGCATCCGTCAGTCCCAATCATGTCAGTGCAGTTTGCCATATTTCCATTTTAATTCCCGATTCCATGCATTAACTCCGCGTGCATGCAGCAGTCACAATTGCCCCGTGTATATACGTTTAAGAGGCGGTCGCCGGCCGAGAGAATCAGATATACATACAGTATCTTTTCTCACAATCTGCAGAGCGAAATGTAACAGCCTCTTACCCCTGAATGGGGAGGAACTCCTTTCTTTTCGTTTTATAAAATGGGAATCATGAAGCTGATTTCTTCCACTGAAAATGGTCATCTGTTATTAAACGAATAATTATAACAACTCATCGTCCACGCGTACGACAAACCGGCTGTTTTAAATTCCGACTTTGCGCGGGTAAACAAAATAACGACACTTGCATCGTGTTGTCTGTTTTATTTTTGACAAGTAGGCAGCAGCAATGGATGATATTTCTTGACATTACATACCTTGTTTATTTTTTATGGAGCGAAATTTAAAAACTACTAGTAACTACTACTTGCTGAATATCTTAATTGGTGGTGTTTTGTATTTCTCGTATAGCTTCAGAAAGTACTCCTCAATTGTTCTCTAGACCCAGATGTTTCATGTGCCTTCTTTTTCAATCGTAACCTGCAAACAAGGGGCGTTTTGTGCGTAACAAATACATTTATTGCTCTTTATGCCGCATTCATGCAAATTTTAATATGGCAGTTAAAAAATAAATGAAGGAACTACTATTTACAATTACAGACGAGGTTGGTTTGGCCCGTAGCTACTACTGTACAGTTCCCTCCAGGAAAGTGTAGCGCAACAGAACCGCCGGAAATATTGTCATTTTTACCAGCTATCCAATGCTTCCTGTGTGATTTGTAATCATCGCCATCGTCTCCAGGATATTTTAATATTGAAGAGAAAAGAGTGCTTTGGCTGAAACGGAGCCGCATGAACTTTAATATCTTCGCTGGCTGTGAGGCAGCGGCGGTGCCGCGGTGTATACGACCGGCAGAGATGGAGCGCAGCTAGCTCGCCCGAACGCCCCGGGGGCGAAACAGCTACCACTATGGGCCAGGATCACTCTCCAGACTGCTCGATTTCCTGAACGATCTGCTCCAGAGATGAGATAGATATCTCAGTGTAGTTACTTATCCTTATTTTTTAAAATCTATATCGAACTACAGTGAGAAATGACGCAGACTGTCTGAAACAACAACGTGCGGTTGGCTGAGAACGAGTGGAATGAAGATGAATAATTAAATGGACACCTTTGATAATGAAATAACCTTAATGGCACCTCTTTCTTCCCCTAAAATGAATCCAAACATTAAAGTGAGTATTACTTTCATCTTATTCAATATGGTGTGCGATGGAGTCTTTTCCAGGCTATGTGATTCCAAGGATCGGTATACGAATTAACAAAATGAGGCCATATACTCCCTTAGAATGGGCTTCGTTCAATTCCATTCGATTCGGCCTACCAGTATAATATCAATACCAAACACTTTAAAGGTCAAGTTCCAACATTCGAAGGAAAAGCTTAAAACAAAACGAAAGTGTCCTGTTAATACTGACCATAGAGGTATTGTTTGTAACATCAGTCTCATATAATTTCACCAGCAGCCATGTCGTCAACCTGGTCAGTGGTGTTAAACAAACATAGAATTGTAAATTACTATAACACACTTACTACTTGCTACCTTGGTTATGTTGATTGAACAAAAATCTACGGATGCCTGACGCTGAATGGGCAATCTTTAAATAAATAAAGATATAAATAGATAAAGATCATATTAATGTTTGATCTGGAATGTTTACACTCTCTTGGATTATGAAACTATCGGCCACCGCTGAGGGCGTTTCTGGTCCACAGACACAATGTGTGCTGTGTGCCACATGGAGCGATGGGCTGTGGACGCTCATTAGCAGGAGTCGAAACGTCATTGAAAACGTCATCTTTGTTTACTTGTTTCACGCACAATGTCTCTGACGCAATCACACCACGCATGTCCATTACTTTCTCGCATTTTACACAAACCGAATACTCTATTAGAAGAAATAACATCATATTTTTTTGAATTCCGGCGCCGATTTCATAGGCTCTGTGACGCTTCGCAACTCAATTTGCGACGCGTCCTAGCTGCGACGCGTCGCATCTATGCGATGAGTCCATAGAGAAAGGATGCGTCTTAACTCTGCGACGCGTTGTAAGTTTTATGAAATCGGCCCTGGCCCCTCCTCACTTAAAATAATTTCTTATAATCTGCAAGAGTATCAAACTCATTCTATTCCATTTACTTCCAGTTAAATGCCAGCAATAGATTTACGGGTAAATCGGAACGGCGGCAAACGGACCAATGTAATTACAAATCAAATTGGTCAGACAAAGCTGAACAGCAAATTCACATATTACAATGATCAGCGATTATTTTAATGAAACACACCAACTTTACTTCTAATAACTCTCTAGCACTTTTTACCATTTTCACAAAGTGGTAAATGCTCAGATTCATAGAGAAAATAACACGTCGTTCACATTTTGATGTGTAAGATTATTCAAAAGAGGATCATACGGCTGGATTTTGGATGCATAAAAACCATGTTGACGAATGTGTAATAACTCATTATAAAAAAAAACCCAGCTAGCTCATTGAATACTGCTTGCCACCAAATCTGCTGAAATCGTATAAATATGCAGGAGGAACTTTTTAATTTTCTGGTTGATTGCTGTTGACTTAAATAAATCCATAGATGAAAAATCATTAGATTATACACTATGCTAATTGTAAAGCATTTCGTGACAAGCTGATCACAGTGCTTTAATGCAGTTACACAGGAATCCTGCAAATTTCCGTAATTCCCTGTCCAAACCCACGACATAAATTCTGCCCAAAGAAGTCTTCATCTGGTCAACGCCCGCTCCCAACTACCTCTAAATAAATGAATTTCCGGATTTATGGAATCTTGAGATTATACTGTTACATATTTTTGCCTTTTATTTCCCCCAGAAAGCGGCGTATACTAACCTGATCTAACCCGGGATTTAGCCAAATTGGATCACGGGGAAAGTGTCTCTGTCCACGGCTAAAAGCCTCCCCTGCGACCGTGACGTTTGCCCCGGGGTGAAAAGAAGCTGAGAATCGGTATATTATGGTCAGAACCATTTTGCCAAGATTGGCATAATCGGATCAGGACCGTGCGGGGGTTGGTACGTGGATCAACTTCACTTGAAAACAAGATAGAATGGTAAAATTCTCCCATAACATTCAAAGTGCCTTTTCTTTTTTAAACTACAGTTTATACAGCACCGGGGAGACTACATACATTTCCCCTTGAAATGGATTCGTTATTCCGTTTTTTTTCTTCTAAATATTAAGGACTGTCCCTCGTACAAAAAAACTTCAAGTTTGGACCAGGCAACGAGGAAGTTAAGTTCCACTGGTATATGGACCAACATTTTGTGGGTTATTTGTGTCAACAACGCTCGTCCTCACTGTTTGCACATTGTTTTATCTTGCTCAAAATGTGCCTTAAAGTCGTTATATCCAAACCGCATTGGCATTTAAAGTAGTATCATACTTTGGTAAGAAACCAAAACAGAAATGTTCACAGATTTACGTATAACTTACAAGGTATGAAGATGGTGGTGGTCGGAACATACCGTTAACATGTTTCCGCCTGAAATTGTGTATTTTTCAAGAAATCAGTAAAACAACGACCGGAAATCTTTTTGATCTTTTAAACGATCAAAAATAAAAGAGAAAAGACGTAAGAAATACTGTGGCTGTTTTTCACTGTTTTCTCAAAAAGTGGGCACCGTATGGGACTGAAATTTTCACAGATGACTGTTACTGTATCTGTCTTGGTATTTTTGCCCATGAATCGTAATTTCATTGATAAAAACCAGATAATGCATCTGCCACGTGAATTTGTATAAAATACCGGGCATATACTATAGGGGCGCTGTAATTTCTTGATGTTGTGAAACGGGCGCTGGACAAAGTTGTATAGAATCAAAGTTATTCATTTCATTGGTGGAGATGAATGCTGCTTTCACTGATAACATTGTCGTGTATATAGAAAATGTGAAGTTTTCTTTTACAACATGTCCCTTTTGGTCGTTATTTTTTTTACTAATTCAACTATGTGTTAAAGGTAGTATCACACTTTGGTTTTTGTCAAAGAAATACAGATTCACGAGCAAAAATATCAAGGAAGATACTACATTAAAAGTCATCAGTGAAAATTTCAGTCCCATACGGTACCCACTCTTTGAGGAAACAGTGAAAAACGGCCACAGTATTTCTTAAGTCTTTTCTCTTTTATTTTTGATCTTTTAAAAGATTAAAAAGATTTTCGGTCGTTGTTTTACTGATTTCTGGATAAATACACCATTTTGGGCTGACAAAATTTAACGGTATGTTTCTACCAGCACCATCTTCATACTCTGTAAGTTGTACGTAAATCTGTGAAAATGTCTGTTTCGGTTTCCATACCAAAGCATGATCCTTTAACGGAAACCATCATTTTGAAGTACACTATACTAATACCACAACACAGCAATACATGTCTTGGTGCGACTCTTACTGACTTTGCTGTCATCCAGAATTTGCACATCTTCAAGGAATTATTCCGGAACTTGTCAATGTCTTGGTGCAATAATTGCAGCAGTAACACCCACTCAAGAGTTACACCAAATAAGTGTAAACACCTCCAGCTACAACCATTTGCATAGAGTATGCCGTTAGCACCCAAGTTTCCCTATCGTCAACACTGGTTCCATTTCCACCAATGCCCCGAGTTCTCTTGTGTCAAAAGTTCTCAACCGTTTCTCCAAACGGTTCCCAAAAGGTCCCTCAGTCCTAACCAATTACCATGCTGTGTCATTGGTTCCAGCTATGAAAGCTGCATGTGTCACTTTCCTGTTCCGAGTTACATTGTACATATAAGTTCGTTTCCAACTATAACCTAATTGAAGTTCCTGCCGTCACAAGTTCACCGTTGAGTTATAAACGGCCCAAAGTTCCCTACTGATTATCCCAGTTGTCTCATGTTCCCCTTCTTCAAGTCTACTATACTGTCTTAAAGTTACAGTACAGAACTTGTATACCCAAGCAGAAATGATGTACGTATAACTTTTAGGATAGGAAAATGATGCTGGTAGAAACAAGCCGTTGTCTGATATGGTGCATCATCCAGAAATGAGTAAAACAAAGACCAAAAACGATCTCGGGGTAAGATCAAAACCATTCTCTATGATATACTCTCTTAATGTAAAAGAGTGAAAAACTCACTCCGTCTGCAGAGTGATATTGAATTCACTCTTTTAAAAGTGAACTTCACTCTTAGTCGAGTGGAAAAAACACTCCCGGTTTGAGTTTCGTCTTAAAAGTTGAATCACTCTTTATGGAGCGCTCGTATATACCACTCTAAACGTGGAGTGTTTCGGTAGTCACTCTTTTTAGAGTGATTTTTGTTTACCACTAGCAGCCAATCACAAACGTTTTCGTAGTCAGTACTACTTTGCATATTACGTACGCGCTCATGATCTGAAAAAGTTTCAACGGCCGCCATTGTTTTTGTACGGCGTAGGCGACAGCGGCACACACGTTAACGTATATGCGTACTGCAACTGAGAATGGACAACGTTTGGAAGAGGCTTGGCCCGGTGTTTGAGGTTGCAACGGTTGAAAAAAATCCAGCAGAAATTTCAAGGTACATGAAACTTTTTGTTAGTGGATTTAGCGATTGCTTTCCGTACGTAAGTTTGTTATAATGTAGTTATTCGTGTCATTATGCCTATATTTTGTAAATTGTAGGCTGCTCGATCGTCGTACTCGTACGTAACGGTAGGCTTGGTCTAACGTTAGGCCTAACGTTCGGCCTGTATACCGGCGTAGCGTAGGCTGTAGTGCAGAACACACAAGAGTCGGGCCTGCCTAGCTTCGCCATATACGGGATTTGGCAGCCACAGGGCCTATATAGTCACGAAGAATAGAGTAAATAACACTATTACAAGTGCATATAAATATACAATTGCACGAATTAAGCACTTGGCATGATTATGATAAGCATTGTAAGCAAATTTGTTAATAATAATAATCTTTATTATTTTTGGTTTCCCCATACATTACAAGGCTGATGGGACAGATGTTGAGCAGTTCGCAACAACGAAGGAGGCAACCTACACCCAACCCTTCATACTGGCCCTCGGTGAAATGGACAGTGAGTACTTCATCATCGCGGATGCTATGAGTATGACCATCTCTGCAGGAGGTTCTCTTCTTGAGGCTTTTGACCGCCTCTTCAAGGTTCACTACATATTGTGGTGTATATGTATGATGTACATTTGGCAAAGCCGCTGCAAACCTACTTCAACTTTTCTGAGGACATCATATACAAACTAGGAGTTTTAATAATGAGAACTGTCAGAGAACTGTACTCGAAAATGGTAGGAGACATGATCCAAATTGAGGGGTAAGCTTTTTTGTGCTTAGCAGCGCCATGAAATTGGCCCCTGATTTCAGGCTTCTTTCAGTGTTAAGAACTCTCTTGATTTCAGAGATTTTGGGGTCAGAATTTTCACTGATTTCACTTTTGTATCAAGTTGTGTTTCTCCTCATTTCAGAACTTTTAAGACAATCTCTTTTGAAATCTGGAATCCCTGAGGCTTAAATTTATACAAGATAATTTTGAACAATTGAATAGTGAGGAATGTCTTTGTGCAGCTGCACATGAGAATATTAACCATCTGGCTTGTGTTGCTCTTGGGCTTTTGACAACCCTCAAACCTTCTGCCGATTATTTCGTGGATTTTTCAGTTAGTAGGCCTATACCTCCAGTCACACCCCTGCTGTACAGTCGCAACAAAACAACAGAACAAATACTTTAACAAATCAATTAGGGTGACAAGAGTGTGACCTCGAAATTTAAGACAATGAGATGAAATAATTAAGTAATGAATTTTTCAACTTTCAAAAGTCAATTAGGATGACCAGAGTGACTCTTAATTTTGTCTCGAAATTTAAGACAATAAGATGAAATAATTGATGAATTTAAAATTTTTATGTTTGCATAGGATTTTCCCTTGGAGTACTTTTTATAATCTTTTTTGGAGAATAAAATACTTTTATCCTGATTTGAAATTGTATTCTGTTTAATTTATTTGAGTAGTCTTTTACAATAACTTTTACTTGAAGTCGATATGTATTCTTTTTAGGTTGTCATTCATGTTTAAACTTGAATCGTTTCGTCTTTCAACAGCTGCAGCATTGCAATTAATTTGACAGTGTTACATTTGACATGCTCACCGAGAGTATATTATAGTCTTCACTAAGTACAAATTTCACTCTTTTCAAGTTCACTCCTTGAAAGAGTGTTTTTTACAAAGCACTCTTGTCACTCTTTTTGTCACTCTTTTTAGAGTGATAGTCACTCTTTCACTCTTTTTAAAGAGTGGTTTTTGTCACTCTTTAAAAGGTGAAATTTCACTCTTTTTAGGAGTGAATTATGACCACTCTTTTTTTCACTCTAAAAAGAGTTGTCCGCCATATGGCTCCTTGTAAGAGTGGTTATTTCACTCTTTTAGAGTGGTTTTTCACTCTTTTACATTAAGAGAGTATAAGGCAAAATAATTTAGTCAGGTTTTCGCTATTTTCTAGTGACTCAGAATGTCCGATTGAGCTCAAATGTTCACAGGTTTATTATCTCATGTACATATTTGATCAGACAAAGTGAAAGTGCTACGCTCTTTGACCTTTATTTTAATCATGTATTGTACTTTAAGTTCCTTAATGTTTCAAGCTCTGTACTGATCCGAGTTATAATCACAAGTTTCCTGATGCCACAAGTTCCCTAACAACCCAAGGTGACTACTGAACGAACGTTGGTACTGTCCCATCTACTTCCCCAAGCTTCGTATTGTCCCTACTATCCCCTACTAAGTGTTACAAGTTCCCAACTATCTCGATTTCTCTCCATGGGACAGCAGGTGACTTGGAACAGGACAAAATTCGAAACAAGAAGCATCATGGATGCCTCAAAAATGAGTCAAAATTGATGAAGTTTATACAATCTAATGCTAAAAAAAATAACCAATCCCTAATATCCTTGTCGACTACACATCAAATAGTGTTCAGATGATGAGGTCCCGCTGGTATATGTTTCTGAATGAACAAAGGTGCAATATCAATTCTTTTCAAATTCCGACGTATAATAATGTCTGGATATAAAAGATCACCATAGAATGGGATTGAAAGAACCAGTGTATACTTGTGTAATTAAGAACGTCGTTAAACAAAGGAGATTTGTGTGTGTTTTGTTGTTGACTCGATTTCTATCCATGCTTGCAATGCTGTCGTCTGTTTCTCATGTCTTGGTCTACTGTTCCATATACATCGCATGATACAACCCGCACGTGGAAAGCCATTGTTTTACCACAGATGACGAGTATTAATTAAAGAGATCTAGCTATCTCACCGCTTAATAGAGGATCAGGACAGTCTATTGTCACCGTCTATAGTTCCCACCGTTATTATTTATGCCTTGGTATGTACAGCACTTGAAACAATAACAGAGACACAACCAGCGGCGTACTGAGCGTGGTGTGCGGCGCTGTGCCATTGTGTGTGGACGGGTCAGACGATGTAAGCAAGGCACATCGCTAGTTGCACGGACTCCAACGCTTATTATTATCTGCTTTGCCTTTCATACATTATTAATTAACGTCAGACGATGAAACCCTCAATATGAATCTAAGCCACGGGCAGCATTCATATTAGTATTGATTCCAAGATCTAATCTAAATTTTGGCTAATAGCGATTGAATTCTTGCAAGTTAAATATTTTGGTATCTAGGTGGATTAAAAACAAAAATAGCGCGTTGACAAAAATTGAAATGAAAAAGCATCACTCTGATTTCTCTGATTTTTAAAATGAAAGATTTGATATTTAAAGGTATAATACATGATTGTTGGTGAAGGTCAAAGACTGCAGCACTCACACTTTGTCTGATCCAATATGTACATAAAATAATAAACCTATGAAAATGTAAGCTCAAACGGACATCTGAGTCACGAGAAAATAGCGAAAACCCGACTCAATTTTTCTTATAAAACATAAAGAATGCTTTTGATCTTACCCCGAGATCATAACTGTTTCCGTTCATTGTTTAATTAATTTCTGGATAAAAACACCATTTCAGGCGGAAATATTTTAACGGTATGTTTCCACCAGCACCATCTTCACACCCTGAAAGTTATACGTAAATCTGTGAACATTTCTGTTTGGGTATGTTACCAATCCTGTACTGTACCTTTAACCAAATATTTTCATTTTCTTCTTCTATAGAATAGGAAAAGGGGTCAAAAGTGTTGCAAATTATCAAATTTGAACCACCATGTTTATTTCCATAAGAATCAATGTTTGATTTAGCATTCTCGAGACAAAACGGTATATTTTCTTTCGTCTCTGGACGTTGACATGCACTTTGTTTCCTTATCGTGTTCTTGGAATGATTTTGTCCTTCATCGGCACAGCAATTAGTCTTTGTAATTCATCCTTAATCAATATGCTGTGGGGCTCGTTAGCCCGGCCCCGATGCTAACGGAGACCACAGGTAACATAACTCTCGCAAGGTGGCCCAACACCGTTACAGAAAGTGGAAACCAGTGCAGATATCAAGTAGCCTATGTCTGGGGGCTCATAACGTCACTGTCAATGTTCTGTTTGCCCAATTCTTGTTTGATTTTTAGACGCGTGGTGTCAAAATTCTTAATTTTCGAACGACCACAAGCTAAAAAGCTGGTTGACATTCACAGTGTGTAAATATTCCACTGTCTCTCTTGCAGCATTGTATAACAGCACCTAAAGCACCGTTCTGAAACAATATTAAAAACAATTCAGAGTATAACTTGAAAGCTAAACTTACCTCTAAGGCGCCCGTGCAGCTACTCTACTTCAGCAGAAGAAAGATAAGATATAACAAATCATCAGTTTTTGTCTCACAATTTGTATTTATTGCGAACAACAAATATTATCGGAAAACATAACAAATATTTATTCTATACCACGATTCTTTCCGAAGAAATAAAAGTATACTTCGTGATATGGGTGTTGTTAAGCTACCGTTGAAGTTTTCGTTGATTTGTTTCTTGTTTGTGAGATCAGGACTATATTTTTTTTCCTGTTTCATTCAAGACAAGTTCAGTTGGAGACAGTGCGTGGCAATTCGATCACAGAGACAAAAAATCCATGAGCGTCTCCGGTGGCTATATCTTGCCCCCAGGGATGTTTCAACTGCGATCGACCCCCACTCTATTACGGGCCATTTTAAGGGGTTTCTGTTACGGAAACTTAAGACCAGGGGAACGGCGCGAGGCGTGATCGTACACGCCCCTGGATTATTTAGACAGTGTTTGCCGCACCCGATACGTTGTAATTCGTCCGTATGTCAAACCTAAGCTGCGTTTCGCACTCTGTGCGAAATTATCACGACGGAAAAAAGGGTGTGATTTTCCTCTCACGAGAGACGTTAAGCTGGTACATGTTGACTGCTTGCTGTAACTGCTATCAGCTTCAAACAACATTATGATTACGGCATTAGGCCAAGGAGAACGGACATTAAGGGTATAAACTCGACAGTCTCTATGCACATATAGCGCGATTACAGATCAGCAGAGGCTATAGGGGGAATGTGGTATAGTATGGGCAAGTATGAGACATATGATATGAACTGAAGCTACAAGGCAGTTGTGATAGGGAAGTAGGATACTCCGAAAGAAACAATAATATGATGATTGATGTAACAACAGTGTAACATGACATTATAAAGGTGTTTTCTTACTGCAATATAAAGCTCACATTAAAAGACATCTCGGTTCGGGACAAGAGCCATTTTGGGGGGACAAGGATGATGAAGTTGAATTTGGCGCGTGTCAGCGGCCGAGGATAATGGGACGGTGCAGGGGCCTACATTATACTCTATGTGGCTTTTTATACGCGAGCGATGAGCGACCAGCGCGCGTAGCCTGATACTGACCCGTCAAAAGGGTCTCTATTACGGCCCAGGGGTCTGCTCCGTCGCTGGTTAATCCCCGCGGTTATGATCGGGTAAAGTTACAGCTCAATATATCGGAATTACTCAAACTCAGACTTTTCCCCCCAAAAAAGTCTCCGCTAACGCAGCCAAAGTAACAGGAGGAGGTCTATCCGATGACCGTCTAGCACAAGAACATGGAGTGAAACCGAGGACGACCAGCGTATAGACATGTGGCAATAACCCCCTGTATAAAGCTTCACACCTCATTTTCAGAAATCGGTTACAATCAGCGCCGTCACAATGACACTCGGCGGTGAACCTGCGCCATTTCCCGGCCGCCCATTTTCCTGGCGTCCGCCAAACACGACTCCGTGATTGATCCACCCGGCAATTGTATTAGCCAATCCAATCCTGCGGAGTGTAAGAGCAAAGCGATGTCCCCAAATTAGATTTGGAGGGGCAATATTTGGATCGGCTCTCGCTGGCACCGAGGCTCGGGTGACCTGTCGGTGCTATACCAATCAAGGAATTTGCTTAGTTTGTGATGTGATATGTAGAGCTCCTAAAATTGTGCTACTGTACAGAAGTAATGGGCCAACTCGGCATTCATATAGCAATCATGGGGACACGCCCATTTAAACAGCCAGAAGTAAGAACCAAATTGGTTGTGAACAGAGTAGGGCCTCGCGTAGCCCAGGCGGGGAATTATATGAATTGCTATAGTGTACAACTAATAGTCGACCACTGACCACAGAGATACATGAATAACAATTTGTTGTCTTTGCATGTGGAAGGAAACGGGGAAACGTACATAAAACGTACATTTCTAAATCTGTGTCCATGATTTTAAGAGCATTATTTTTCATAATTGAGAACAGCCATCACCCACTTTGCACAGAACTCCCAAAGGCAAGATGAAAACACACATGCCATGAAAACAAACTAATGCACATCAGACGTGTGCCTTAAAGGTAATATCATACTTTGGTTTTTGTCAAAGAAATGCAGATTCATGGGCAAGAATATCACGGACGATACAGTAACAGTCATCTGTGAAAATTTCAGTCCCATACGGTGCCCAATTTGTGAGAAAACAGTGAAAAACAGCCACAGTATTTCTTAAGTCTTTTCTCTTTTATTTTTAATCTCTTAAAAGATCAAAAAGATTTTCGGTCGTTGTTTTACCCTTTTCTGGATAAATACACCATTTCAGGCGGACAAATTTTAACGGTATGTTTATACCACCACCATCTTCATAGCCTGTAAGTTATGCGTAAATCTGTGAACATTCCTGTTTTGGTGTCTTACCAAAGTATGATACTATACCTTTAATGCCAATACGGTTTGGATATATCGACGTGTAAATGTGTGGGTAGGTTGCAGTGATTAGAAAAGGCACAAACTGTCTCCTTGTGCCTGATTTCTCAGTACTACTTTATAGACTGAGCGGATCGTGATTGCAGTATTGCTCTGCAAAGACTAACGGTGACATATATTACATCCCACAAAGAAAGATGTGTAATGATAGAGTAAGTAGTCTAATTGAGACGGCGAACGAGAGAAATCAACTAGCGCCACTTCTCATTAGGTTAATAATTGCCCCTATATTGCTGCCACTGCAGACCAACTATTTTATTCAGTCAGTAGGCCTACAGTTAATGGTTTGACGCATCCATCTCCATCGCATTGGACATTCCAATTGTCGCCATACTATAGCCTGGTGAACCTCAAAGTCCAAACCGGCGTTTGAATATCACACACTACAGTCCAGTCACCAGATTGTATCCCACCCTAAGCGAGCAGTGCGACCCCAACGTCAGACCAGTGGTATACTTCGTCAAACATCGACCAATCAAAAGTTTGGATGACGAGACAATTACACGCGGGCGCAGAGGCCCGGCGATGTTGTGAAAACAGAGAGTGGTGGAGGGAGAAGAAGAAAAAAAAAAGAAAAGAAAAGAAGAACGTTAATCGCGCCAGCGGGAGAGAAAAAAAGAGGAGGGGTTTGTCTCATCACTGACTCAGTCACTCATCCTCAGCCTCTTACAGCCTACACCCTGGGAGCAATCAGTCGGAAAATAAACAGTTATTATTGGATGGATTTTTCATAAATCCAGCCAGCTTCTTGATTTCGCCGGCTGTACGGTGAAGTGGAGCGTAGGACGCGTGTCGCGGCAACGGCGTGTTTTGCGGCTGAGGTGTAAAGCGCGACACGGTAGAGACACGCTCGAGACACGGGGGTCGGGATACTGATACACCGCCGAGTCGGGAGCCAGCAACGCCCTCGTCACTTGTCGTCCAAGGCACGGCGGAGGAAACTCTCTCTTTTTTTACCGCAGCTTTCGAAATGGACATGGAATCGGTGAGGATGGGACAGGACCAGTGTTCTGATATGTCTGACTCAGGTAAGCTTACACACAATTCCTTGGTATTCGTAAATATAATAAATGCACAGACTTCATGCGACTTGAGCATAGTAAACGCCACTCAGTTTTCCTTTTCTTAAACCATGAAAAAAAATATCACTGGAAAATATGTAGGTATGGTATCTGCTCATCACCGTAAAGTTGACTAATTGTGGAACTTGAATTCGGTGAAAAATATGTGCGAACTGCATTGCTTTTGTCACAATTTTGAAGTTACTATTTTGAGCTTGATTCCTGCACAACATTTAGACATGGACTTAAGATTGTGTTAAAATAAACCTTTCATGATGCATGTTTGCGGTTGTTGTATCTATCTACTTTGAAAGCAGGGAAAGAGTTGTAAGCAATCCTTCTTTTATAGCTACAAGGCAACTAATATCATTCAACATCGACATTAATAAAGTCAGTATAGTTGCACGAAACAAGAATAAGAGGCTACTCTTAAGTATTCAAAATTTGGAAAAATTAAGCTGAGATTCAGGAAGCTTGAATTCGCGATCTTTTGTCCAGTACTAGTCCAAATATTCATTCTCTATTTTCCTTCTTTCGTTTGTAGTTTGTTAGCTATTTTGTTAAAACGTTTTTGGTATAAACAGTTGATGCTTTATGATTATGTAGTATTCAAGAAAAGTCTAACCGGCCAAATATTAGAAAAAAAAGAAAGAAGATCAACCAGTTGATCTGTTCTCTTTAGACACATTTTTATTATTCATGTAAGCATTTATCTTTAAAATAAACAGACTATTGCAACTTCAATCTCCATAAGTATTATCTTTGAATAAGAGCTCTGAGGTCTTTGTCTAATGAGAAGTGTTTAATGAATATAATGAATATGGTATCAACTCAAGAAAAAATTATTTCAAAAACAATATTTGCATACTAAAATAGTTCAATTCTTTTTGTTGCTTGTAATAATTATTGCATATTATTGCTTGTTAATGGATGGCTTTATAGCAAATAGCTTGTTTGTTTTACACCAGCCAGGCACATTCAAATACCCCTCTTACAATGTAAGAGGTAAATGATCCAAATGTAATAGGTAACTGAATCTAAACGTCGAGCTCTCATTTCGGCACTCGCAGTTGAAAATCATTTGCAACCATCCATAATTATGCCTTAGGTCCCTATGAAACCGTAAATGAATGTTGCCCGTTGTTGTTTTTAGACAACCAATCTTTATTTACACGAGAGGGAAACATTTGGTTGGTGCACATAACAACATGGACACCCCAACATGCAAACACGTGAGCAACCTGCGGCAATACAAAACCGTTTGCCGATGACGAACTTATACTGATGAAATGATATTAACTACAGCACGGAGAGTCACATTGGTGAGACGTCGAAATTAACCAGCCAATGGATTCTGACTTTATTTGTGACAAAACACGTTTAGTAACAACAAATTACTCTAAATAAGAAATCACAATTATGAAAACCGATTTTTTTTTTTAAAGCTGACCTCTGAAAGGGAATTACATTTTTATTTTCAAAAAAGAGGAACTGTGTCAATGTTTGCTGTGACTTAGTAAAACCGGAATTCGCATAAATTCACATTGGTCCTGATCATGTCCCACAAGTAATCTAACTAGTCACATTGACTGCCGGGCAGTAATGAACACTTTCCGTCGAAAAGTAGTGGTTACAACAAAACAAGAAACGAAAGCTATCATAGGCCTATAGTAAAATATTCACAAGTTAAAAGCAAATGGAATAAAACAATATTGAGGGGAAAGGGCCGATGGATGCAACATTGTGAGCCTTTAATAGACTGGTGAGATTAAAACGGCAAAACGAAACATTTATAGACTTTTCGTTTTGCCGAGACTTTCGCAAACACAACAAAGCAAAAGAGCAGTCGAACTTAAGCAACAAATAGATAATTAAAAAGACGAAAGATGTTTAGATCACTGCACTTCACAAACATGGATTACTATTACAGATTTTAAACAAATTACAATTATAATTTGGTAATCGATCAAACTTTCATTTACAGCTTTTTATGGTTTGAGAATATGAACTGAAACTGATCAAATTGAGGATTGGGAAGGAAAATTACGGAGAAAAGGGAAAGAAAACAGGTGATGGTAAAATGTAAAATAACTTGAATCTCTTTCTTCACAGCGTTTTACAAAAGTGTTTAGTTTTTGTCGTTTAAGATGAGAAATTCAACCACTTCGAAGAAAATCATTACATGATGATCGATTAGATTTGTTAAAAATGAATATAAAATCAGAGCTCCATCTATAAAATTAACTCCCCAGGAAAAGGATCGGATTAAAAAAATTGATTAAACTGATAACTAAACGAGCATTTGACAGCAAATTTCAAGTGAAAATTCCCCACGGTTGAAACAGTCTTTGACTCTTTGCGTAAAGAACTGATCGTTTCCGAACATTCAAAAGAGCGAACCCACAGCAAGACGTGGAAAGGATACGAGATATTGCTCGTCACATGTAGAGAACCTGCCTACAGCTATGAATTCTATATTATGACGAGCGTCTTGGCAGTCACGCTGACATGCGAGAAGAACACGGAGCAATATAAGACAAGAACTATATGCGATAACATGTCAGGTTGACAGTTGATAGTTGCAATAAATCCTACGTCAGGACCCTCGCTAGTTCACCTTTGACAAACCATCTTTGACAGGATTGAATAATAAGAGCTCTCTGTTGGCCAAATAAAGACAAACCCGGTCAGGTTTTAGACGGATATCAAACTCAAGTGAATGCTTTACTCTTCGGAATTATACTAATGCCTATAGACTTCTGGTTTTTAAAATATATCGACAACATCCGTTGAGCTGACAACAACAGACACCTTTTGATTACAAATGGCATGGAAATAACCAATTCAATAATTCATTTTGCTCGTTTGTTTCATTAGGTCTTTCATACAGTTACGTATTGGAGTCATTTCCAAAGGACTAAGTTTATTCCGAGTACGAGAATCGAAACAACTTTGTGATCACTTCAAAAACTTCATGTCTAGCATGTTGATTCACACAGCGCAATCGATTCAAAAGTAGAACCGCCTCCAATTGCTCAAAGCATTCTTTCAAAATAGTACATTGCGCTTAATGTGATGCCAAGTTGCCCTTAAACTGTGTGACAGAGACGAATTGGGTTCCTATGATAACGATGGCACTGACAAAAGTCAAGGTTCGCCGAGTGTGTGGGACAAAGTACTCCTGAAAAGAGCCTGACAGATAGAGAGTGCATACTCAAGAATGGGAGCTTCCGCCCAATCCATCAGTCCGAAAACAAAAAAACGAAACAGCGGGTCGGTCCCCGTGGCACAGTATCCACGCTTGGAGCGGGGCCCGGGTGCCAAGCAGGTGGTACTTGAGGAAATCTGTAAGAACTGAGATCCGCGGAGATGTCAGAGCCGTCTTCCGTGTTTGGGGGCGCATGCAGCCAAGCGAAAGCCGGCGGGCTTGCCTCTGCGAGTGCCCCACGGTAGCCTAGCCCCGGGGCAAGCGGGTCGGGGGTCCGTCCACACTCCGGAATGGATCGCCAGCTGCCGGTGAGGAAAGATCAAGCAAGCCTTTTCACGGTGACTGATTTGTTTGCACTGTGCATAGACGTGTCGTTCATCATAATTTTGAAGTTATTTAAGCCGGGCCAAAAAACGTCTTTGTACGGCACCGACGGCAAGGTGCCCAGCCTCTAGCGAACAAACAAGTTGATGCATAACTTTGCCTACAGCTATTACAGCGAGAAGCATGAATATCGCTCCTTCTCTAAATAAAGAATATTATATACTTATCTTGATATTACACGAAAATTGTTTAAAGAAATTGTAAAATCACGGGTTATACGATGATATAAGATGATATCAAGCACGAGGGCGAATTTGCCTAATTAGCTTAATGAAGTTCATAGCTGCAGTCGGACGTGTATAGCGGGTCTGATGTAACCCGAGTGAATTGTTCATTTTCTACCATATAACACAATTCCTATACAAATATCCCCCTTTTACATGAAGTGACCACTGTTCATGTTAAAATATGCCAAGCTTAGAATTATGAAGCAAAGTATAAAACCCGTACCATGCCTAAACAGTTTCACGTTTACACGAGTCGAGTTCGAGGTATCTGCAAGTTCATTTAGTAAAACCGGAAACCATGCACATATTGGTCGTGCATTTTGTTGGCCTTCCGGATCCATTGGCAAGGCATTTTGTTATCCATAATGCTATACTACTTATAATTCATTATACCACCAACGGCTATCTCATTTTAACCTCGCACTCCTATCATACTACGGACGGCTGTTTCATTTTTTGCTATGTTTACAGCACTTATAAACTTACACAAATTATTTTTTAAAATGTAGGAAGTGTCCTGTGATCTGAGATGAAACTATACAAATTTCAAAATAAAAGAAGAACTTCGGTCCTCTTTCGTTTTCAAAATATAAATTCAGTGAGTGCAATTAATGACTCAAAGTCAAGTGTACTCGATTGAACCGCATTTATAACGATTAAATTCATTCGTCAACACGATTTGTTACCCTGAGTGTAAGTGAACAGAATTGCAATAGTACTTTAGTTCCCCTCTCCAAAGAAAGTCAATATTGCGTCCCTGACTCAACTCGCTCAAGTTGTTCTGTTCGCGCGAACGGACAATAACGAGCGGTCTTTTTTGCCGGAAGTTGACCAACTGCCCATCTGACTAAACGACTTCACCTCACTTTAGCGCAGTCGAACAGGCCGTTGAGCGATTTGATTCCCTGCATGCATCGCCGGTGATTCTGGCAAACCATCGGCCCCGGTTTCGCCCGGGGAAAGCAGGTGCGTAAGCTAAATGTGACAGTTCACATCGCGTCAACTTGCTGCGGCAGCGCGCCTCAAATCAAACCGTGCCGCTGCACCGCTAGGGCCCGAGTGCGGAGAGATGATTAAAACCAGAAAGGAGCATCTGCCGCCCTGTTATTTGGTTTGCCTCCTCTCTCTGAATAAATCTCGATTTCCATACCTAAATGTTTCGGTTTTGATTTGGGAAGCTACTCCCTGACGGTGGCTGTGCACGCCGAGTTAACCCTATCTCGCCTGCGGGAGAAACGATGACGAAGTATATAGCATACCGAGGCCGAGTCGCCACCGCCGCCGGTGCCGGCCCGGGCTTCGGTCGTCTTTAAACGCGCTGGGATATTGCGAGGTCCGTCTTCATAATTGAGGCAGGGCCAGTGGCCATCGGTTCTACAACAGCTGTTTCACTTATTAATCCGATTACAGAACCATGTACGGGTAATCTTGCGGAAAGGGAGAAAACATCAAAACTTATTGCTCTGATATAATTTTATCATATGTGATACAAACGACAGGCCAAACACACGTGACGTGGTATAGCTCTGAGGGCCATAGTTTTAATACATTTTGATATGGCCCACGGTGAGACAGTTTTATTACATCAAAATATACTGTCCACTATTATAATAAACCTGTACCTCAAATTGGCACTAAACACACAGCAATACTTTGTAATTTGCTGTTTCACTGAGGCATTTATTAAAATAAAATTAATACAACTGATTAATTAACACCGGTAAATTAGCTTCAAGGATGATACATCTTTTAATTATCCAAATTATACTATTACTGCATACCACTTACAGCAGGTGGTTCATTAAATCATTACTATTACGCCACTTGTAACATATCATGAGATGAGACACCTATAGGCTTCATACATGCTCAGATTCATTATGGGGGACTTTATCGTAAATTGTGATGAATAATTTATAATATTTATAGACTACGATACATGTATTTACATTATCACCTAGTTAACTGTCATCGTCTCTTTAATTTCATTCGGGTAATAAATTTGCAATTTGACTGGTAATGTCCCATGCTATATTATATATCAATCACTTAAGCACCTACATCATAAAACACAATAATATACGCCGACCTCTAATTGTTATCACTCTGAAAAAAAACCCTAGCAGTCAAAAGCACTATCTGATGAGAATGGAACTTCATTTGTCGCATCCAAAGTTGCAGTTTAAAGTCACCTTTTAAAAGTCACGTAATCATTTCTGTATTCAGGACAAGAGTCTTTATATAATAGAACAGCATATCAGTTCGTGAAGGAATACGGGCGCGCTGTACGGCGACGTGGGTCGATTGCACGCTCGCCGCGGCACGCCGGCCGCACAATGGAACGGGCGGCCCCGTTATGGAAAGGGCGGGGAAAGGCTCGTTTCTGTCGGGAACCTGAGCAAACACGTGCAGTGCCGAGCGGTAGGCCAGCCATCAGTCATATGATGAATGCCTGGCCCTGACAGTTATTAGTATTAAGTGAAAACTGCAGCGAAGGGGTTCACACTCTCACGTGTGGTATCGTCACTCGTGGAATGAAGCGGCGTGTTTGATATTATTATTATTATTTTAGGATAAAATATGTCACTCGAGGTTTTTTGGATACAAAATCTAAGAAATTGTAAAGAGAATACTAATTTTTTGACATGAAAATCGGCCTTGAACTATGAAATAAGTTACAACTTTTACTTTTGCTTTGCATAATTTTGAAGGCTGGTTATTGGTATTCTATAAGCAGTTTAAACAGAAAGATTAATGATTTCCTTCGCTAAAAAGTACCTGAACTCGCCTTCTCTTTTCCTACAACAACATTGAGGATTTCAATTAGTTCTTTTCAATTCATTGCAACCCCCTGGTTAAACAGATATGCCTCTAACCTCCGTACACCTAACCAGATGTTTGCCTGGCCCTATCATATCAGCTGGCATCGATTCAACGCAACCCTATATTCTCTATGCCGCTCGCACGACTCGCCCCACAGTCCCACGTGATGGGAAAGAATGATTTCTCATTTAGGCGAAAAAGATAGGTAAACAAGGTGATGCATGAGAAAAAACACGGCCATCGAGTGGTGCTATTGTCCGCCATGTTTACATTCGAAATTTGTTTTAATTTTGGCGGGATGACGGTCACGATGAAAGATCGATGCTGAAAGCGTCTGGCCGCATTCACACGTGGATAATCAAAGATTACAAAACCCTACACTGATCTTGTATAAGAACTAAACATCCTATTTAACAGGGCAGCGAAATAGAAAAAAATAATAAATCGGTAAAACGCTATTGATTGGGACGGAAACTCATATTGGTAGAATATTTGTTTAACGGACCAATAGAAAGTGATAAATTAAAGCCAAATTTAATGTCCACAAATTCGGGGTTGTTTTTTCGATGATGTTATTAAATATGATTGATTTGTTGGAATGTCTAAAAAAAATAACCTTACAGATGCTTGGTGGACAAGCAGAAATGGTAGGCATTGAAATAGACTGGCATTTTACACCGCAAATGCCTTTGGTGCTGATAAAAGCCATTCTTATATATGACATATTTGGTTAACCAATACTTAAGTGCCGTAGTTTGCTCATAAAGAAACACGCCCATAAACCTTAAATATTTATGTAAAATTCAAATTTCATAGAAGATTAAACAATTACTGAACATAGTTTACATTCTCAGAAATAAAACCACAGAAACTTTGCGGCTATTCCGACCTCTCGACATTTTTCACCGATGTTTTATTTCTGGATGAATCCCAACTTCGTCTAAGCCACCACGTACACACAATTGCTTGTCCGAACTTGTCTCAGCAGTCAAAGCCTATTATGCTCTAAAGCTGGGTGTTAATCGCAAGAAAATATTCTATGCCGTCTCATCGGACCGGAAAATCTACTTGTGTCGCGTTTTTGCCTTTGATTTTATTCCAACACGCACTGTGTGTAATATCCAATTACAGTTTAGTACACATTCCCAGACTTAATAACATTGAAACGGGTCAAGTGAACAAATTCATGTGACGGAGATAAATACTTTGGCCGAACGACCAACTCCAAAGAAAACACGTACACATAGGTCTACAGGAGGAAAGAATAGTATGCATTACGAAAATCGAATTTCACTTAAAGAAAACTTTGTTCTTAAAGGTAGTATCATACTTTGGTAACATACCAAAACAGAAATCTTCACAGATTTACCTATAAATCACAGGGTATAAAGATGGTGGTGGTAGAAACATACTGTTAAAATCTTTCTCCCTGAAATGCTGTATTTATCAAGAAAAGAGTAAAATAAATGACCAAAATAATGTTTGATCTTTTAAAGATCGAAAATAAAAGAGAAAAGACTTAAGAAATGCCGTGGCCGTTTTTCACTGTTTTCTCAAAAAGTGGGCGCCGTATAGGACTGAAATTTTCACAGATGACTGCCACTGTATCTTCCTTGATATTTTGTCCTCATGAATCTGTATTTCTTTGATAAAAACCAAAGTATGATACTACCTGTAAAATGTACTTGGTTGGCGTTATACCAATTGTATATTCACTCTGTACAAATTTACCTTCTATTCTCCAGTTCACAAGCGTATGACATCCGGACTGACATGTAGAGTCTGTGGAGATATCTCCTCTGGGAAACACTACGGCATCTACGCCTGTAATGGATGCAGTGGCTTCTTCAAGAGAAGTGTGCGCCGAAAGCTCATTTACAGGTGGGTTTGGTTCTAAAGTAAGAAGGCATGCCTGTGCAGTGCACTTTGTTTCTAAACGAGAACAAAAGAAAGGAATACCAAGGGCTGTTCCGTCATCCACTCCACAATACTTGACGAGGTGAATGATAATACATTTGGACCGAAGAACTCGCCCCGTTGGCTTGATTCGAGGCCATTGTGGACATGCATTTTCAAGGTTTCGCCTAAAATGTTGAAAACGTCGCCTACATCTCATGAGTTAGTTTCTATTGTAATTCAGTAATTGTACGTAAAACGCGATCGTAAAAATCAAACGGAGTGTGAATAATGGCTGAAAGTGACATAAGAGACATACGCCGCACAACATGACAAATAAACTCAAATTCGTGCAGATGACTTGTAATTCATGTGATGATTTCTTATCGATCATAATTCTTAAATCATTCATTATGTCTACATAGGCCTATGCGGGGTTTATTTATTCAAACTTTTTCATATCCAGCAATACTTGCGAATGGATATTTCAAATCTGTTCCCACAATGTCAGCATTGTCCAGACATTATTTGTTGTTTTTCTGTCTTGTTTATGGCTTCTTTTTTTCCATATACTGGAAAAGATATATTTTAGAAATGCCCTACAGATTATTCTATCTACGATTAATTATTTACACTTGGAGACTATAGAGTAGACACAGTTGAATAATACTGATATTCACCGACCAGTTTTCAACTACATTCTGCTATGTTTATGACTGAAAAAAATGAACAGAACGAAAATACTTTGTCCCGTGAAAAGGGTTCGAAAGGGAGCACCATTCTACATTATTTGACACACAATATCCATTGAGAGAACGATGATCTTCCGTGCAATTTCAGAAACAGTATAGTCCTTGTCAAATCTAGACTTCAGAACGACACCTAAAAATTGACCTCTGAATTGGTGTTTAAAACCGCCCCATGGTGTGATCTGAATAGCAAGATGAAATTTAAGTAGCAAATAAAAATGAAGGTAGAAAGCACGTTGTTAAAACAAGTGCAGCAAGCCGTCCATTGATTGGACCATAATAGACAATCCAACAGCACTGTTTAACTGATAATACATTTCCCTAATTTCAATTCCCGTTATTAAAGAGATCCCTCACACCGATAGGCCGTGCTAAACCAATTTCAAGTTGACAACGTGCCCGCCCGGCGCTGAAACTCTCTCCAGAACGAAGGGATTTCATTAGGAGCTTTGTTCAAACATCAGCGCCGCACAGATCGTGTGGCACGGTGAATTGAGAAACGGCTATTATTTAACCAGCATGATGTGAGGCAGAAAAAAAACCTTTTGTCAAGGAGGGAGGCCAGTATCCAAAAAAAAAAAAGAGAACAGAAATATTGTTTAATTAATAGCTGTGGATTGAGTGATGTGTATGTGCAAGGTCATGAGGCGTTACGCCGCTCGCCACGACAACCCATAGAAAAAAAAATGAAAGGTAGGTAATGTGGTTGCTAATGTGGCCATTGATGTGAACTTGAAGAGGAATCTAACAATATACCAATAAATATCGGACGTATTCAGAATATAACTGCCAACAGCGAAAATGCTTAACCAATCACCTTGAGATATCAATACTACAACATGCTGGATCTTCCATTCATGTCCCACTCCTTTGTAGCATTGTGTAAGTTACGTCCATTAAAATCTAATATTTTCCCAGCGGGGGCCGTATGTGGTAAGATATGAATACTGATCCGAGATACTTGGCCTCCAATGCGAGCAATTGTTGAAGACACGGTCATCATGGTCCGTTAATTCAATGGCACTGTAATCATTGTACTGTTCAGTATGCACCGGCATGGAATGGCAATGGTGTATGGGCCAGACCGTCGAAAGTTCTCTCGTATTAAATTACCATTAACTATTTCAATTCACCACACTTATATCAATAAAACACGCAATTGAAATTCTTCTTTTGTGGATGGATACACGTCGAGTTAACTGCTATGGCATCAATTGGAATTCTGCAGAACGTACGCGTCTGGGGAGCATATCAGAGTTTAATGAAATGGTAATATAAAGCGTGTCCCTCCCTAAAAAACGGAACACTTTGTCGGGAACCATTTTGTTAAAAATAAATTGTTTATCACTTCACGATTCAGCTATATAATACAACCATGTCTTTGCTATCACCATGTAAAATTTCAGCAAAATCGGGCTGAAATTGGCGAAAACATTACCAATTTAACGAGTACTCTTTGAAAACAAATTTGTAGTATTGCAGAATAAGTGGTCAATACACATATAATGCATATTGAAAGAAAGATGTAAATCGGGTTTTGAGGTTTGGGTAATTCATGTCTTAGTTTTTCCCCTCAATTTCAGTCCAATTGTGCTCAAGTTTTACATGGTGATAGCCAAGACATTGTGGTAAACAGTTGAAATTTCAAATAATGGTTCTCGACACAAAGTGTTGCGTTTTGGGGGGACACCCTGTATATAGGGGAAAACTGGACGAAGAGCAATCAAATATTGGACGTATTCTGAGGAAAAAACAGAAACATCGAAAGCACTTCTATGTATTCCTTCGAGATTTGTTCTGTTTTGTTTTTGGTCTTTCATTGTCAAATATTGATACGATGTCTCTATGAGACAGGTTTGCACGGAAACTACGACTGATCCTAGAATCGAGCCCCACAGGAAGGGCCATGTACTAAGGTGTGGCATCACATGACCACGAAAGAATGATTGCCACGAAAGTGATATAAACGAAGGCAGATGTATATAAACGTAGATTAATTATAAAAAGAACACGAAAACAAAATGATTGCTTAAAGAAAAACAACAAAAATCGGGGAAAATAGACAAAAAAAATTCTTAGCACTCTACTCTCAAAGACAGACGGATGGTTCGTCTCATACATATTCATGAGATGACTGCCAATCGATATACAACACTTGTGATTCGAAACGTGAAATGCCGAGGTATGATTCCGGCTCATATCACAATTCAATAAAGTAAATCCGAAGGCTGCCTCGCCTAACACCTTGCGATCCGGGCTATATAGTGGGGGGAAAGAGACTCGCAGGTTTTCACGCTACGCGTCACGACAGTTTCTTCCCCTCCAAGCCAGCCAGCCAGATATTACGTGCGAAAGGTTAGTCACGCAGAGCTGCTAAAGAAAGTCAGTCAGTCATAAAGTTACATGATAGAGGAAGAATTGTGCGCTGGGGGCACACGAAGGCCGAACAACCGGCCGGGGGTATTTGTATAAAACAAAACTCCACCATGAAAAGGTCCCAAGTATATTAGCAAGTGTCAAGAGAAATTACTGTAAACTCACACAACTGTGATTCATCTTTACATCAAGGCTGAGGCGCTGGATATTGAACGGCGCCAATAGTATATCAGGGACTCTGCATATTATACGCATTTTGAACCGGACTAAGAGCAGCAACTTCAACAAGCGTTTAAAAGAGGTGTTGGTGTTTTACAACTATGGAAACTCGATCAAAATTATTACAACTCCACTATTATACAATAATAATACTAAAATACCAAATATTATCGGAACACACCTTTACTATAATGTTGATAGTCAACATTATAATGAATTTGCCTTAGGATGTCAAAATGGACCTCCAATAATTCAAGGCTTACAATGACATGGAATGGGTGTTGCGACAAGCACTCCCATGCAGCAGATATATATCCTCTTTTGTTGGAGAGCAATGCGTTATTAATGAAGCCACGAGTGTTAAAACATCTTTCTGTGCTCGGAGTTAAAGTGGGCCCCAGCGGCGTTTCGATCCTATATAGCAGGAGCTTTCTGAAAGGCTGAGAAACAGATCCCACATACTATGATCGAAACATCAGGCTCTCTTTAAATCTCAGTGGTTTATATATTTCAGGTCATTATTTGGGTTGCAATTCATTACTTGTATCGATATTTTCTTCATTGTAATATTATTGTATGAAATAATTTTATCTTTGTATGGATATTCATTTAATTAAATTATTATGTGTTTTGTTTTGTTTTGTTTTAATTTATCTTATCCAGAAGATAAACATTTCCAATTACAGGGATATAATTAAGAAAGTTGTATATTAACAAACAAACAAACATTTTTACACATTCCAAACAAATAAGTATCATTTTATCCATTCAAATTTTATTCTCAATAATTTGATAATTAATCAAGCTAATTGTCTGTCATTGCAGCATTATCACGGAAATAAACATAAACAAACATCCCGACAGGGAGACGGACAAACAGGCAGCAAAGAGACAATGAACAATGCATTCATTTGTTTTAATTCAACATCAACAAATGCAAAAATAACCTTCGTTGATTTTAATCTCTTTTTTTTTTTTTTTAATCCAACAATATGTAAAAAAAAAAATTAACAAGATTTCAATCAACCTGGTATGGTTTCAATCTAATTTTATGAATTATTTTCATTCCACTTATTGGTTACTTTGCGATTGTATTTTGTTTTCTAACACAGATGCCAGGCCGGTACAGGGATGTGCATAGTGGATAAGGCCCACCGTAATCAGTGCCAAGCATGCCGCCTGAAGAAATGTTTGGAGACAGGGATGAATAAGGACGGTGAGTTCCTATAGATGACATCCATGCCCTAGAAAATCAAAATATGATCGTCCTTCCACCTGACGTCACTTCAAGAAATGATGATCAGAGTAATTTGCAATGCCGTTGCTAGGGGGCAGGGGAGGGGTGGTAACTTAGATATGATGTATGAGGTGATAAAGGTTATGAAGCCATTCACATCGTCCATTAGTGAAATAGAAAAAAGGTATCGTCGACGCTATACAATGTTTTGCAAGCAGGTTGAAGACGTCCCAACGGGGTAAAAGAAAACGTACAGAGAATCCATGAAATATAGTTTGGTTCATCATTTGGAATATAATTATCTTACATTATATTAACTTATCAAATTAATTTCACCAGAAATTAATCAATTTATGTGAAAAGGAGAATTGCAGGATTTGATTATGTTTGATAACTGGGGAAGATTATTTATCTTTTCCCCAACATTGCGATTGTAAATGACGACACATACAGCTATGATTAATATCCAGTGCTTATGTTATGTTCCATCCTGAAAGTGGACGATTTAGATAGAAAATTAATACGGAGTATACACAGTGAATTAACCCATTTTACCGCTGCGTTATAATTTAATGTCCAACCCAAACCCCAATCTAATCAGACTGCTCTTCAGCTGTGAGATACCGGTGGCGAATCAAGCTCCCCTCGTAAAGATGCCGCGATGAAACGTGACAGCGGCATAAGCCGACCGATTCCGCGGGGCTCGGTACGGCCCAATATTTAGAGTGTCACGGGGATGGTGTTGCCACATTACCTACGAATCAAGCATTCCCTGTGCCCAGTCGGTGTTGTCATATTAAACAGGGTGGTTGCGCGCACTGTTTGCGCACCGCCGACGAAAGAGGCGAAGACCGCGTACAACCGACCAAAAAAAAAACCTGTCAGGCTGTGCCTCCAATTCGCTTGAAAATTGAATTACGGACGGTGAGAAAGCACCAGACTGTCACGAGGATATTGAGAATAATAACTGCGATGATGACGATCATAAAGATGGGAGGCATATACGGGAGGGCCATGGGTTTTTTTGTTACGGAATGCCGCGACAGCGCTTGGGCGTCAAGCGAAATCCGAGCCCGAAGTTGATATCGAGCGGATCCCTCGCGCCCTGACGGCTGGGAGAAACTCAAATTTGATAGTCCTCTGCCTCCTCCCCATCGCTAATTTGATAAGCACCGTTTTATGTTATTTCCTCATTGCCCGTGACTTCGGTGTTTGAACAGCAGGCCTGCAACTTCTTGCCCAGTGAATTGCTTTTCCGAAGAGGTAGTACAGACATGATTTAATAGAAAGTGATGGTAAAAGCGACAAGAGAATGATTTATGGCCAACATGTTTGGGCTCGGACGAGTTAAGGAATCAGACTGTAAAACGTAAAACAAGCGAAAAGCTGACGCTGAATGCATTCATGTTTGGTCCAATTACCACAGTGTATTAATCATCAGAAATACAAAGGCAATGGGCCTATGTACTTTCAAAAACAATCATTATTATCACCGTCAGAATTAATATCGCATGCATGCTAATAATTTATATTGATGAATTCAGTCAATTTATAAACAAAACAATGAGAGAGTAACATAAATTTCTGGAGCAAAATATGAAAAGGCACAAAACGAAAACATGAAACCTCTTCTTACATAGGAAGATCAATAGATCCGATATTCAATGATTAAAGAAAATATCACGACTGCAGAATTTTAAAATGCCAGAAAAATATTGATAACGATCATTTGAAGTATTCTTAACTCTCTCTGAGTAGAAGCATCTAAACAGAACTAAATTTAGACGGGACCCCATTACCATCAGCGGAGCCTGACCGTATACGTTGATACTGATATGCAAAAATCGATTTAGTGTAATATGGGCTCATCAGATTTAACAAGATTATGCTTACAACCCCTTTTAAATAAAGGGGGGGAAGATAAAATAAATATAAAAAAAGGAAGGCCCATAACGTATCTATACCTTTCACATGATCGATGATTATCGAATATTTTTCTGCGGGTTTGGAGAACTCAATAACTTGCAGTTTTGAGAAAACTTCGGGAGCACTAACACTTCGTCCTTCAATTTACACCTGAGCCACCCAGTTTATGCCACTTTAGCGGAATTCATCACAAACACTAAAATAGACCGAGCAGCTAGGCCCGGTCTGATGGGAAGAAATGTGGAGCATCATTGATCTCCGTGCCGGGGAAGTATTGCCTTTCCTTTAATCAGTTTGCACGTTGATTATCTGAACGCTAATTTCTTGATTCCCTGGACAAGGCGGAGGCATGGTGGGGAATTAGCCGGAGTGGCAGGGGGAAGGGCCCGGGCTCCGCCATCAATTCAATTACCGCACAATTTACGAGATAGCATTTTGCTGTTTCTACTAGCACCGGCGTGAAATAGATACCAATTTGTTAACTGGTTCGCAACCAGAATCGTTTACCCGCCGGACGATGGGCCGTTTTTAACTGCGTCAAAAGTCATTTCGGGCAGTTTGTTTAAACAGTATCGACTGTCACCGGAGCTAAGGAAGCCTTCCGGAGCGGTTCAATTTGCTGCACGGTAAGGGACTCAGAAATAAGATGAAAAAATAAGTCGAGACAAGCGCGCCAGGCTTTAGGCAAAGCAGGAGCAGTGTAAGTTTCACCAGACACAAAAAACCCTTTAGCCATGCATCGGCGCATTAAAAACGAAAGGAAAATTTCAGAACCGAACACAATCAATATTCAAGCGATATTTCGTGTGATAACCGAGAAATATGGACGACAAGCGAGCTTGTACACCAAAAATATAAGTCATTGCTCCATTTAAATGTCAAAAATCACGCTGTCTTTTTGATTGAATTACATTGAGTGGACGGGGCAGATGTCAAATTTCGCACGTCACATTTCAAAATGGTATAATAGATTTAAAGAAAAAAGGGGGAAATAGACGAGAAGAAAAGCGTACCTACTATGGCGCTGTGATGACAGAATTTTGTCTATTATGAAATAGTGAAAAACAAATATGTGAGTAAGCTTCAATCAACGCCATTCACAAACGTTTTCTATTAGGCGTATATTTATGGCTTTAAGAACATCACCGACCCTCAGAAAAAAAAAACTTTACTTGAAAATTCTTCGAGATTTTCACTGCATTTCAGATGGTTTGGTGAGATATATACATAGAAACATATCAATTGGTTTTTAATTTCACCAACAGCCGTCCAGAACGAGCGACAACCACGGAACACCGCACAGATTCGCCTGGACTGCGTGCCGTCCGTGACGGCCGTGGATCACCACGACTTCGACGGTAGTCCGGGGAGTATGATGCGCGGTGAGCCGGCTTCGTCCACGGTGCCTGTCATACACCGTCCGGTAACACCTACCTTGAACCATCGCTTTATGGCTAGCCTCATGACAGCAGAAACTTGCGCCAAGCTGGAACCAGAGGACGGTAAATAATATTCCTATTCAATAGTATTCCTTTTTTTATTAAATGGATTTAAAGGTACAGTGCAGGATTGGTAACATACCCAAACAGAAATGTTCACAGATTTACGTATAACATTCATGATTATGAAGATGATGCTGGTAGAAACATACCGTTGAAATATTTCCGTCTAAAATGATGTACCCATCCAGAAATCAGTAAAATAAACGAACCGAAAACAGTTTTGATCTCGGGGTAAGATCAAAACCATGTGTTTTATAAGAAAAATTGAGTCGGGTTTTCTTTCTCGAGACTCATGTCCGATTGAGCGCAACCTTTCACATTTCATGATTATGCTTGATCAGACAAAGTGTGTGTGTTGTTCTGTGACTTTTATCAATCATGTATTATACCTTTACACAAACGCCGCGGATGATGAATCACATTCCATCAACAGACTGATTCATTGATCAACTGTCTTTTCCATGCCGTTCCGTTTGTTCACAGCCATGGTATCAAACAGACAGACCAACAGACAGACAAGGAAATACCAACCAACCCGACAACCTCAAACTTGCCCCTACTTGTAATATGAATATAATAATACTGAACGATACCACATTCAACGGTTTCAAACTTTGTTTCTTTCTTGGTGCACAGTATAGGCATATAATATAATACGGTATTCACTCAACACCTATATGGGTCCCAGTAAATTGTGATATCAGAATTGGGGATTGGTTGCCATTGCTTTAAAGGTAGTATCATACTTTGGTAGCATACCGTAAAAGAAATCTTCACAGATTTACCTATGACTTACAGGGTATAAAGATTGTGATGGTAGAAACATACCGTTTTTCTGCATGAAATGCTATATTTATCCAGAAAAGGGTAAACCAATGATCAAAAACAATTTTGATATTTTAAAGATCACAACAATTAAACGATTTGTTTTTCACTGTTTTCTCCAAAACGTGCGTACCATGGGACTGAAATTGTCACAGACGAATGTTACTATATCTTCCTTTATATTTTTGCCAATGAATCTGCATTTCTTTGACAAAAACCAAAGTATGATATTACCTTTAAGTCATTTAGTTACTAAGTTGCCTATAAAGATTTCGATTTGAAATTCAGTCCTCACAAAAGAGAGGGAAAGTAAGGAATTTTTTTTTTTTTCCAAAATCGCTATAAAATACAGCTCTTCAAGACAACGACGTGGATGTAACTGGAAGTATGGACTCCGAGACCGATGACCGATACCGCCAGCGCGGCAGTGGGCAGCAGCAGGACCCAAGCCCCCGTGAACTGGCCCTCTATCCTGGAGCTCAGGAGAACATTTATGAGTCTTCGGCCAGGCTCCTCTTTATGGCTGTGAAGTGGGCAAAAAACCTGCCATCCTTTTCCAACCTTCCGTTCAGAGATCAGGTAATTAAATCAAAGACAGCATTCTAGTGGGAATGCTAAATAATTGGGGATGATATTTTAGTTAACCTATTAAATTGCGACACTTGTATAGTTGTTGTGATAGGGAAACAAGTTGTTTCCTGGGAAAAGAGTTTAATCAGTGGAAACCAAGGGCTAAGGCCAACCAAACGACTGGATGGTGAATTCTGAAAGTCCAGTTACGCACTTGACAGGAAAGCATTTGAATAAATAATCAATAGTCCCACCAGAACTTGGAAGAAACTTATGTAGCACCTCGTAAATTATGTAGCGTGTATAGATTGTATGTATGCTGTGACAGCTGTACGAGAAATTGGAATAGGACTCTGCAGAGTGACACCAAAATGTCATGACGTGAATCAAGACACACAGTAAATGAACTGTTTTACCTGTTAATTTCAGGTCATTCTCATCGAGGAAGCTTGGAGTGAGCTTTTTGTCCTGTGCGCTGTACAATGGTCCATGCCTCTGGAGTCTTGTCCACTTCTTTCTCTCTCTGAACACGCACACGAAGTAGGAGCGACGGTTCCTGACACCAAAGCCGTCGCCATGTTGTCTGACATCCGGGTTCTTCGTGAGGTGATGGCGCGTTTTAAGTCATTCGGGGTGGACGCCGCCGAGTTTGCCTGCATGAAAGCCATTGTTTTATTCAAACCAGGTGAGTAAAACAAAACTACACAAACAATGTGTCACCGTGTCACACTCTATTTGAAAATCGCTAGAGCTTATTAAAAGGATTACTTATCATTGTTGGTTTATTTAAAAACTTGAACTTTACCTTTGTGGAAATGGTATCGACCGGAAACTTCCTGGGCACGATTTGCATATGAATGAAAAAGTGCCAGTTTGATTGCACTGCAGCTGTAGAATTTGGGCGGCAAAAAATCTTATGTATTGTACATACAAAACAAAAGCCTTTAAAGAATGTTTTTGATTTGGGTTAAAGGGCATTGTTTAAAGACTTATCAAAATGAGAAATTACAAACATACACGAACTATATCCTTAATACAAATGCATTATTCTTTGGAAATACGCATGGTAGACTTTGGCGACGTTTTTGGCAGGTGTGTTATTAATTTTGTTACATTGGTTGTATTTGATAATTCATATAAAGATAATTATGTCCAATCCTCCTACCAGATACGAGAGGCCTGAAGGATCCCATACAAGTTGAAAGTTTACAGGATCAGGCACAGGTAATGCTTGGCCAACACGTCAGGAGCCAGCAACCCTCACAACCAAGCAGGTAGAACGTTGTTCCTCTCTCTCCCTATTTTTTTTCGTTTTGTATTTCTTCCTTGTGTTTTCTGTGTTCACATTAAGGTTGTTATTCTTGACGTTCTTAAGTTGGCCTCAGTAGGAATTGAACTCAGTAGGAATTACGACTGTTATAGGGCCTACTGGTATAATTATGTACCACACCAAAAGTCTTGTTCTTTCCCGAGTCTGACAAATTCCAGTGACTGGATTCAAAATTATGAATAATTAGGATATTACACCACCCAATCCTCTTATTTTACCCCTGCCAAGCAAAATTGATGTGCTTATGGGCCTGTTTGTTTAACGCATAGGATTCCAGATTTAGGGATCCACGTCCTATACTTGGTACGCTAAAATGGGATCCGCGGATCCACAAGATCCATGATCCTGTGCATTAAATAAACAGGCCCTTTTCAAGAGCTTCTACAATGCGTCTGTGTGTGTGAACGCCACTATAACGAACACCGCTATACCGGACATTTGGCTATACCGAACATCTTTGGTTCCCAATGAACATTGTTCGCTATAACGAATGACCACTATAACGAACCATTTCTGTGCATCCCAGAGCGTGATAATAGTGCCGTTCCACTGAAATGTTTATCATTTAAAAATATATATTTGGGAATTAGTGACCACTAAGTTGAAGAAATAGTCCCACTTACAAATCTAACAAAGTTACACCCCTTTCGTTTGTTGTCAGTTTCTAATGTTGTCTCCAAAATTGTCGAAATACAGCGAATAATTTCGCATGCTTCACGGAAGGTTTCTACAGATCGGGCAAAAGAAAAGGCCATTTTACATAACAGTCTCCCATTGCAATTCGAATGGTATATCAGTCTGCAGTCGCTAATCCTACTTCCTCATCATTTTCTTCACCCACCCAGGTTTGGCCGTCTCCTCCTCCTTATACCATCCCTCAGGTTAATCTCATCGGATAAGATTGAACGCATCTTCTTCAGATGTACAATCGGTAACACGCCAATGGAGAGACTCCTGTGCGACATGTTCAAAAACTGATGCTTTGCACTGCATACCAAGCATGTGAGGTCAAAGGTCAATCCCAGGCTACCGATGCCAAAATGCATTCATATCCTGCAATTTGTTTCTGTATTTAACAATCCATTTTCATATTATACATATAAATTTCTCTTTGATTAAAATCAAATTATCATTAATTATGATCTTTAGTAATTTTAGATCCTTGCTTATACCAAGCCAACTAATTCTATAATTAATAGGCCTAATAATTTCTGCAGGATTTGTTCTATAATTACGATAGTCCATCTTTACGTTCACTGTGAATATTATAGCTATTGATTAATAGTTTGATGGTGTACATTTTTTGAGGAATATTATACATTGTCGGTAAAATTTATGTAAAGAGAACGTCAACAACTTTTGGTCAAAGTGGTCAAATCAAACAACCTTTTTTCAAAATATTTTATTAGTGATAACTTTGCTTGGGTAATTCCTTACTATGCAGCTGATACTGCTTGAAAACACACACGGCAAAAGCTTGTCACAGTTCAAAAATTATTATCAAAATAAGTACTGATGACTTAAAGGTTTACTGTAATCAAAGTTTTTAAAGGGGTGAAAGTGCTTTAAAATTATTGCTTAATACATAATTAATGACTGTATAAAAGCATTTGTTTATGTAAGTGCTTACTTTTGACCAAAAGGTTGCAAAATCAGTACATGTATGCCCAGCCCCCCTTGGAACCGATTCACGCAACAATATCGAGTGACGTCACCTACAGAACTATTATAGGTTCGCACCAGAGTATACTGTGTGGCGTTCTGCATGGGACGTAAGTAAGGTTTTTCGTCGCGAAAAATGGGGTGTGAACTTATGGGAAAAAATACCTCCTTTTTCTATATACAATATTTTGTAGCACAAACAATGCTAGACAGGTTGAGCTTTAGGTTTGATTACAGTAAACCTTTAAAGCATAATGTCATCAGTATTGTGTTCTTCAGAAAAACGAATGCATCCCACAACTATAAGGCCATATTACTGAGATTTACGATCCAGTCACCAAGTCATAATTATGTTTGCAAATGAACATAAATTTAGTGTAAATAGATATGTAATTTAAAGGATTGGATATTAATCACATATAACAGGTGTATGGGACAATGTGTAAATATTATTTGGTGTAAATAACCAGTGTGTGCAATATAATAGAGTGATTTTTAGACGATGTCAATCAATCTTTCTTCAGAGAAGTCTGTAATGCGGATCAACCACAAGGCAACAAGAAAAATGGAATAATTCATTCATAAGAGATTAATTTATACACGGATATTTGGTGCCAATGAAGTGACACAGTGGGATTATTCTTGTCTTAAAATCATGCATTAATTTTGGTGAAAACAAAATGCATTTCGGATACATTGCAGCATCTTCCTGCTATTAAGACAAAAATGGGGATTATGCTTTAAGATGCATGTTGCATTTTGGGGCGACATTCATTACTACAAGCAACTATGACTCATTTGAAGAGATTCAAAGATGTGATTATAGAAATTGTGCAAATTTATATTAAAGGAAGTATCATACTTTGGTTTCTGTCAAAGAAATACAGATTCATGGGCAAAAATATCAAGGAAGATACAGTCACAGTCATTTGTCTAATTTTCAGTCCCAGACGGTGCCCACATTTTGAGAAGAATGTGCAAACAGCCACAGCATTTCTTTAATCTTTTCTCTTTATTTTTGATCTTTACAAGAGAAAGAATAATTCTGGTTACTGGTTTTACTCTTTTCTGGATACAGTATTTTGGGCAAACAGATTATAACGGTATGTTTCTGTTACCTTCATACCCTGTAAGTTATAGGGAAATTTGTGAACATTTCTGTTTCGGTATGCTACCAAAGTATGATAGTACCTTTAAGTTAGGTTTAGGCATCAACGTGTATAGATTCGGCAATTTGTTGGTTGTATGTGATGACAATTCACGAATTTAATATACAAAGGTGTAACCCTCCTAGGCCTATCTGGTTCTAGCCATTTGCTGCCAGAAAACGTTTATAATCGGAGGAATTTTAGCTCATCATTAATTTATTATTCAATAATATTTGATTCTACCTAAATAATTTAGTTAGCGAACACGTGCAGTCTACCATGTACTGTATATACTGTGTCAGGGCGAAACTGCGGCTTGATATTCCATGGAGAGTGTGGAAATGGCAAAGTTTGACTTAAATTGTTCTTTGGATGTAAAACTCCAAACAGAAACGGGCTTTCATTTGTTTTGCGTGGTTCACTATAATCATCATTTTCAAGTGTTGTAATTTATCCTTACTTTTTTAACAAGAAAACACAACTCAAGTATGTATTAACAATGTGATGTAAATTTAATTTGAATGCCCTCAACCCAAGCTAGAAATATGTACATGTAGTGTCATGTTTTTTCGAGCCTTTGTAGACATTATTTTTAAGATGATACTTATTTTCGGCAGTTTTATTTCATTGATCTCAGCTTCACTTTTAACAGATAATCTTTACAATTATATTAATTGGACATTTAATATTAACATAAATAAATGCACAAGTAAAAGATTCCTCAGTTTGTAATAGTGTCTCTTTTACGTAATTTACACAATCACTGTTTCAAACCACACAAACACCACGGGGGTTAATTTTACCAACTTCATCGTAACTTACTATCAATCGTATTGGACTTATAATGCATTGCAGCTCTGCATAGGATACGATGGTTTATCCTTCGTAAATCGAGTTGCGATCAATCGTAGGGCTCGCAAATCGACCCTGTGTCTATTTTGAGATCAGCATCGGCTTGTGTGGGCTTGGGGTGCGGGTGGTGGCAGTATATTGACCTTAGCAATTGTCTTATCCTGAGTCAAGCCATTCCAAATTTAAAATTCTGTCCTTTCTAGTGCATGTATCTGATGCTTAGATTGGATAAAGACCTACATTAGAAAGAGGGTGGTGATCGAGGATGCCAAACTCCATCAACTGGCATTATAGGTTCAATGCACAGAATCACTGAGTAGTCCAAGCCAAGAAAATACAGAAGAGAGGACTTGAGGAAAATATTTCAACACTTAATGGTAACACCCAACCACGTGAAATGCATCACCAATTACGTGTATAAGGTGGTAAGGATGGATAGATACAAAATGAACAGAACCCACAACTAACGGCAAAAATGCTCCTCAAACTCGAACAAGACGAGTTTTCAAGACGGAGAAAGATTCCCCCCATAACGTCAAAACTGATAAACGAATGCCACTTAAGCCACTCCAGTCCCTCTCCATCCCGCCTTCATCTTTTACATCAGTGCTCGGAGGCAAAGACCAAGGTAATGATTTCTTATCCTAATCTTTGCCCTGGCTTAATCTTCTAGGAGGTACGCTTAATATAAGCCCGGACCTCCAAGCGCGTGGCAAATTAAACCAAATCCACTTAGGTCGGTCTTCGAATGGTACCGCTCCGTCATCTAAGCGCATCCCAGTCAAGACTTTAATACTGTCGGCATTATCGCGACGTATAAGGGGTACACGTCCGATTTGCCTAACCCTTACCCCAAGAATTGTATATCATATCCTTGTTTTTTCCTCTCTCTCTCTCTCTCTCCTGGATGAGCTTGGTCATGCTTCAGGGAGATAATATGGAGAGGACAGACAAATGAATCTTTCGCTGCCTGATGCTTTGGGGGGAAACCCGTGACAAATTGGCCGACGCTGACGGGCCATCGCACCCTTTACCAATCTAAGAAATCACGGTGTTTTGAGAAAAAAAATATCGACGTTGGCTAGAGGGTTTGGGAAGAGGATTATTGCTGACGTGATAATGCGCTAAAATGAAGTTATGATTCCGCTCGTACCCGAGGTCAATGGTCTCTAGTCACCAAGTATGCGCCAAATTAAATAGATCTTATTTTGGATGCCAATAACCTTGTGTTTTGGGGGTCATGAAGGAACAAAAATAACATTAATATGTCAACAAAAGTGAAAACGAAATTCTGTTACTTTTGCCGAAAATTGGGATTTGATGATGTATTTATTTTGAAAACTATCAACCTTCGCATTGGATTTGATACTGTTCACATATTTACGTATAATTTACACTGTATATGTACAGGGTATAAATGGTGTATTCATCCAGAAAAGAGTAAAACCAATGACCACAATAATTTGTGATCTTTTAAAAGATCAAAAACAAAAGAGAAAAGACTTAAGAAATACTGTGGCTGTTTTTCACTGTTTTCTAAAAAAGTGGGCACCGTATGGGACTGAAATTTTCACAGATGACTGTTACTGTATCTGTCTTGAAATTTTTGCCCATGAATCTGCATTTCTTTGATAAAAACCAAAGTATGATATTACCTTTGAAAGAGTTAGTTACCAACTCACTCAGGCCAATCGTACCTATTTTACAATGATACATACGCTACTAATAGCTTGATAGTCGCTCAGAGCCAAATATCCCCTGTCTGTTGAAACCTATGGCGATCTACTGGTGATCATTTGCTTCAAGTGAATAATGTTTTATAACTTTAGCTGGCCTGCCAGGGCCAGGCCTGTGAAACACGGTACCGTGAGCCGATTCAGGCAGGCTTTCTGTGGCTCCATACAGCGTACACTGCCACTGAAAACACCAAAGCCTATTACGGTAGATACTATTGCTCTTCAAAGAATAATAACCTGCTCGTTTTGACAATCGCAGCTCCTAAGGGAGCATACAACCCCAGATGCTGTTAATAACCGTTAATGGTTCAGTAAAGACCTCAACCACCCCCATCCTATATAAAATACCTATTTTATATAATGCGAAGAGGAGCAAACTGTGTTGCTCAGAAAAACAAGCATCAAGTACCGTTTTATTTCTCTGATTTATGATTACACACAATATAAATCAGATAATGGTGATAATTTGTAAGTATTTCAAGTTAGGATATATAAAACAAATTAGATTAAGAATATAATACAAATATTCAAATAAAGAAAGAACAAACAAAACATCAGGGAAGCGATCCAAATACAATGTGCCATCTGTGGGGTATTGATGTACTAGCCATGGTTAAGATTAGACTTAAAAGAGGCACAGTAAAAAAATTATGTTTACTTTACAGTTAAACATGGCAACATCCACATCATAATGCAAAAATGACCTACTTTCCTCCAATACTAAACGAAAAAGATGCAAAAACAGTATTCCATTTACAGCCTTATATGATGAAGTAAAAAGAGAAGCATCACAACTTGATAAATTGATCTTGTTCATCTTATTTACGATGCTGACCATCTCTGGATTACAAGAGTTCATTGAAAACAACTCTGTCTGATTTTGAAGTCGAAACATTGGGACATAGCCTTACAGTAGCATGAATACATTATCAGCATGGGGTCTGGTACTCATTTAAGAATTCATGATGAGCTGTGGTGCACTCTGCCACCTGCCATCACAAAATAGTCTCTCCCCAACCCCCTACACTGACATAATCCAGTGAGATCCAGATAGGGGTGTCAGGGTACCAGTGCATAGCGTGTCAAGCTGCCGGTTCTTATTTCCCTGAGTCTTCTGCAGTGCCTGAGGATTGTGAATATGGACCGAGAATTTGTAGAGCAACGACCATTACTGCTAGCTTTGAAGTCCTCGTCAGTGAAGAAGAAAACACCTGCATTCAAGGAATTTAAGAAAACAACCAAAAAGAAATGATTCCTATTTCAAACCAATTTTCACAGATTATTTTTAATCGTCAAATAATCACAAAGGAAACTGACTAGATTAATTTTAAGTAACTGGAAAGTGAACAAAACAAATTCACGGGACCGAGATTCGAACCAGCGAAATTCAAACCGGGATTCAAAACGGTTCCAGAGGTTGCTGGTTCGAATCCAGGAGGTTGCTGGTTTGAATCCCCCTGGTTCAAATCCCGCTCCAATAAATTTTTCTCCAGAGGTCGATGGTTCAAATCCCACTGGTTTGAACTCTGCTCCAGTCAATTTTTCTTCACTTTTCACTTTTCAAGACTTAAGATTTCAAGACTTCAAGATTAATCCAGTCAGTTCCGGAGGTCGCTGGTTCGAAGCTTGCTTGTTAAAATCTTACAACAGTAATTTTTTCTTCGTTCCCTTTTCAATGACTACTTAAAATCAATCCAGACATTTCCAGAGGTCGCTGGTTCGAATCCCCCTCCAGGATATTTTTCTTTGTTCACTTTTCAATGACTACTTAAAATAAATCCAGTCAGTTCCGGAGGTCGCTGGTTTGAATCTTGCTGGTTCGAATCCCACTCCAGTCAGTCTATCTTTGTTCACTTTTCAATGACTTAAAATTATTTTTAAGATGAACTGTAGTGTGATTTTTCTTAAATTTCAGTTATGTCAACTGTGCAAGCCTGGAAGATGGGGGTAAGGCAATATTTTGTTTGATAGAGATATTCATCCGCATTTAAAGGTAGTATCATACTTTGGTAGCATGCTGAAACAGATGGTGATTGTAGAAACATACCGTTAACATGTTTCTGCCTGAAATGCTGTATTTATTCAGAAAAGAGTAAAACCAGTGACCAAAATTATTTTTGATTTTTAAAAGATCAAAAACAAAAGAGAAAAGACTTCAGAAATACTGGGGCCGTTTTCATTGATATTTTTGCCTATGAATCTGTATTTTTTTTGACAAAAACCAAAGTATGATATTACCTTTAATGATGGCTTTTGATTATAAGGGCATTGTAACTAGTCTGGAGGGGGATCCCTTTAGGAACAGAGGAACAAACTCCTTGATACGGTTCCTTACCCTTGGTGTCTTTATTCTCCTGTTCCTTCAACATGCGCACTCTCTTCATGGCCTTCTCACCCAGTGCGCTTCTGGGCTTATGCAAGAGTGTGTAGCGGGCTGTGAGGGCGCTGTTGATGATCTCTACAGCAGCGTTGATAGTGTCGTAGTCCAGTCTTCCCTTCATGTACCTAGTCATGAATGATAATCAAATACAGAAAAGTTAAAAGGAATCACTTTATGAAAAAAATATTTAAAAAATTTTGTTTTCATAAATGTGTGAGCATCTAAGACCAAGTGAAAAGAAAAACATGTTTAGCATCCTGCCTTTTTGGAAAAAAGGATGGAGGAGGCCATTTCTTTCTTCTTCTTTTTTTTTCAAATGGCCGACCAACCCATTCATAAAAAAAAAAACGGCCGGAGCCCACAGGCCAGGAAATGACTAAAAATGCAAGTATTTAGACCTTCAGGCTTTAATATTTAAACAATAAAAACTATTTTCCAGAAAAAAAAATGTCATGAAATTTACACTGTTATTTCTGGTTTTATACAAAAAAGAAAAAAAAAGGCCACCTCCAAAAGCGAAGCAGGCGGGACACTAAACTTTCTTTTTTACTTGGTCTAATGCTACATGACATTTTAACAAGGTGATGTAAGTAATGTCATAAGTATAATCATCAGGGTTCTAGCTAAGGTGGGCGGCGCTGGGCGGGCCAGCCCGGCACTGGAAATTTGCACCCGCAATGTAGGTCTGAAATAAACTCTGCCGCCCAGCATGAATTTCCGCAGAGTGAATAAAAGTATTGCCAATATGGTGAATTTTGATCACATTCCGGAATAAAAGTTCACTCTTTTCTGTTATACACCTGAAATTCATTGAATATCAGTCCTTAAAATGTAGCTTTATACCATTAAATGGTTCTGCCGTCAGAACAGTGAAAATGTTGGCCTTGGACCTTGATCATGTTGCGGCTGCATTTTTCTCACTGTGGTTCAACTTCATATCTAGAGCCCACCACTAAAATTGGTCTGGCTAGAGCCCTGATAATAATACTACTTTCTCATAACCAATCATACGCAGAGGCTTGTACTTACTTGGGAATGCAGTCAAACTCATCCACAGTGACAAACTCCATCTTGGGAACCAAGACTTTCTTACTCTTGGGGCGGTCCTTACCGGCTGTCTTCGGGTGTGCCTTGTCATTGCTTTGATTGTCTTGTACTGCTCCTAAAGGAGTACGACTGGAAGAGAGGAGGAATTGTTAGATCAACTCTACGGACATGGAGCTCACTGTTCAAGCATACGGATTTTAGACTGATTGGATAAAAACAATGCACAGACATTTAGATTATGCTGGTATATGTCACTTATGCAACAGTGCAATCGGCAAACATACATTTCTATTTTATAATCTAGTGGTGAAATCAATGATTCTAAGGCAGGTTAGGGAAAGCGAGCTCAATTGCTGCATGAGCTGAGAATCTGTGGAGTGAGGACGAGGGAAAAAATGTCATGTTGTCATGGTTGTGACAATTTAAAAGGAAATCGAGGAAATTTAAAACCCACCTAATGTATGGCACAGGTACTGCCAACCGTGTCCACAGTGGGATTAGGATGAGGGACCATAGCAGTGAAGGTAGTGGAAAGAGCCCCATTGCCAGCCAGATTAGCCTGTTTATCAAAACCTGGGGCCAGTTTTACAGAGCTGCTTAAAGGTACATGTAGTATCATACTTTGGTAGCATACCGACACAGAAAACTGTTTTTCCGAATTACCTATATCTACAGGGTTTATAAAAGATGGTGATGGTAGAAACATACTGTTAAAATCTATTTGCCTGAAATGCTGTATATTTCCAGAAAAGAGTAAAACCAATTGACCAAAAACAATTTTGATCTTCGGAAGATTAAATATATCGGTGAAAATATTCTTAATATGACGCAGGCACGGCGTTTTCACTGTTTTTCCAAAAAGGGGGCACCATACGGGACTTGAAATTTCACAGATGACTGTTACTGTATCTCTCTTAATATCTGTGCCCATGAATCTGAATTCCTTCGACAAAAACCAAAGTATGATATAAGCTTTAAGCACAATATTTTGCCTAGAAGAAATAAATGCTTGATATGTGGATACAGGACAGCCAGCAAATTTTTAGCTTTTCAATCATGCTCTGTTACTGCTCACTTAAACCTAACCATCTGCACCTACCACACAAGACAAGAGCTGCTTACCACAATCTACAACAGTATCCACCCAGGAACTGAAACATTAACACACAAATCAAACTGTGGTGTATTGTGGTTTACAAGAAACCACACTTACCACAGGAAGGTAATTAAGCTATGGTATACAGGTGGGTTAAACCTAACTGTCTCTGCACATACCACACAAGACAAGAGCTGCTCACCGTGCACATTGTCACAGTCTCCACAAGAGGAATGGATCATAAACCACGCATTACCACACACAAACTAAATTGTGGTGTATTGTGGTATTCAGGACACCACATTTACAACAGAAAAAACCATACGTGATAAACTGTGGTTTGCAGGAGCGTTAGGGTTAATATCATAGTATCAGCTCTATGAGGTGAGCTAAGAGGCTGATCATACACATACCCTTTGCTTGTCTTGGTGTTGGTCTCTGCCTTTGACTGCTTGCTAGGTATACCAGGGAGCCTGTTTGGGATGTTAGATTCAATGTACTTGATGTGCTTCACTTGTTGTTCCATCTCCTCCTTGAGATCCTGCAATAACGTGGAATAAATGAGGCAACAAAGGAAAGGCACAATCGATCAGAATTTGGATTTTCATATCAGGAAGTCTTTCGTAGGTAGCTGTGTTAGTCTATCAAAATACATGTAGTCTTGATCTTTAAATTTACCACATCGGAAATTGACTGGTCATGCTGGTCGCTGATTCCAATGCAGTCATGGCCCCCAGACAAATTTTTCTTTGTTCACTTTTCAATGACTTACAACTGTAGTGAATATTAAATGATTTTTGGTCGGGAGATAGATAATGCATATTAGGCTTGCCCTTCACCGAGGTGGATGAGCACTGTATACTCAGTGCTTGTGAGTGCATGTGAAAAAGTCACATATGCTGGCTCGTGATCAGGTGGGATTCGAACGGTCGAACCCACTACCTCCTGCTTACAAGTGCAGATGCCATACCGCTAGGCCACCAAGCCCGGCCAGCGGGGTGAACTGAATCCAATATCGCAGCAGGTACTGCAGTAAATCATGAATATTAAATGATTTTTTTTTTACTACACTGAACTGTAGTATGGCAAAAATTGAAAATTGAGGCTAGTCCCTCAGTAGGTCTTTCAGTACTAAAGTAATTTTCAATACTTTCTCAGGAAGAGGTTTGTCTTTATAATGTGCTTGATGATACCTTTGCCCTCTGAAGTTGCTGTCCCTCGGAATGGACAATATCTTTTAGCTGTGTGACTAGTGACTCCACCATGCACAACTCCCTGTGGATTGATCCAAGCTGCTTCTTGAAGCTTTCATCAAGACCATCCGGTGTTAAGACTGGTAGAGGAAAAGACAACAAGAACTCTGTATTTAAGCAAACTTATAAGAGTTGTAGGAGTTTGTAGTGGTGGGTTTGTGGTGCACCGTGTGAAATTGTGAATTACTCCTTTGCGAAGAGAGATCTGATCATTATGCACTGATTGCACTGCCTGTTGTCAGCAAGAGAGTTCTTCAGATACTCTCAGAATCATACATGTAGTTCTTCTCAGACGATGCTATCTTAAGGACGCAAGATGAGACAGTGGAAGTGGAACACCACTATAGCAAACATCTCTTTACCGAATATCATCCTTGAGCTAATTTTGTGTGTACCGGTACAATGCATGCCCAATATGGTTCTTTAATTCACTATAACGAACGACCAATATACATGTACTGTAACAGACAATATCTGGGCATTCCACCATCATACACCATGTTTATTATACAGTACTATAGACTAAGCCCGTGCCATGGGGATTCACGGCCATGGTCACGGTGACATGGACCTTGCCAAATAAAGCAAGGTTACATGTGTACACAGGTACACATACATATGTGTGGACACATGCATACAGTACATGTATACGTACAATCCTGGACTCACATGCCAGGGCTCCTAAGTATTGATTGAATCATGGAGAAATAAAGATGCCGTTTGTTTCTTTCTCCAGACTCCATCATTGTCCATGTCAGTGAATAGAAGTGCGGTAGGCCTTATGATGATGGATGTATTTACCTGCTGATGACAGGTCCATGCATTTTGTCAGTCCATGTATCTTCATTTCAAACATCTCCTTCAGTTCATCAACGCTGGTGACATCCATTTTGTAGACAGACTGCTTTTTCTGTTACACGTATCAGGTTACGACGGCTGCCAATTTCCCTTTAGAATTCAGTGGAGTAGGAAACCTAGATCAAGAAAGTAAAGAAACAAATTATGTTTTGGTCCTATTTTGTAACATTTGATTCATGGTAGGCCTTTATTTTTTAGGCTACCATGGTAGGAGACGTCTTTTTAGGCATAACATATAGGTGAGTTAGTTTACTGTATAAGCTAGACCAAGTAGCCTAACGTTTTTAATTTTTGGATTGACGGTCGGGCTAGACCGACCGTCAACCCCAAAATTAAAAAAGGGAGTTCAGTGCCCAAGTTAAGTAGGCCCTAGTATCAGTTACTAACATGTTAGAAGCCATGTCTGCAAAATAATCCTTGTGGACTAAATAAAGCACACTATTCACTAACCCCGCAATATTGGATAAATTTCTTCAATCTAGGGTTTTACGGACTCGGGATCATTTGCTGATAGTCGTTTGGGAGCAGCAGAAATTGAAACTGTAACTTTCCTTTCTTATAAGTTAAACTATAAAAACTAAAGTTAAAAACTTAACCACGCTTTTTGAACATAATCATACGCATAGAAAAACTGTTTTCGGGTTTGCGGAGACCACCTATACTTGACACAATGTGTTCAGATAAGAGCAGCAAATTATGGTCCAATATTTACCTGTACTTCCTAGAATTTTAGTCGACCAACGAAGCATGAAGACGAGACATGCGAGACAGACGTTCGTAAACCTTCACACATTCAAAACATTCCGCCATTGAAACTGATTATTGATGTAGTATAGGCTGTCGCTTGAGGGCGCAATTTATGTCAACACGGTTGAAATATTAAATAATACAACTGTGTTGACATAAAAATGAGTGATTGCCACATAGCATACTGCCAATGAAGAGTTTTAACTTAAGTTTTCTTCCATTAACCTAATGTCCCACCCTTCAACTTAATAATCACGTGACGTAATTATACAAAAAGAATAAACATAAACAGTCATAAAAGTACACATTTTTGAGTGCACATATGGAAAAATCCGCATGCACTGATTGACTCAGGTGTGATTTGAACCAAAGACCTCCTGCAAAAGCCTAATAATATTTGCATAATTCTATATTCCCTGCGACAAATAAATAATAATTATACCTAGTTGCGATGATCGTAACCCTAGGTCTGACATCAGTGACATGGGGACTGGGACCTTAGGGTCCCAGTCCCCATGTCAGACCTAGGCCGGGTTACGATCATCCCAGTCCCCATGTCAGACCTAGGGTTACGATCATCGCAACTAAATTATACCCACAAAAAAAAACTGTTTCCCCTAGATTTTGATTAAATTTTACAATGGTCTTTGTACACATCAGAATACCCCAGACTTTCTCTTATTCACCAAGTTCACTGTCATCCAATGCTCTAAAATTCATGACGGATCTTTACATTATAATTCATTTCAGTGATGATATTGAAAATCGCCAATGAAAACAATACTTTTTTATTTGGGAATATCACATGGCCCACAAACGCATTACTATTCAAATGAGACAGAAGTACGGTTACAAACGTCCATCAAATTGATGCATGGCTGTAAACTAAAAAGTATTATTTTATTTCTAACATTTTGAGGCCTTGAAAAGCAAACAAAGAAAAAAATTGACTGGAGCAGGATTCGAACCGGCGACCTCGTGAAAACCATACAGACTCTCTACCAACAGACTGAGCTGATCAGTGCGAATTTTTCTTTGTTCACCTTTCAATGATTTAAATTTGATTATTTTACTAATCATGCTAATAGGCAATTCAATAAATTTGACTATCAAACTGATTTTTTTCAGGTCAGATTTTATTCCACATTAATTGGTCCAGATTGTACTATTACAGGTATAGAGACACTCACTTCGTAAATAATTGTCACAATCATAATTGGATGATTGATGGACTAAAGAGGAGACAATGGGAAATGCACAATAGGAGAAGTCAACTAACAACTAATGAACTTCAATAACACTCCTTCAAATCCCCAATAAAATAATATAATAAATAACTAAGACTAATTGGAATATTAAAACAATAATAAAAAGTGATAAAAAATAAATTTCCCCACGAAAACAAATGAAACAAAAAAAATATCCAATTAAATAAAAGGGGTCTGTGCAAGTGAGTGTTTTTTTTTTGGGGGGGTATGTCAGTCTGTTGATCTTTTGGAATTCTATTTTGGGTTTAAAGGTACAGTACAGGATTAATAACATACCTGTAAAGACGAGCCTGTGTCTAACCAACTTCAGAATGTTTCAAACTCCTTTAATCTACTTCAAGTATGATGAGTATAACGGGTTGCTCGTCTTTACATTCGAAATACTGCGTCATCAGAGCACAGTGAGACGTAGTTGCAATGATCGTAACCCTAGGTCTGACATGGGACTGGTCCCAGTCCCCAAGTCAGACCTAGGGTTACAATCATCGCAACTAAGTGAGACGCAACGTGACCTTGAAGTCAATCTTCATAGAGTATGAACCAGTACCTGTAGTTCTCCTTCAATCAAGATGGCGTACGCTGAGGCTGTTTATAAGAAGAGAGGCATTGCTAAGGGGAGATTCACCAGACTCTGTCATTCTATCAGTAAAGCGATTGAACAGAGCAAGCCGTTAGAGTTTGTTGATTTACTTGCAACAGATTTGAAGACGGCATATGAGGGAGTATGCGATAAGCATGATGATGTAGTCCTGCATGAAGACGATGACGATAGCGCCAACGAGAAGTGGATTGCAGAACTCGATCAGAAATTCTAAGATGTTCGAGAGAAAGTCCTCGAATATAAAACCCTTGCGAAGGCCAGTAAAGCAGTGCGTCACGTGAGCAAGAAAATAAACGTGACAATGAGGCCAGATTGCTCTCACTGAATAGAGGTCGCACTCTACATCAGGTGCAGGAAGCCTATTTCATCGAATTATGCAAGGGAATTTCCCAATCCATAGAGAGTAAAACACTTGAGGCCGTGATATCTGGCAGAGCTGACCTGGGGCGTGTGATGGAGGAAGTAAAATCGGCACACATCAACTACATTACCATGTTACCCACCGATGAAGCTGAGGGAGCAAACTCGTGGTTGCAGCCCATCCATGAATTATATAACCGAACCAGAGAGGCAGTTGGGAAATTCATTGGCGATCATACTACCTCATTGCCCCCCCCCCCACCGAAAAGAAGACCAAGTCAGGTGTACGTTCACCTTGAGAAGATGCGATTGCCAGTTTTTGAAGGCGACATACATCAGTACCCCAGATTTCGATCGGACTTCAGAAAGTTCGTTCAGTCTGAAGCTACAGAGGACCAAGCTGCCTTTATCCTACGCCGTTCCTTGGGGAAGAGGCCGCTGCAGGCGGTCGGGGATACCGATGATGACGTAAACGAGATCTGGAAAAGACTGGACGAACGCTACGGAGATCCTATAAAGATGGCCGATACCATCATGCAGGATTTCGAGAAGGTGAGGCCCATCAGAGACGGGGAAGATAAGAGGTTTGTGGAATGTGTAGACATCGAGAGAAAAGCTACAACGATCTGACAAAGATGAGCATGGAAAGAGAGGTCTCAAACACGAGAGTAGTCGGCGATATTGTCCGTAGGGAGCGGTGCCGCTCCTTGCATGATGAGAAATCAGACATCGACCTAGCAGACAGATTTCCAGCTCTACTTCAATTCCTGATCAAGGAGAAAAAAAGCGTCGAGTATGAGATGTCAGACATAAGAAGTTCTCAAAGTTCTTCACGAGCCAGCATCAACGCAACACATGTGTGAAGGAGAAGAGTAACTACCCATCAAACCAGAGCACCAAGAAGTGTCTTATTCACGATGCAGGGCAGCAAATCACCGCAGAATATCGTGCATATCTGGAGAAATCGCTGACCGAGAAAGCCCAACTAGTGAAAGAGAAGGGCGCCTGCTTCTGCTGCCTTGCCCGAGGCCACAGAGTGAGTGATTGCCGGAGAAATAAAAGGTGTGATCTACGGGGTTGCACTAGACTTCATCACCGGTCCCTGCATGATGATTCCGTGGCGACTACTTATGTGCCCGCAACTGCAATGGTCAACAGCCATACAGCTGCTTCCTCGCAGAGGAGTGATGCATGTCTCAGCTGATGAAAATACGAGTTGGACCCACTCACATGAATGTACTGTGGGATGGATGTGCGACGTCATCCCTAGTCACTAACATCGCTGCCAAGGCAGCACGCCTGAGAGGAACCCCAGTGAAGGTATCCATCACCAAGGTGGGCGGAGCAACGGAAGAGATTGACAGTTTCAGATACTCCATACCCCTCATCGATAAACAGGGGCACACAGTGCAGATTTATGCTTACGGCATAGACCGCATCACAGCAGACATCGACAACATAGACGTGAGAGGTGTGCTGAGTCTATTCAAGGGAATCAGCATCAACAATGTCGAGCGACCCAGAGGCCAGGTGGACTTCCTTATCGGCTACGAATATGCAGGCTTTCACCCAACGAGACTGGAGGCAGTAGACCACCTACTAGTCTTGGAAAACAGATTTGGGAGATGTCTCGGTGGCACCTACCCGAGTGTCAGAGAAGGTACAAAGAGGATGATCACTGCAGCCACAATGATCCACTACGTCAGGACATACAAAATTGATAACTTCCTCCGTCTCGAGAGTATGGAGGTTGAGTGCAGTCCACGCTGAGGTGGCTGCAGATGCGGCAAGTGTCCACCAGGCTCCAAAGATCTCACCCTGAAGAAAGGAAGAGAGCTTGCCTTAATTGAAGAGAATATGACGTTCCATGGCACCCACTGGGAGGCCGAGTACATGTACCCCTGGATCAAGGACCCTGCCAATCTGCTCGACAACAGGCATGTTGCCCTCTCAACATTGAAGGCACTGGAAAGGAGGCTGAGCCGAGATACCCTCAAAGCCGACGTACATAACGCACAGATCCATGACATGCTGAAGCGGGACGTAGCACGCGATGTGACGCAGGAAGAGATAAACACCTACAAATGGCCTGTCCATTACATAGCGCATCACGAGGTTTGAAACCTGAGAGCAAGAGCACCCCTGTGAGAATCGTCTTTAACAGCAGTGCCAACTACAAAGGTCATGTCCTCGATGATTACCTGTTATACTCATCATACTTGAAGTAGATTAAAGGAGTTTGAAAACATTCCGAAGTTCGTGAGACACAGGCTCGTCTTTACAATACCCAAACAGAAATGTTCACAGATTTACATATAACTTTCAGGGTATGAAGATGGTGCTGGTAGAATAATACCGTTAAAATATTTCTGTCTGAAATGGTGCATGTATCCAGAAATAAGTAAAACAAAGACCGAAAACAGTTTTAATCTTGTGTCAGATCAAAACCATGTCACTATGTATGTCAGTTTTATAAGAAAAATTTAGTCTGGTTTTTGCCGTTTTCTTGTGACTCAGATGAATGATTGACCTAAAAATGCACAGGTTTATTATTTAATGTATATGTTAAGGAGACCATATTTTGTTGAGATGATCCGGGGACAGTGATCCGTGTCCTGGGGGAGGGGTATATTTTTGAAATTTTTTTGAATCTAGATGGTGCCTACATCTATGGTTGCATCTATGGACATCTTGTCCAGTTGACATGAGTGGGTTACATACATGTTTTAGGCTTTGAGAACCAAAGTTATCCATTCTACTATGTAGAATGGATCTTCTTCAGCACAGCATTTGTTTTCAGTTTTTTTTTTATTTCGGACAATTAGAAGTTTCGGGGGCTTTTTGTCGAATCGGGGAAATTTTCGGGGACAATTTTTCATTCAGGGGACTGTCCCCGGAAATCGGGGACGTCTGGTCACCTTAGTATATGTTGGTTTGGACAAAGTGTGAGCATGAACTGTTCTGTGACCTTTACCAATCATTTATTACCGGTATATACCTTTAAATCCGATATAAATAAGGTGAATCTGCAAATCTGCATTCGGCGGATTATTGCAGGATTAGTTTGGAGGGCCGAGAAGCTTACTAGATGTACCCTGTCCAACACCGACCATGGCACTTTCTTGCAGGAACAGTATTCCATGAGCTTGAAAGGACTGAACATGTCTACTTGTTCTTGCTTAGAGTTCGTTGCTTCTCAGCATGTTCAACAGTCTTCTTCTCGATGTAGAGACCTTTACGTCGACGCACGCTGTTCATATACTTCCTGGCCTGATTTTCATTTTCCGCCTTCTCACCAAAGTGCAGAAGTTCTTCCTCTGTGGAGGGTTCCCAGAATGGGTCACTCGATACGACCTGGATAAAACCAGAAGAAAAGACAAAGGAAGCGGTGTCAATCAATGACCCTCAGGTTATGAATCCTTTCTCAAGTCTCATTGCTCACATAGCCATTTCTGCAATACAGAGATATTGCTTGAGTTCATCTGATGAGGCTTAAAGGTATAATACAGGATTGGTAAAGGTGACAGAACAGCTAAAAACGTTCATAATCTGATTTGTAATTGAATAGAGACAAATCTGTGAAATTTTCAGCCATGGGGAATTCTTCTATTGGAGAAAACATTGAAAAATGCTCACAGTATTTTCAAATGTATCCATAGGAGTTTTAAGCTCACCCTGAGATCAAAACTGTTTTGGGTTGTTTTTCTAATCTCTGGGTAAATACAGCATATCAGCCACAAATATTTTAAGGGTATGTTTCTACCAGCGCCATCTTCATATCCTGAAAGTTACAAAAATACAACATATGTAAATATGTGAACATTTCTGTTTGGGTATGCTACCAATCCTGTACTGTACCTTTATGGTAAGCAAATACGGTTTAAAGGTAGTATCATACTTCGGTAAGAAACCAAAACAGAAATGTTCACAGATTTACGTATAACTTACAGGGTATGAAGATGGTGGTGGTAGAAACATACAGTTAAAATGTGTCTGCCTGAAATGGTGCATTTATCTAGAAACTAGTAAAACAACAACCAAAAATCTTTCTGATCTTTTAAAAGATCTTTTAAAAGATCAAAAATAAAAGAGAAAAGACTTAAGAAATACTGTGGCCGTTTTTCACTGTTTTCTCAAGTGGGCACCGAATGGGACTGAAATTTTCACAGATGACTGTTACTGTATCTTCCTTGATATTTTTGCCCATGAATCTGTATTTCTTTGATAAAAACCAAAGTACGATTTTACCTTTAAAGGAATTATAATGGCTTTTACAAATGAATCCGTTTATTCTTTAGACGTCCATTTAGAAGTTTTCAAATAATGATATAAGTGTTGCACGTATACTGAGTGTTTGTCTTAATTTTGTAACTTGCATGGATGTGAGGGCAATGCAAAGCCTGTGGCTTGATGATAACTGCTATCTCAGAGTACCCCAAGCTGCTGGCTTACAACTTAATAATAATCATCATCAAATACCAGTAGCCACAAGGCAAACTGACTGAATTTCAAGCCATTGAAAAGTGAACAAAGAAAAAGTTACTAGAGCGAGATTCAAACCAGCGACCTCCGGAATACCGTACCAGTGGTTACTTGATAATTAATTGATTAAAAAGCTGCATCCTCTTTGAGTTATCCCCCATGTACTGTTTCTCAGTTTGCAGCATTGTTAATGTGGCGTTTATCGCTGAAATGATCCGTGGGATAGAGTGGATAGCTCAGTTAGTAGAGCGGCGGAACGGTATTCCGGAGGTCGCTGGTTTGAATCCCACTCCAGTCAACTTTTCAAAATTGTTCACTTTTCAATGGCTTACAACTCATACGGTTTTAATTTACCGTTGGTGGAATATGGGATGGACCGATATAAGCACTGCAAGTGTCTACTAAATCCCCTTGCTGGAATTAAGGACCCTCAAGTTACAAAGCTGGCAGTGGGGATAGTGGTGATTATGAAGGTCATGATGGTGACAATCCTAAGGGTGATGATTTTAATAATGATTTAGTGAGAGTGGTGGCAGTGGCACCAAAATCTGGTGGTAATTGTGTTGTTGACTCTCTAACCTGCCAATGGCTGAAGAAGAGCTGTGGGCTGGCCAATCCGCTGGTTCTCTTGCGGATTTCCTCGGCGAAGCCAAAGCTCTCGGCTACAGGGAGGGTAGCTGTGATGTCAAAGACGGCCGAACCCTCTCGCATCTCTTCCTGTAGTATGCTGCCATCACGCCGGGATACCACACCATACATACGACCTACATGTAGGAAATGAAACATTCAAGAATTGGTGAATCCTGGTCCCATAAATACATATCAAAAACATTTCGAAAGATCACCAAAAACATGTAAGACACTACCTAAGTAAATCATAAACTGACTACAATCTTTGAAAATTACTTAATACGAGAAAAACATGGGACTGTTGAATAAGTTCTAAAATTGTACATTCCCGTCTTCATTTATCAATTAACGCCAGTCCCTACTTTACTCATGTATAACAAATGATGGGGAAGTTGGAACTATTTCTGTACTTGTACCGTCAACCTTTCTACCGGAATACAAAGAATACATTATATCCTCAGTGGATGCAGTTTTACAATTGTGTCGTTCATTATGCTTGCAGCTTTCTGAATTCACTTACCTAGTACATCTGCCGTGGCCTGTATGTCACACTTGTACATGGCTGCCATCAACCTCTGAGGCTGAATCTGGAAGGAGATACGACATCCCTCCTTGATGGTGGAGATAATCTGGCCGGACAACGGTCCGTAGCCTCTACCAGTGAACTGAGGCAAAGGGCTTGAGATGTCGGGTGAACCGACAAGGGGGGAGCTACAGTCAGACGTCGGACTTCTGGCAAGGAGCGAGGGGCAGGGATTGGGCGAGTCACAGTGAGGGTCTTCGGGATGAATGTTAGAGGTCGGAGAATCTGAGTTGGTTTCTGGGATTGAAACTCTGTCAGATGTAGCCAACGGAGAAGCATTGTTTGTACCTGAGGCTGCATTATTAGAATTGAAGAATGCCCCGCTGGAATGGTCTTCCCTCATCGTCCAGGCCTCGATGGCAAAGCACACACCCATCATGGGCTCTTCACAAAGAGGTCCGGCAAAGGTAGCCAGCTGGAATCCGCTCACCACACTGTTGTCAAATTCTCGGACACTGGACGTACCGTTTGTGCAGTTCTCTTCTAAGCACTGCCATATCGATGGACGCTTAAATCCTTCGATTCGATTCAATAATAGATTGGGGCCGCATCGTTTGGGCCCAAAGGACCAGATCTGATCCACAGCGCCGCGCCACCGCTTGCCAGCGTTCGTGAATGCTGATTGTAAGTTGGCCCGGAAGTCTCTCAACTGGGATAAAGTCTCTGCGGTGAGCCTGCCGCTGAGCTGCTGCTGTTCGTTCGTCTTGCCGGAGAGCAACGCTGCCGAGATCTGGTCCAGGATCTTAATGAGCTCCGTGTTCTCTTCCAGGAGGTTGGTTACGTCTTCAGGTAAAGGGTGAGCCCTCAGCTTGAACCCGATAAGCTTGTTGGAGGTCTTAATGTCCAGGGCTCCATCCTTGGAGATCTCACTCTCAAACTCAGTGACATTAGACCTGGTGCGCTGGATCTGCATCAAGTGAAAACAAGACTTAAAGGTAATTTCATACTTTAGTTTTTATCAAAGAAATGCAGATTCATGGGCAAAAATATCAAGAAAAATGTTTCTAAGAAAGATACGGTAACAGTTATTTATGACAGTCATCCTTGAAATTTCCAGTGCCATACGGTGCCCACTTTGTGAAAAATGGCCACAGTATTTTAAAAATCTTTTTACAGGAATTTTGATCTTCCTGAGATAAAAATTGTTTTGGGTCAATTGGTTTTACCATAGCATTTCAGGCAGAAAACCTTTACCGGTAGGTTTCTTCTATCACCATCTTTATACCCTGTAAAGTTATAGGTACAGTATTAAACCTGTTGAAGATTTCTATTTCGAAATACTACCAAAGTATGATAGTTCCTTTAGCAGGCTGTATTTACACTGACATGCCTGCTTCCTATAGCTTAAAGCCAACTGAGATACCCGATGTCTGATTAAAATTGATAACAAGCATGAAGAAGTTTTTATAGGAAACTACACATTGAGTACGTACAGCAGGCAGTGTTGGCTTATTCTATTCCTTCTGGAAACGTTGAAAGCTGCTTTTCATTCCCTTTAAAGGATTATTTTAAAGGACTTATCAATATGAGGACTGGGTTGGTAGTGTGAACCTCTTGTTCCTGGGTTCAGGAGGCTACCAGAAAATCAAGGTCAACACTGCCCAGTCAACAGCAAACCTACTTCAAATTGGTCATCAGTGTATGGTTATTACAGTGGAATGCCACTATAATGAACACCGCTATACCGAACATTTCGCTATAGTTAAAATAATTTGTGGCTCCCAATTTCTGTGTATAATATACACCCAATATGGTTCTGAAATTCACTATAACGAACGACCACTATAACAGGCTTTATCTGTGCGTCCCACCACGTTTGTTATAACAGCGTTCTACTGTACTGGTCACTCAATCTGTATCCTATTGGTAGATAGCACAAGGATGAAAGGGAACAATATCACATCATGTCATTGATATCAAAGTACACAAACCTGATTGATGTCATCAATGGCCTCGTTCACCATGTCTATCTTAGGAGGAAGGATGATCGTCTCTCTGAACGGCACAACTGGCTCTGACACGTTGATCTCTATCTTGGCAAATCTACGGCAGATCCAACAAAAAAACACCTCTCAACAGTTTTCAATCGTACCACATCACATGGGCTGAGCAACGCAAATACACAAATTTAATTTACAAAAAATGGCAAAACTCTGCTATTTTGATATAATTACCTCTCTCTGAGATCATCAAGACAACGTTCGAGGTGGACTTCACCTGCGGCCACTATGACATGCTCACCGGTTTCCTGTATCAAAACTTCTACACATGGATCTGCCTGGTTCAGTAGCTTCATACCCATGACCAGGGCTGACATGTCCGCTGTATTCAGATTTATACAAGTAGAAAAGAGATCAATTGAATATACTCCAAGTCAGTCAAGCGCTACTGTCAAAGACAGCCAGAGTATGTGTTGCTAAAATGTCCAGGGGTCGATTTCACCAAACTCTTCGTAACTTGTGCATTGCAGCCCTACGTAGAAGTCGAAGGATACTATGGGTTATCCTTTGTAACTCGAGTTACGATCGATCGTAGGGCTTCGTGAAATCGACCTCTGCTGTCCATTAGAACTACCTGTTTTCCAGAAAAGACCTGATTTGCTGTAAACTCCATGTATACACACTTGTACTATTCTACGACTTACATGTACCATAGATCATTATACAAATATCACATGGTTTGAGTGTGGACAGTCAATTCTAGCTTCCGAGGTTTTAAAAGTTAATTTGTCAACTTCGAACACCGCAAAACATTTGTGTTTGTGAACTTCATGTAGTTCAAGCATGCGCACTGCAAACTTTGCCTCGGATGTGCAGTGAGATGTTCCATGCGCAGTGAGATGTTACATGTGTAACACAGAGATTCCATGGCCTACTTGTTGGTGATCAGCAAATATATCCAATGGCACGTGATGGTGAATTGACCAATTGGGATTCGGCTCTAGAAGGGATGTAAAATTTCAGATTTAAATCTGAATTCCGATGTTTTGTGTAGATTTAAACTCAAAAGCTTCAGCTTTTTTGTACACCTGCTCTGTACAAAAGTATAGGAACTCTTAAATTTCAGCTGTTTTCCTTGGTGCCTTCAGATTTTTTGTGTGTGGCCACTCACATACCTGCTCGAGGTCATTAATATTTATGAGGTATAGTAATACAGGTTATTGAATTGCTTTAATAACAGCAAAGGAAGAAAAACGGAATAAAAACTCACCCAGGTGTTTGGGCTCCACAGCGACCCTTACAATCGGAGCAGCAAATTTCATGGAGGTGAATGCTGGACAAGCTATTGTGCTGGACACTGTGGCTGATTTTAAGACCAGTTCATCCAATCCGCCAATACCTAATGTAGAAATAATCAGGCTTAGCGTTAGCAGGGCCTGTCGTTTCGATCCTATAGCAGGATCTTTCTCAAAGGCTGAAAGAGACAATGAAGTGATTTTGGGGGAGAAACTCCAAGCCCACCTGGCACCACATTCATCAAAGCACTACATGCATGACATGGAGAAGGAGGAAAGTTAAGCCAAGACAAAGTGACTATTATCACTGACAGCTCCCATGCATTCCCAAAACTTTCTCTCTCTCTCCAGCATTCTGACAAGATAAATCAATTTCTGAATCCTTAAATCTTTTTAAAGGTATAATACATGATTGGTAAAGGTCACAGAACAGCACTCAAACTTTGTCTGATCCAGCATGTACATGATGTTCATGAAATAAACCTGTGAAAATTTGAGCTCAATCAGACATCTGAGTCATGAGAAAATAGCAAAAACCCAACTCCATTTTTCTTTTAAAACAAAAAGAATGGTTTTGATCTTACCCCAAGATCAAAACTGTTCTGGTCTTTGTTTTACAAATTTCTGGATAAATACAGGATAAAGTTATACATACAGGATAAAGTTATACATTTCTGTTTCTGTATGTTACCAATCCTGTAACTGTACCTTTTTAAAGGTTTAAAAACCTTTTTTAACCTCAAACCACTGACTATAATAAATAATAAATCTAACCATCTTACCTACAACGCTACCAGCTGGCACGCTGTCAACAGACTCCAGCTCTCTGCCCATGAGAAGGTACAACTCCTTCACTTCAAACTCAGTCATACTGCTGCTGGAGATCTCTCTTCCCTCAAGTCCCTGTCAGCAAACAATCAGCACAGATGTTAAAGTCAGATCATAAAATAAGCATTAAGACATAGCTACATGTATAGTTGGCCCGTTTTTCGTTGTCCCACAATCTAGATATTGGGAGTTTATGGGCATTTTACGAAACGGAGGCTCAGGCTCCGTCTCAGGCTCCGGATCCATTTCGTGCATCCATTCTAAAATAACAGGTATCAAAAAAGAAGCTTTTGGCTGCGGTTCTGAAGTAGATTCTCTGGTTTGAAAAGGAAGATTCAGCTTCAATGAAAAACCACAACCTATATTTTCAGCATAATGGATGTCAGAGCTGGAGCCTGAGCCTAATAAGCCTCCATTTCGTAAATGCCCTGTGATTTGTATCTCTACACATAGCAAGTCATGAATTCACTGAGGAACCACTGCGTGTGCCATGCGTACATGTACAGAGGGGGAGGGGGAGGGGGGTCTAAAAAGTCGCCATTTCGTGCCTACGCACTTTATGTACGGCCCCTATGCCACAAAATACCAAAATGCTGTGATGTCTTGATGTCATGATGACGTCATCTGCCATCAAATATCCGATTTACAGATTCACATATAAGGGCATATCCGATGGTGACGGAACTTGGTGGGTAAGTAGGGAATGGTACTAGTATCCCAAATGTGAAGTGACATCACAATGACGTCATCGACTGATTTTTTCTTTTTGAATAATGCATTTTGCCCTGAGTCAAATACAACACAAAACATGGGCTTTGGAACTTTTTGGACTGCTGATATACATGTAGCTACACGTATCCATAGTATTGGGCTAATTGTGTCACATGAATGGAGCACAACGAGCTAGAAAATCACTCATTTTGCTCAACCATGTGCGCTGGCCTATAGTAGACTCTGCCTTTTCTGTGTTTCTCATGACTGTTTATATGTATCTGCATACGCGTATTGATGGATGAGTGTAGACACTCCTGATAGTTGTTTACGACAATTAAAACACTGCTGATAGGCTAATTATCTGTACTGGGCCAATTGTATATACATGTGTTTTTTTTAATTGTATAAAACATACGTGAAACAGCTCAGTGTTTGTTACCAACAAACACAGGTGTAGTATTTTCATTGTCATACTGTCTCTCAATACCCTGGCAAGAGAGGAAATGTACATTTCCAAAACCAAAGTCCAATGCAGAGAAGTGCTTTTCGGCTGTTGCTATGTAGGGTGTGGCCTATTGGATCGGTGTATTCACAGGAGATTCTAGACAGATGCCTCTGTTTGGGAAATGTCAGTAGATTCCTATGCAGCAAGACCTACCTCTGCCAATGCTGACATGGGATCATGCTTAGGGCTTAGCACAAACAGCTTCTGGCCTTTGCGGATCCGTCCACTGAAAACACGAGCAAATGCCAAGAATGTTTCTCCCGGCTCCGTCTTCTCTTCAGGCTTATCGTCCCTGGTGACAATACTGACGCAATCTTCTGCACATAGAAGCAAAAATACATAACCCAACAAAGAAGTTTTTAGTAGACAACCTTCCACACACTCGCTTATTGTGATGCATCTTGGCAGAGTTGGAAATAAAAGTAAAATTGAGTTGAATTCAAATTGAATTGAACTGTGTATGACTGGCAGGATTTGAAGTTGCCCAATTTCGGCTTGCACTTCTTATTTTCAGTACAAAGACATGTAAATTGAAAATAGGAACACATTGTCCAAAACATCAAACTTGGTGACTAAATTGGTATGCCCCAGAAAACCTTCCGGCTAAAAACCATCCCCAACAAGAAGAATCGTAGGGGGTTTACGAAACAGAGACTCAGGCTCAGGCTCCAGCTCTGTCATCCATATGTTTAAAATATAGGTTGTGGTTTTTCATTAAAACTGAAACTCTGTTTTCCTTTTCAAACCGAAGAATCTACTTCTGAACCACAGCCAAAAGTATCTAGTTTGATACCTGTCATTTCAGAATTATTTAGCTTGAGTCAAGTTAAGTAAATTATTTAGCTTGAGTCAATTTGAGTCACAAATATTTGGAAATAAACAAACACCAAGAGACTGGAATTGGTTTGCGTTCTTAAAATTTACATCCCGGTCACAACCTGTGATGAAACACCTGAAACACTTTACTCTGAACCCTTTCACACCACTGCGGGCCATAGAATACCAAACATGTCACACATTATTCTATGTCACAGTGTGTTCTGTTTCCCACATGTGTGAAAGTTTCATTAATGAAAAAAAATTAAAAGCTGTCAGCTGATCATTATCCAACTAAACATACATGAACTTGGGCACACTCGATAAGACTCAAGTCTTATTAGCCTTACTCGAGTGGAGTCGGGTAATTCTGATGGGAGACTCGAGTCGAGTCGAGTCATTAGCTCACAATGACTTGAGTCGAGTCAAGTCATTTAGCCTCCTGGACTCGAGTTACGTTGAGTCGCCAAAAAAAATGACTTGAGTCAGACTCGAGTCTAGTCACTGACTTGAGTCATTACAACTCTGTAACCGCCATCATGGGGCTATGTATAGGGGATCGTATCACCAAGAAGAAAGACAAAAAAGACATGGGTTGTATTCTTTTCTGGGACTGCTTTGGCACCAGACAGTGAGATGGATTACCTCCGCTTGTTAGAGGTTGGTTCTCCGAGGCCTGATCCTGCTGCTGCTGTTGATCGGTGACTCTCTGGGCGTGTCTCTGCCTTGCCTCCTCATGTCTCTTCTGAAGCTCTTCTTCACTCAGAGGCCTAAAACCCCACACCGTCAAAAAAATCCATCGACAGATACTTCACGTTAATATCATCAAAAAAAGTAACATGTCATGGATCTTGAATGGATTCATTTGAAGTCACTGAAAAGTGAACAAAGAACAATTGATTGGAGTGGGATTTGAACCGTACCAACACTTTACCAACTCAGCTATCCAGCCCTAGGTAGTTGTGTCCCTAATACTTTTGTAATAGTCTATTATCTTTGTTTGTTTGGCAGTCAGAAGCCATGGAACCACTCACATACCACTGGATAGCTCAGTTGGCAGAGCGCCGGTACAGTATTCCGGGGGTCACTGGTTCGAATCCCACTCCAGTATATTGTTCTTTGTTCACTTTTCAATGTTCATGGATTTTGCTAGATTAACCATCATTTTGAAAGGATAACATGAGACCATATCTTCCCAAATTCCTAGCTTTAGTAAGTGTGCTCAGAAGCATTTTAGTATTATTATTATGAGCATAAAAGAACATTTGAATCCACAGACGTCATAACTTAATATTATAAGGAATAAGGACTAAACTTATAAATATGATGCTGTTTTTCTTGTATAAAGACCAAGACTCAGATGTCTTACATACCTTTGTTTGTTGCGAGGCAGAGAGGCGCTGTCAACAGCAAACATCTTAGAGATGAAGACAATGACGGGAGCATCCTCATCAGATCTGCATTGCTGGAAGGCTGAGACAAAGAAAAGCCAAGGTGAAGGACCAAACTGTTTTTGCATAGAACATTCCTGAACCAGTTGAAATCCAACTGGCTTCATCTTGTTGAGTACATGATTTCATATTTCCATCAGACCATCTTTAAATTTGCTCTCAATGTGTCAGTGGATCTTTTGTTTTGGTCAGGAAACTGCCAAATGAAAAATGCTTATTCAGAAGGGATTCGAACCAATGACCCACTGTTCACTGGGGTGGATGTCCTGTTACCCATGCCAAGAGGCTCACATGGGTCAGTCAACTCATGAAATTTAAGGTAGGATAATATGACTTCCAATGGTGTGAAAACATTTTTTTTTTGTAAAAGCATGGCTTGCCTCACCTGTTTTCAACTGTTGAGATTGCAGCGGGAGGGTGTCGAACCTCCGACCACCTGCACACATGAGTTTCTCAATCCTCTCCTCATCAATGCCCAAGGGGCTGGGTAACTTCTGGCATACCATGGCTGATCAGGTGCAACAGACTGTTAAGGTCCCTAGGATATGTGGACAAGCAGCTCAGGTTATTTAAGCTCCAATTGTATCCAGGGGCCAATTTCATAGAGCTGCTTAAGCACAAAATTTGCTTAAGCCTGAAAAGTTTTCCTTGATCAAACAGGATTATCAACCAAATTTTCATGTGATGTTTACTGCTTTTTGACTTGTATTCGGCCATTGTTTGCTGAGCATAACATTCACAAGTAGTTGTTGTTGGCATACTGATTTTATTTACAAAGGTTTTTGGTGCTTAAGCAAATTTTGGTGCTAAACAGCTCTATGAAATTGGCCCCAGGTATACAAAATATACTAGATAAAAAGACTTTATAAAGCTCAATAAGATGACAGAAGGAAGGTTTGACAAGAAAGATGGTCAAAATAATCAAAATCACAAAGTACGGATTTTGAAATGGAAGTTCAAATGTTAATGCTTCATCTATGCTTTTGATGGCCAGTATACATGATACAGAGTGCAGAAACTATGTACATAATTATTCTACTGCACATTATCATTATCCCTTGTCAATGGGCTACATTAACATTCCTGAAACCACCTCAACTCCCTGGGAGCATACAGCCCCGGCTGTTACGCGCACAAAGGCTAATTAAGCACACAGCCCTCACAGGTATACCCATTTACACCCGGGTGAAGAGGAGCAATATGTGACAAAGCGTCTTGCCCAAGGACACAAGCACCATTAACCCATGGCTAGATTCGAACCCACAATCTGTAGATTGACCAGAAGATTGAGTACGACACGCCAGACCACGGGGTCACAGCACTCCACTACGGCACCCCACTACTTGGCCACTTGACCACTTGGCTCAAAGAATCTTCAAGATGTTTCTAAAATGATTGAATATAATCAGATCAGTGTTTTTAAGTGTTTTTCATCAATCATAAGTAAGGTCAAAGTTGAAAGTTGAAAGGATACAGAGCACAGCTTGGGCCAGAGGAAGCCATTGTCCACAGATGGCCTGTAAGTGAACCTTGGGGTCGTTATGTCGCAGGTCCCGAGCGGCTATCTTCAGGTTTAACGACTCGATAATCTTCAACATTTTATCCTTGTCCCTGCAATGCAAGCATACATATTACAGCTAGTGACAATTCAAGGGAAAATTACCATGGTTAATACTTGGTCGCCATCTGTTTTTGTTTTTAGGAGGGCCTCACACGTTTCAATCCTAGCAGGATCCCTCCTAAATTCACATATTTGGTTGATGAACAGTTTGCAGCAGTTTACTACAGTGTACTTGTATTGTTTTGGTCTCAATTAACATCACAGATCAATTAAGATCTTTTATTTGCCTAAAGATTTCGATCTTCGTTGAGCTACAAGTTTGAAAGGTGAATACATGTACACTTCTTTATGGCACATTTCACCATAGGAATGATACATCACTGAATAGGATGGCAACACATAAGAGCACAAAGCATTGGTATAACTCTCTACCTCAAAAATATTCATCAGGCAGCTGAAGCATGTCATTGGCCGATTCCAGGAAGTCAACTTTGTGATACTTCCTTCTATTTCCCTGTGTCTTTGCAGTTAGCTGGTGGTTATTTATGCAAGTATAAGGGCTTTTCACACTATCCAAAATATCGGGGTTGGAACTAGATCGACCCCCCGAGATTTGTTTCAACCCTTTTCACACTTGAAAAGTTTCAACCCCGAGCCAACTGGGTAGGACGGCGGAACCGGATAAATCAACCCTGGTACATGTAGGGACCAGGGTTGAAAATCTCAACCCGGTTGCAAACTGCATTTTTTGTTGTGATGCGTGTCATATGAACCGGTTCACCAAAAACAAAGTGTGAATGTTGTGTCTCTCCGATCCGGTTCAAAAACTTGCCGGGCTGATCCGGGGTGGATCGTGGTTGATTTCAACACGGATTGAAAAGGTGATAGTGTGAAAAGGCCTATAGTCAACCTAATTCTTCTAGTGGGAATTGAATTTGAATAATTTAACATGGGGTCATTGCACCAGGTTTAGGCTGGACAATTCAATTTCAATTTCCTCTGTAATGTAAGTAGATATCTATTTTCCATCATCATTATTAGTGGACAATTTCACCGTTTAAATTTCAAATGAACTCATAACTATCTGTACGTAAATTTGAATTAATGCACAGGGCTCGAATTTCGTGAAAAAAAGCACTGGACTGCAGGTCTAGTAACTGAAGCATTTGACTAGACCTGAACTATTTTCACTAGACCTGTGGCATTCATGTACATAGGAAAACCTTAATTGTATGTTACAATGTGTAAAAAATCATCAGTTTAGGAACCGTTTTATTTGTGCAAGGAAAACAAAATCACTAGTACACTAGACAGCCGGTCTAGTGCAGTACACACTTTACTAGACCGACACTGAAATCACAAGACTCGGTCCTCGGTCTAGTGGATATTTAGAGCCCTGATGCAATATAATGGGACACATTATTTGATTTCTTTTCCCATCCTGTCGAAACAAGGCATGTGCATACGGGCAGTGGCAAAATCAACTACATTAAGCGAACAATGTATTGCCCTTCGAGGCATAGATAAGCACTTCACCAAGTGCCTTTGAGCACACATGAACAAATCATGCGCTGGCTCAGGTGAGATTCGAACCCACGACTTACTGCTCACTAGTGCAGATGCCACACCTCTAGGCCACCGAGCTAACTCTGGTCAGCGGAGTGAATCATATCCCTTTTCGGCGGGCACCGTAATTAACCTGTTAAAATCAGAGCAACTGTATTCTTCCCAATTTAGTTTCCAGTGTGATACAGTGTTTTTCACTTTTCAATGCCATAACAGTGAAGTGAAAGAAGAGGAAATCAGTTGATCCGAGGAAAAGTTGCATGTCTGATATTTGCACCTCTGGACAACCTACCTATTGATAAGAACAGTGTCGTACAGCATCCAGATGTTCTCTAGAATGAACTGTACAAAGAGCGGTTTCTTTCCTTTGGCCTGTGAGTGTTAAGACAAGAACAAGGGGTGATTAATATACATGTCGGGCATCCTGCTTTTCTGTTTATTCATGGCTGTGCCGAGGTTTGCTTAATATCACATACATGGCATACATCCCACACTCATAACCCCAGCCATCCAGGGAACCTAGGCCATGAACCTTCATCAAACCGAGAACGGATGACATTGTGCAGGTCTTTGTATTTTTAAGGACTGCACTGGGTTAGCAAGCTCAACAGAGAAATACAGAGTCCAGCACCCTGCCAAATTCTGCAACAATAATAGAATAGTTCAGCTGGAATGGGTACGATTTGAATGTTACCATGCTATGCCATAGGTTTAATAAAAGTATTGTGGTATGCTCAGGCGCGGCTCTCAAGCCAACAATTGGGTGGGGGGGGGGGCTAGAACATCCAATATCTTTATTTTTTGGTAGGGAGGTAGAGGGCTAGACCATTTGCACGTGGCGCGTCTTGAATGTTGCCTGCCAATGCACAAAATCCAATGTAAATTTCAGTGTCAGTTGAACCAAAGAATTAGAATTACACTACATCAAAAACTGTATCTTTTTAAAATACAGCCCATTGTAAAAAGGGGGAAATATTTTAAGATTCATTTTTCACGAGTTGTATTGTAGAACTGTCAACAATGGAGTATGCTTGGACATATTACATGTACATGAAATCATTACATATTATTCAATTACATCTAATGACATTTTAAAACCTGACTATCTTGCCTTTGGAAAGTCAAGCATAAAGAAAGCTCACGGCTGGATTTCACCAAATACTAATAGGTTAATCATGAGTTATGAGTATCACCATAGTGACTTGTATTGTGACATCGCACTTTGCTTAGCAATTAAGATTAATTCACACAAAGAAAACCATTGAAAAAAAAGTTGCCGCACGCGATACGTGATTTCATGTCCCGCACTCTGACCATCATTTGTCATGTTTGTAGGCCGATTGCATTTTTTTCTGCAACTCATCTTTGCAACGTCTTCAAGACTTCATACAACCACCGAAATGAAAATGAATATGTAAGATAAAGTCTCAGAATATTTCCTCAAGTTGCTTTTTCTAGCGATATGATCAGGGCTTTATCTTGGGCTTTGAGTGCCATTTCTCTCTCATAAAGTTCGGACGAGCCAGCATGAAAATGATTTCCGTGGGAGACACCATCTTTACACAGTACACAGTACTATACCTGGGTACCTGACCATACCACTTGTAACTTCACGCACGTTGCATACAATAACTGGTACTGACCATGCCTGTGCATGCGTGGTGCTGTGCTAAAAGCAAGGGTCCCTTGTTAAACTTCTCACACATCCTTTCCCACTACACATCCGTGTGATTTTTTAACATCGATGTGATTTTTTGGAGGAGGTCTGGATCTCGGTGATTTTTAACAAGAGACCCTTGTTTTTTCGTGACATGGATTGCTTTCTCACTACTCAGATTTGTGATTTTTTCACATCGATGTGTTTTCGTGACAAGGGACCCTTGCTTTTTGCTGTAGTGTTAAAAGGCCATTTCACACGAGACCATATAGCAAGCTTTTAACAAGGGTCCCTTGATCAAATCGCATCCATGTTACAAAGTAGGGTCGTGTGAAAGGTATCCTTGCTACAAAAATCACCAGGGACCCTTGCTATTTTAACCGAGATCGAGACCTACATGACCATGATAAAATAGCAAGGATGCGTCGTGTGAAAGGTTCGTGCAGAATAACAAGGATCCTTGTGCACATACCGCATGCACAGAATGCGTCACTTGCTTAACATGTTTACGTACGTATAGGGCTACACTGTACACGTGTGTTCTGTTGTGCCTTGTACGGTAACACAGAACTTGTCCAAGAATTAGATGGCGGTACGGTGTCGGACACGATTCTTACATTGCCGTACTGCCCTTCAGTTTCTTTGGGAATCAAATAAATTGTCAAACAGGAGACAAATGATCATAGGAGAATAATTAAACAACTGTAAGGACAACTATGATAAGTAAGCTTTGTGAAGAAATACAAATTCACCACAAATTTCGTTCTAGAATGTTCGCCGAGCATGCCGTGCTGATGCAATTTGTGTAGGCCTATATGTTGTGTACAATTTTTCCAGTGAAATAATTGGCTGTCAGAGGAGCGATGACACACATGCTTTTTGTGTCGTGTGAAACCTTGCTAAAAAATAGCAATTGCCCGAGATGACAGACAAGTGTCTCCGATCACCGAGGACCCTTGTTACCGGCGCTTGTGTGAAAGGGGCTTAGTGCTTCGTGAAATCAACTCCCGGTCAAGTTTCAATCAAACTAGACACATGCAAAGCTTACAAATCTTTGTATAAATGCAATGTCTTAATCTTCTGTACTTATGACTTCCTCAATGCTGAAACCCTGACCCTTACCATAGTATGAGACTTTGTGAGCTCAGTGCAGGCATGCCACTAATATCCAGTCAGGACCAGCCTTAAAAGAACCCTGGACGTAAATCATACGATCCTGAATCTTGTGACATACCAGGATACTCCCTGCACATTAAACATGACCCTTGCACACAATGCGACAAGTTCAAGACCGTTCACTTTGATTCAACGGAAACCAACAACAGGAAAGGGGAAAGCGACCGCCGACTGATAATGCATCTTTTGTATGATGCCAAATTGTTCTAACAGACATTAACAATAATCCAGAGACCTCACAAACCAGCACGAACAATGGATAAATGCTGATTACATTAAAGGGAAATTGTTTGGAGTTAGGAGGGCCTTACGCGTTTCGATCCTAGCAGGATTTTTCTCAAAGGCTTCTTTCTCATTAAGCCTTTGAGAAAGATCCTGCTAGGATCGAAACACCCTCCCAACTTCAAGCATCATATACATTTCAGGTCATGTTTTGGCTGATGAGCAGTTTGTAGCAGTTTATTTATTACTTGTAGAGGGAAATTGTGAAAGGTAGATGATGGGACATTTACGAAATGTGACATCGTACCCAAGGCACATGGCGTGAACTTTACAGTAACAGTTTAAGAGAATTGATGTCCACATACACAACTAATGTCTCTGCTCTTGTCCACCCCCCCCCCCTTCCAGCGCTTAAAGGCATTGCATACGTTTGGTAATGACTCTGAAAATTTATGGCACTAAAAACTTACTTGGTGAGAAGTACAGCTGCTTTGGATAGTATAATGCATATTGAGAAACGTTCAATTCGAAGTACCGCGGTTATGGAAAAATATGTCACTTTTTATCTCCAAAAATTATGAATCTGAGAAGCGTTATGGCCGTAACGCTTCTCAGCTATTGACTAACTGTTCTCTGGCGTGAAATAACCGCTCTAGTTTTGCCAAAATCTCAAAAACGCTACCACCTTTTGAATTGTAACTTTCACAGGTTAGTTTTATGGTATATATATTGAATTATATTGGTTTGAAACAAACAGTAGGCTCAAATTACCAAACGTATGCAATCCCTTTAAAAAGGCTGAAATGATTACCTGAGCTCCTTTCATAATTCGCTTTGCCTTGCTGTTCAGGTAGAAATCTCCCCACAGTGTTTTCTGCAGGATGTTGGCTCTCACACCCAGCTTAGCGGCATATATCGTGGCAAAATGCTCAATCCTGAAATGCAAGCAAATGTTTGCAAATTAAGCCACACACAAAAAAGAAGAATAATCATCAAATAACCTGATTATATTAATTCAAAAGCCGTATCCTCTTTGAGTGATCCCCCATGTACCATTCCCAGTTTGCGGTATTGCTGCGCAGAATCAGTGAAATGATCCTTGGGGTGTGGCGGTGTGTGGGTGGTTTCATGGCTTCTGACTGCCAAACAAACAAAGATAATTGACTACTGGGGTCATCACCAGCATAGGGCTGGATGGCTCAGTTGGTAGAGCGCCTGTATGGTATTCAGGTTCGAATCCCGCTCCAGTAAATTTTTCTTTGATCACTTTCCAAAAAAGAAGAATAACGGTAAACTAAATTCCCAGTTGATTGACTATATCCTATTATGCAGTGTTACTACTCTATCTGAAGAAATGAAGAAAAGAACAAATAAAATGAAGAAATGCCTGATAGTCTCAAATAAAAACGTCAGATAAAATGAACAGGCGTACCCAAAGCCCCAACCATCGATTGCACTGGCAAAGATGACATTGCCTTGGTCGGGCGAGAAGTAGATGCTAGAATCATCGATGTCTTCAAGTCCGTCGCTCCAGTCGTACGTCACTTTCTCTGGGCCAGATCCCTGGGCCTGCTGGCCTGACGGCTGATGGGGTATCTCATCCTTCCTCTGCAGAATCAGACGGGATGAAGGGAAGTAGACAGAGGTCACGTGAGAGGACATGCAGAGGAAATCAATCAATTAATCAATGAACGACTGATTGAAATGCATCCCTTATGCTGCCATATGTTACAAACAGGTAATTAAGGGGCCAATTTCATAGAGCTGCTTAAGCACAGAATTTTGCTTAAAGGTAATATCATACTTTGGTTTTTGTCAAAGAAATACAGATTCATAGGCAAAAAATATCAAGGACGATACAGTAATGGTCATCTGTGAAAATTTCAGTCCCATACGGTGCCCACTTTTTGAGAAAACAGTGAAAAACGGCCACAGTATTTCTTTTCTCTTTTATTTTTGATCTTTTAAAAGATCAAAAAGATTCTTGGTCGTAGTTTTACTAATTTCTGGATAAATATACCATTTCAGGCGGAAACATTTTAACGGTATGTTTCTATCACCACCATCTTCATACCCTGTAAGTTATACGTAAATCTGTGAACATTTCTGTTTTGGTTTCTTACCAAAGTATGATACTACCTTTAAGCACTAAAAACCTTTGTAAATAAAATCAGTCTGCCAGCCAAAACAACTTGTGAATGTTATGCTCATCAAACAATGGCCGGATACAAGTAAAAAAAAGTAAATATCACATAAAAATTTGGTTGGTAATCCTATTTGATCAAGGAAGACTTTTCATGCTTTATCAAATTTTGTGCTTAAGCAGCTCTATGTAATTTGCCCCTGTGGCTAGTTCCATAGTTCTGCTTACCACAGAATTTGCCGCTTATGATCCTAATTCTCCGCTTACAGGGGTAGTGCTGAAATTTTGTTGTAGCGGAAAAAGCAAGAAATCTCTAAATACGCAAACTGCGCACGTGTACCAGTACAAATTCCTTACTAATCTATGAAATAGGATCTCTATTAAAGCAAAGAATTGTTCTGTTTCTGTAAGCACCAATTCAACGCTTATAGTGAGCAGAACCATGAAATTTGGTCCAGTTAACAACTTAATCAGACTAATTAATCATTGATTAGGGCTTCGACCATCAATTAAATGCGTGAAAATACAAAACAAAACATGAAGGCCTAAGTCATCAGACAGTGTAGTATAGAGAACCCTTGAGACGTGGGATTGGACAAGAAACCTTTCTGAATCTTTCAAGACCATAAAGCACTCTGCAGTAGTATCCCTATGATATACACTTTATTCTTCAGGCCAACATGAGAGGTCATGGAGGTCAGTGGAGACTTACTTTGGTCTGTTCCAAGACCCCAGAGGCATAGAGATTTCCCACAACGGCATTGACCTGTTCCAGCACCTGCTGTAGGCGTAGATGAGCCTCCAATGGGGTGTATTTAAGCTCAGTGATGAGACGATCAATCTTATTGAGCACTAGGCAAGGGGTGATGTGCTCCAACCAGGCCTGATGAAGGACAACATGGGTCTGTTTGGGGGCAGGAAGTGGGTAGTATGGAAAATATCAAATACCAAATTACAACACAAAAACCATTTTAAGATTAAATATAAGGAAGAATAGAAACATTTTGGTGATTTCAACTATCACCCATTCTGAAATTCATTTTACCCATCAAACTCAACAAAAAAATGTTGCATTTCCCTCACACCTCCTTAAAAATGAAACAATCTGCTCACAAGAGGACAACTTTTTTAACCATCAAAAGTTCCTGTTCAGTTATATTTTTTTCTTTCTTTTTTTTTTCTTTATAGAAAGATGTACTTCCTTAAAAAGTTTAGGAATGTTCCATTTCATTTTCAGAGGGAAGAGATTTCATTTTGTTTCAATTCAAGATTTTATTAGACTAGTCACGAACCGACTAACCCCCCCCCCCCCACTAAAAAAAAGAAAAGAATAAAAAGCAGAACTGTAACGAAAAAACAACCACAGGATACACAAGTGTTATCAGTCGGAATCAGGGACGACCACATTTCTATAAGTTTCCGGGAGTTGCAATGTGTTTAATAGTTGAGAGTGCACTAAGTGCGGAAACCCAGAAATGGCACAAACAAACACATCTGTTTTTTAAGACTATGGACACATTTGGCCGGATGCCAACTGCGTGCTTTATTGTCGCTGCAGTATCACGGACACGCATGCGCACATGCTGAGTATCAGAGCTGTAGCTCCGCCCACCATAAAGGATGTGGGTGTGCTTACAATTGACCAATCAGGGAACAAGAGTCCGCCCCTTTCTGCAAGATATATCGGAGTTTGTGATTGGTCGGTTGTAAACTCATTCCTTCATCCTGTCCGTGACTCCAAACACGTGTGTTTAACACTGTTTCATATGGAGGCTTGATAATGGTTAGGTTGGGGGGGGGGGGGGGGTCGTCATGTACACACTCTATATGGCTGTGACTGTTAACTGTTAATGTGGTTGTAACTGATTTGTGGGTAATTTCAAGGCAAAGTCAGGATGAAGCTGTGGTATGGTCCTCAATTGTTACTAGTGCTTTGAGTTCACAGTATGCTGCAGCATACAGATACTGGAGGAACTACATACACATATTGTGTGCATGTATGTGGACAGCACTGTAATGTTCAATGTATGTATGCAGTACACCACTAGTCAGTGGAAAGCCATGTATGGCTAAAGTGTACAACTACACCATTCAATTTATTGTGCATGGTACCGAAACTGGCTGGCTTTTTACTGTGGTGCCATCCTTCCCCTACACCGTCCCCACACATACTATGCCTGTCCCAATCAAAACCCTCAAAACATGCAAAATAGCCTTTGATTTGTGACCCTTCAATGGACATAACCTTGCCCTCCACTGACTTGGATGAGCTCTGTATACTCAGTGCTTGTGAGTGCACATGAACAAATCACGTGCTGGCTCAGGTGGGACTCAAACCCACGACCCCTTGCTTGCTAGTGCAGATGCCATACAGCTAAATGTTGGGGGGAGGGGGTGGGGGTGGAGATAACCGAAAAGCACATGACTTCCAACACTAACCTGGGGGCATACGCCCTCGACAACGTCAACGACAATGAGGGCGCCATCGCAGAGTCTTGTTGCCGTGGATACCTCCCTAGAGAAGTCCACATGACCTGGTGAGTCGATCAAATTAATCAGATGCTCCTTATCACCTGCAGACAAATAAACAAACAAAGAAAGAGTGGTGAAAGATCATCAAGCATTTTTCCCTTTATAAAACGACGACGATAATGAAGAGGAATTGTGGAGCAGTGCATACGAGTAACTCTAAGAGAGATGTTTCTGAAGTACCCAGGGTCAGGGATAAGATACAGATTCACCAATGATAACAATGTCTGAAAACAACTGACAGGGAGCATAAAAAGTCTGAAATCTGAAAATCTCCTATACTTTTGTACACAGCCTATGAGGAAGAAAATCCGAAATCAAAAACAAAAAAGTCCCTGCAGGATTCAAACCCTACCTTCTGGCTAGCACGCTCTGGCCACCTTTATACCTAAAATAAAAAATTGGCCAGGACAATCGAGAACTTGAATACAATTTCTCTATACAGCCATAATTTCAGAAGTTAAAGGATAGGCCCTATAAGAAAGATTTGAGGCTTTGCATGGTGACAATTGGTATGTGGATCGGTTTGTGGAAACACCATGTAAGAATCGTTCGTACTTTCGCACTTCTTTTTACGTTGGCACTTCTCGTAATGTCTCAACATTTCGACTAGCCTGCTCCAGTCATCATCAGGCGAATTAAAGGATATAATTCCTTTTTTTTATTTCTGGATGACCCTACAAGGAACATCTTATGTCTATACGATGGCATGGTTGTATTCCATGGACCTACATGAGGCCAGTCATCAAATAAATAATTTATTGGAATTGGCAGTCTGAAAGGGTCTCAACATCTGTACTTGGCAGGCTTCTAATGAATTCACATTATTCCTAGAAGTTACCTTTGTTGTATTGAAGGGATATTGCACTGGATTTCATTGTAATCCCACGTAGTTGTTCATCTTTCCGACTGTCCATATATCGCAACTTCCCCGCCATCCGTGTAGAGATAATGCCATTACTAGAGATGAGAGTATCGGCCAATGTGGTTTTGCCTGGAGGAAAAGAAATGGCTGGTGTACTGTACGTGTGCTTTGGAATTATATTACATTGGAACGCCACTATAACGAACACCACTACCCCGAACATTTGGCTCTACTGAACATTATCCTTGACTCCCAATGTATAATACATACCAAATAATGGTTCTAATTCCAAATTAGGCTTGCCCTTCACCGATGTGGATGAGCACTGCATACTCAGTGCTTGTTGAGTGCAATTGAAAAATCATACACTGGCTCAGGTGGGATTCGAACCCACGACCTCCTGCTTATTAGTGCAGATGCCATACAGCTAGGCCACCGGGCTAACTGGGGTCAGCGGGCCAGGTGAATCGAATCCAATATCGCGGCGGGTACAGCAATTAATCATGAATATATTAACACATATATGATTTTTCATGTGCACTCAACAAGCACTGAGAATGCAGTGTTCATCCACGTCATTGAAGGGCAGGCCTAATTTGCATATTATCAATCTTTCAACCAAAATCATTAATATTCATAAATGGTTCTTTAATTCACTTTTTAACAAACGACCAAACGGACAATATCTGTGCATCCCGCCATGTTCATTATAGCGATCTAGTGCTCCACTGTATATGTAACACAGAACGGTAAACATTACGGGCAATATGTGAATTAATACTGTCTTAAACAGAAAACCAAGATTCCTAAAGATCTCTCCCAGCACACTGAAACTCCACTGGCTGGAGCTCTTAGCAGAACCCAGTCTCCAGCAGGGGCCGATTTTGCAGGGGCCGATTTCATAAAACTTACGATGCTTCGCAGAGTTAAGACGCATCCTTTCTCTGTGGACTCATCGCATCTATGCGACGCGTCGTAGCTATTACGGGTCGAGTTGCGACGTGTCGCGGAGCTTTATAAAATTGGCCCCTGATGATGACACAACTTGTGTATAACATACTTACCATGGTCAACATGGGCCAGGATGCAGATGTTGCGAATATTCTCGGCATTCTCCTGTAATTTCGCAAGACGTTCTGCATCCATCCTCATCATTTTGAAGCGACTGGATTCACACTGAGGCAAGAAAAGGAAGAAAGAGAAGGCCAATAATCAATACATCTTAAGTTTCCTTACTCCTTAGGCATAAGGCTTAGCTGCAATACAGATGTGACAGAATCCCATGTCAGGCCTAGGGTTACGTTGGGGTTCCTGAGGTTTACTACACTCGGGTTAGGATTCAGGAACCCCGTTACGTTCATTGCAACTACTCTCTGAAGATCTGACCAAAGAGCTAGGACGAGGGACACCGACACGTTTAGTTAGGTACGTGTCCCCACGGCCCATGTCAGACCATCTCTTCCTTCCTCCATGGTCAGACCAAGGGCTACGATCATCGCAACTAAATCATAATGAACTTTAGGGGGTTCCTGAAGTTCAGTACACTCAGGGTAGGTTTAGTACACTCAGGTTAGCTCAGGTTAGAATTTAGGTGAGTAGAAGCTGGATACCAGCTAACCTGGGTGTATTAAACTTCAGGAACCCCTGAATTAGCATGCATCGGGTTATTTGGGCGATCTCAGTTTGAACTGTCCCATTATTATTTACATTAGCATGGTTAGCCTAGTTTGAGTAATTGTGTACAACAAGTGGTTCCTAGGGAGTACTAATTGCAGAATACCCCGCCACTGAAAAACCCTGTCCTGAGCATAGGAACCACTTGTACCTTTTTTGTAGGCCTACAGGCTATAAGCCTTATCGCAAATACCGCCTGGTTGATTTTGGACAATAGTCGAAAGGCACTGTGGGAAGGGAAAAGGTACAAAATATGCTCCTTTTTCCTTCCCATGGTGCCTTTCCACCATTGTCCAAAATCAACCAGGCGGTATTTGCGATAAGGCTTATATAGCGCTACACAATTATAATCTGGCCTTTTCCACGTTTTTGATCTGTCGACTGCTAAAAAAAGTGCTATGCACTGCAGTGCTGCACACACCAACTTGACCGAGCCGAGCAAAAGTTAAGCAATTTAAAAGTAACTGGAGTGGAATTCTACATTGTTTCCATACCAAGACACAACGATAAATAGACGACCATCATTCAAGCTGCAGGACAAATGGAGATATTTTGTTGAGACGTCTGATTATCACATTCAAAACACCATCAATTCAGCCGTAACATGTGTACGCAATATTGTGCAATCAGACCATGTAGTTGGGTACCCGAATCATTTTAATGTGCAAAACTCTATCTCGGGTGTCTGGGAACCGGACTTACTTGAAACATTGAGGGCGTCCTATAGTTTACTCCGTAGTTCCATTCGTTTCTTTCTTTTTGTTGCTCAATAATAATTAGGCCAGTCATAATTTCTCTTTTCCTCAACTTGAAGCTCGCATCCTAGTACAAGATTTATCAATAACTTACAGGATATACAGATGGTGATGGTAGAAACTTACGTCCAAGTTTTTCTGCCAGATGAAGTGCTGTATTTATCAAGAAAAGAGTAAAACCAATGACGAAAAACAATTTTGATATTAGATCCAACAAAATATTGGTGAAAAGGTTTTAAAAATACCGTGGCCATTTTAACTGTTTGATACTGCCTTTAATGTTCTGTCACAATCTCTTGAGGAGCGTATTAATTATTATAACGCTTAAGGGGAATGCCTCAAAATATGAGTGATAACTGGACCAGTTTGACTCGCTATATCATTATAATTAATCGGCCACGTGCATAATACCTGATACAAATTTTATATAGGCCTTATAATTAGTCATTATTCTTATTTTATCAAGTATTTAGATATTAAAGGTACAGTTGGTAACATATCCAAACAGAAAATGTTCACTGATTTACGTCTAAGTTTCAGGGTATAAAGATGCATACCGTTAAAATATTTCCGGCTGAAATGGTGTACTTATCCAGAAAAAAAATAGTCAAACAAAGACCGAAAACAGTTTTGATCTCAGGATAAGATCAAAACCATTCTTTATGTTTTATATTATTATTTCTTTATGTCCGATTGAGCATGATTTTCAGTTTTTAACGGGTGTTTTTTATATATATACATGTTGGATCAGACAAATAGTGTGAGAGCTGTTCTGTGACCTTTACCAATAAATGGCCGGACTAGCTATCACGAGTAACTGATTCATCACTTATTATTTTCAGTCCTTATTCCGGACCCCCTCCTAAGCACAAGTTATTCATATAACATGCCCAGCCCTCCACAAGAGACAGGGTTCGGGGAACAACGGAGGCCCTCATCACTAGCCAAAGATCTTCCCCCAGTGGCGTCGCCAAGGGGGGGGGCCAGGGGGGCACGTGCCCCCCCTGGAAAACCTTGTGCCCCTCCCCTCGTGCCCCCCCCCCCCCCCCCATTTGAAATTTGGGTTGGTGAAAAAAAAATATAGTATATAAAACGTTTGCCCCCCCAACAATTGCTAGTAGACTCAAAAGTCTGGTGACGCCACTGTCTTCCCCAAAGAATAAAAACTTTCGAGAAAGATCGAACGGGTCAGAAATGGGTTTATGTGGAGGAAGGAAGGGAAAGTAAAGGGGTGAGGGGGATTAAAAGAAATACAGATGATTAATTCTTCAGTATAGTGGGCCAGGGCGGAAACAGGATATGATGACCGCAGGGCCGCGGAATTATACAAAATTTAAACTTGGTTTGATGTAAAGAAACAAACAAAATCATAAATCACAGGTTATTTTTAATTGTCTAAAGCGAACAATTATTTTGTTATCATTTTTCACCACAAAACATAATTCTAATGAAGTTGATATCGCTCCGTTTAATACAATAATAATATTGTGCAGTATTACACTATAAAACAAACACATCCTTTTTTTATTACCAACACCTCCCTTGGAGTGACTGACGCACCATGACTTGCAGTGGCGTAGACACTATAGACAGGTCCTCGACCTCGGGGTATGATCTTGTAGCCGGGGTCGTATACGTTCATAAACGTTTGTGCACAAATTATACAAAACTTTCTGGGGGTGGGGGCGTCCCTCCTCCCCCCCCCCCCCCCCCCCCCCCCCGGTGATCTACGCCCCTGTATGATGACTTGACATAAAAACAAGGGGCATATTGCAGGTGGCATGCTTCCGGTTCTTCTTATTGGAAGCGTTTTATCCAAGGGCCTTATAGAAAATAAAGTTAACCACCTTCAATCTCACGATTAGTTCACTTGGCAAAAACATCCTACGATCGGATACTCGTAAGCGCTACACGGTCTGCCCTGGTGCATCCATTGTCGAGTTATGTGAATTTATTGTTGTTTGGGGGTGTTTTTTTTTTTGAGTTGGAGCAGCCTTATACACTTGGTCTTTGTATGATACTTTGGCCTACATGTAGCTCGACTCAGTCTCCGAATCAGACGAATACGAGTTTTTACAAGTAGCATCATACTTTGGTAAGAGACCAAAACAGAAAATAATGTACACAGATTTACGTATAACTTACATGGTATGAAGATGGTGGTGGCGGAAACATACCGTTACAATGTTTCCGTCTGAAATGGTGTATTATCCACTATCCATAAATTAGTAAAACAACGACCGAAAATCTTTTTGATCTTTTAAAAGATCAAAAATAAAAGAGAAAAGACTTAAAAATACTGCGGCCGTTTTTCACCGTTTTCTCAAAAGGTGGGCACCGTATGGGACTAACAATTTTCACAGATGACTGTCACTGCATCTTCCTTGATATTTTTGCCCATGAATCTGTATTTCTTTGACAAAAACCAAAGTATGATTATATTAACTTTAAGGTTCTTGAATGAATTCTTATTCATCACTTATTCTATCTCCGTACCGTCTTGCTACATGTTTCTGTGATCATAATGCATTACGATTTCCCCAGCATGAGTAATTTTTTTTTCTGATCACGAATTCACAGATGCGGCCATTCTCCGTAGTATCCCTCCTACTCACCGTCACCGTGTTTTGTCTAATTGAAAGTGTTCAGCTGCAGTCACCCCAGACCGATGATCAGGTAGCTGGGAACGGAGGAGAAACAAGTCAAGCAAGGGAGTCAGTGTGTGCAGTCCATGGCATCCCCGGAGTTCCCGGACACCCAGGACTCCCTGGTCCCGTTGGTCCGAGGGGTGAGACTGGTAGCCCTGGTGTTAAAGGGGATCGCGGGGAGATCGGGGCAACGGGGCCTAAGGGAGACGCAGGGATGGGAGTAACCGGGCAGACGTGCCCACGGGGGCCAGGGGGACCCGTTGGCTTACAGGGGCTACCTGGACCCAAAGGACTACGAGGAGACCGCGGCTTTCCGGGCAAGCTGGGCCCAGTTGGACCGGATGGTGAAGCGGGAATCACTGGCCGTGATGGTGTCAAGGGACAGAAAGGTGAGCCGGGGAACTCAGGTCGTAAAGCAGCCTTTACCGTGCAGAAAGTTTCATCCTTCCTTTCTGAATTGGAATCTGATCCCCTCCCGTTCGACACGATCGCAACACTTGTACCCGGTACCAGCATGAACATCACATCGGGGGTATTCACATGCATCATTCCCGGTACGTACTTCTTCAGCTTCTCCCTGCTGAAGTCAGCGCGTAACGAGTATACGCACGCCCGTGTCCATCTGAGGAAAAACGGGCAGCTTGTTGCGTCAGCGGTCTCTGCTTTAGCAGACAAAGTGGAACAGCTAGCTGGCGGTGCTGTGATGGTGCTTGAGGCGGGAGACACAGTATATCTAACTACTTACGGATCTTTCTTTTCTAAGCCAGACTATAAATACATTTCATTCAGTGGTTTCTTAATTTACGACAATCAGTAGAATAGTTGATTATCGGATCGATTGCATAAACTCTCTTCACTGCATTAAAGGTATACCATCATACTTAGGTAGCATGCCGAAACAGAACTCTCCACAGATTTACCTATATAACTTACAGAGTATAAAGATGCATGGGGAAAACATAATACCGTTAAAATATTTCTGCCTGAAATGCTGTATTTATCCCGAAAGAGCACCGATGACCAAAACAAATTTGATCTTTTAAAGATAACAAAAATAACGGCAAAATGATTGTTCAAAATACCGTGGGCGTTTTCAAAGTTTTCTCAAAAAGTTTGCACCGTATGGGACTGGGAATTTTAAAGATGGCTGTTACTGTGTTTTTTTAAATCTTTTTTTTTGCCCATGAATCTGCAGTTCTTTGACAAAAACCAAAGTATCCTCAAGTTAAGCTAGCAACGGGTCAAAATGAACATCTTATTGCTGCCCAATCCAAGTGAAATGCTATACTCGGCTAAATAATCTAATCTTGATCGGTATAGGGTCTACACAATGGGGATTGTAAAGTTGGGGACCTGTTCCTATAATAGAACGAAAACTTACTTTTAAACCTACAAACATACCTTACTATAGATTACTCAGTCTCCATTCTGAATAACTACAGGATTAATATTGTGGAATGAGGGCAGGGTTTGGATTGAGGGAAATTATGGGGTAAACCACTGACGGCGACACAACTCAGTCACAGGTAAATAAACATGGCGACAGTGCCCTAACTGGTTAGTTAGAATGTTGCTGATTGGTTACTGAAAGTCACATTAAGAAGTCGAACTCTGATTGGTCAAGACGTGTTACAGGGGAGTATGGGTATTACAGAGAGCATGCGCAATGGAACCAAAATCAACGGAACTTGACGGTCATTCCGGCGTGTCAGAATCTGGAAATGAGGTAAAAAGTCGCATTTTTGTGCCATTTATTGATCTGAATTCTTTCAAAATAGAGTGAGCATAATGGACAGAGCATTAACTGAGATTTTACACTTTTGTAGGTTGACAACTTTTGTATAAAATAATAAAACAAGAGGTGTCCCGAACTCTACAATCCCCTACACAATAGCCCCAGTAGGACGTCCTCTAGACTGTCGAAGAGGGAGGGGGCACAGTATTGTCGGATAGTTTATACGAACTATCATTATACCTGTGAAGTTGAAAAGAAAATTAACACACTGATTCGATTTTCGTATAACAGCAACGACGACAACGAAAAACAATTAACAAAACAAAACAGGGATATAAGGGCCGATATTGAGAAATCCCACGGGATAAGTTGTAAGGTCGGGTTTAGAATTATTTGCATCATTAATATAAAACAACAACAACAGTTTTATTCATAATAAAATAATATTCTGTTATAATAACATCTAGACTGGACTATTGCAACTCTCTGCTATTTGGAATCACCCAAGGTGAAATAAACAGGCTACAAAAACTGCAAAACCGTGCAGCCAGACTCATTTTCTCTGTTCACTGCTCCGTTGATGCCTCATCCTTAATTTCTAAACTTCATTGGCTACCTATCAAACAGCGACTATCTTTCAAACTTCTTCCCATGGTCTACAAGTGCTTACATGGTATTTCTCCTCCCTACTTGTCTCAATTACTCACTTTGTATCAACCAGGCAGATCGGGACTCCGATCTTCTGATGACAAACTTCTTCTGTCTTTCCTACTCGGTCAAAATCTTTCGGAGATAGATCATTATTTTTCTATAGCTGGTTCCAAACTGTGGAACTCTGTCCCTATCAACATTAGGAATTCTCCCTCTGTCACTGTTTTTAGGAAACGGCTTAAATCTTATTTGTTCCCATAACCCCTGTCCTTGTCTTGTTGTATGTCCTGTTTGTCCTTACTTGCTTTACTTTACGCTTTGATCTCCTGTAAAGACGCTTTATAAATACCAGTTATTATTATTATTATTAAAAGATTGGCCTGCATCATTGTCTTGTTCTTCTAGAACGTTGGCGGCCATGGATCTCCATAATCTTATATCTTGTGCTGTTCTTATTATTTCAATCAACAGTATAATATTGGAGGTGTAAATGAGTAGACATTTATTGTAGAGAGGGGGAAGGGGATAGATCAGATAGCGTGATGCGTGTGAAACTTCAAGAAAGGTTATTCCTGGTTTCCGTTTAAACGAGAACATTAACAGGGTTTCATACTCAAGGGAAATAGATCGACGCCATAAAGAAGTGACCGAAAGCAAGATTTTAAGCAACACGGCTGGAATGTTTTATTTGAACAATTATAGAAAGAAAACAACGACAGCAGTGAAGCTTGAGAAAAAAATCAGTCTCCCCGACAGAGATGGAAATACAGATACATAGGCTGAGGTAGGAATCAATGAGGGTGAATTGGAAATTATAGAAAGACTATCAAAAGTCTAAGCATTCCCAGCCCTAATATTGACCAATTATTACTCTGCCCATGAAAAAGCCCTCAAAGGGAAAGTGATTTTTCACTCCAGGTTTAAACATCACTGCTCACATAATTTTTAGAAAACAATTTTACAGGAACAAAAAATACTGAAAGCAGAGAAGTTTAAGACAAAATCAGCCTGCCTTGCTAAGATGGAACTTTGAAATTAAATGTATAGAATCAAAAGGGTGAATCGGACTTGACAAAAAGACCAAAAATGGTTGGGTCAAGTCCTGGCCCTATGGAGTCTAACATTTAATGACGACGAAGGCAGAATGGTTTTCCCTTTTTTTGATGAAAACAAAATAAAATCAAAATGTTTTAAGTAATTGTCTGGTCTGTTGCTTCTTCAAATGTTCAGTCCTTGGCCTATTGATTTGGCTGGAAAGATGCCGAGGTATTTGGAAGACGGAGTGGAGCTCAGTGGCCTCGGTCCAGCCAAAGGGTCTTCTGGACTGCCCATAAGAAGAAGCTGAATGTCCTCTGTCCTTGACTGCCGATACTTGAAAGGGGCAAAGATGGTTAGTCCTCCCAAGCACGTCTCACGAAGACGGGGCGGTGAGGAGACTCGATGTTCTTGTCTGACCGCCGTGGCTTGGGTGATGTCGGTGATGCCCATGAAATAGTATCGGAGTCGTCACTGTCCTTGACTTTGCCGTAATCACTCAAGAAGTCCAGGGAGGTATCGTCGCTCTCGGGACGGTCCTGGGACAGGTCGTCAAACCTGGACTGAGTTTCACAGCATTGGTTGCCGGTGGTCTGGCTTTCCTTTAAAGATATAATGTATGATTGGTAAAGGTCACAGAACAGCACTCACACTTTGTCTGACTCAGCATGTACATGAAATAATACACCTGTGAAAAGATTAGCTCAATTGTTTATTTGAGTCACAAGAAAATAGCGAAAACCTGACTCAATTTTTCTTATAAAACATACAGAATGGTTTTGATCTTACCCCGAGATCAAAACTCTTTTCGGTCTTTGTTTTAATCATTTCTGAATTAAAGACCATTTCAGGCGGATATATTTTAACGGTGTGTTTCTACCAGCACCATCTTTATATCCTGAAAGGTATACATAAATCTGTGAATATTTCTGTTTGGGTGTGTTATCAATCCTGTACTGTACCTTTAAGTCGTCAGTGAGGTCGTCCATCTGACAAGACGTGGTATCCACCTCAGCAAGAGAGTCTTTGAGCTCGCTCCCGATGTGAGATTCCTCCTCCACCGAGAGTCTACTCTTGTCTCCCTTGCGCTTAGCCCGCCGAGTCTTCTTGCTGGGCCTAGGTGGACGGATCCTCGTCCCGAACAGGCGCAGGTAGGGAGTGCTGGGACGATCGAGCATCAGGTCTATTTCCTGCTCAATCGTACAGTTCTTCTCATCAATGATCAGAACTCTCCCTACCGGAGATGGGCTCTTGAGGTCGTCGGTGGTCGGTACAAGGTTGTCACCCTGTCCGGTCTCCGAGCTAGCATCTGGCATCCGATCCACGGACCGTGTAGACTGCCGATGGCCAGGCAGTCGCCCGATGCCCACAGATGCTGATGGTCTTACATCCGGTGAGACACGGGGCCGATGCTTCCAGAAGAGCTGCTTCCAGAGTCGGAAACACCCGCAAGATGGTTTAACGGGTCCTTCCTCGTCCGATTGGTCTTCCACAGGTGTTATAGTGGGTTGGTTTTTGGCTTTGAAAAGTCGCATTATTCCGAGAGATAACAAAATATTATCACCGCTCAAAAAGGTCGCTCCTGATAGGAATTTTGCATAACACAAAATGACAGTGTTTGTTTGGCGTCGTGCGTTGATATAGGCTATGCGAGCGTACGGACGCAGTGTCATTGCTTGGCAGCGGGAAAAGTTTGGGAGACGTCACAATCGTGAAATGACGCGCATGGTCGTCTGTGACGTCATCCTTACTCCACCAAACACCTACACTGCCTGCGTATGCAAAGATGCCGTATTGCGCGCGGCGTGCGCGTTGCGTCTTGCCCGATTTGTCCATTATGTAAAGCCAAATAATGGGGCATTCCTCTTGCAACCAAAATGTTTTTTTTTTTAAATGGCAACTATTTCTCCTTCAACATCCCCTCAAACATTTGTTTCAATATTGTATAATTATATCCCCTCTTTTGTTTAATGAAATTTATTTCAATATCAATTAATGCATATACACAATCATGGATAGAAAAATGAATATTTGTGAATAATAATTTTCGCAAATCATTAATTGTGTCCCATATTATAATTTCGCTCAGGAAATACTTGTCTTTTGGCAGAGGTTGCCATCATGCAAGTCCATCTATGACTGAGAATGATGAAGGAGCTTGCCCAGGAATGTAGGCTGAGTCTCATGACGATCCGATAAATCAACAATACATAGACCAAATATGCTGAAATCTCATGTGATGTTAACAATGTTGCACAGTTTGATGACTTTTCTGATTTTAGCGTTTATAGCAGTATGATCTTTATCTTTAGTGCCTTGTTCTTCTAGAACGTTGGCGGTCATGGATCTCCATAATCTTATATCTTGTGCTGTTCTTATTATTTCAATCAACAGTATAATATTGGAGGTGTAAATGAGTAGACATTTATTGTAGAGAGGGGGAAGGGGATAGATCAGATAGCGTGATGCGTGTGAAACTTCAAAAAATGTTATTCCTGGTTTCCGTTTAAACGAGAACATTAACAGGGTTTCATACTCAAGGGGAATAGATCGACGCCATAAAGAAGTGACCGAAAGCAAGATATTAAGCAACACGGCTGGAATGTTTTATTTGAACCATTATAGAAAGAAAACAACGACAGCAGTGAAGCTTGAGAAAAAAAATCAGTTTCCCCGACAGAGATGGAAATACAGTCATAGGCAGAAGTAGGAATCAATGAGGGTGAAATAGAAATGATAGGAAGACTATCAAAAGTCTAAGCATTCCCGGCCCTAATATTGACCAATTATTACTCTGCCCATGAAAAAGCCGTCAAAGGGAAAGTGATTTTTCACTCCAGGTTTAAACATCACTGCTCACATAATTTTTAAAAATTTTTTTTACAGGAACAAAAATACTGGAAGCAGAGAAGTTTAAGACAAAATCAGTCTGCCTTGCTAGGATGGAACTTTGAAATTAAATGTATAGAATCAAAAGGGTGAATCGGACTTGACAAAAAGACCATAAATGGTTGGGTCAAGTCCTGGCCCTATGGAGTCTACCATTTAATGACGACGAAGGCAGAATGGTTTTCCCTTTTTTTAAATGAAAAAAAGAAAGAAAAGAAAAATGTTTTAAGTAATTGTCTGGTCTGTTGCTTCTTCAAATGTTCAGTCCTTGGCCTATTGATTTGGCTGGAAAGATGCCGAGGTATTTGGAAGACGGAGTGGAGCTCAGTGGCCTCGGTCCAGCCAAAGGGTCTTCTGGACTGCCCATAAGAAGAAGCTGAATGTCCTCTGTCCTTGACTGCCGATACTTGAAAGGGGCAAAGATGGTTAGTCCTCCCAAGCACGTCTCACGAAGACGGGGCGGTGAGGAGACTCGATGTTCTTGTCTGACCGCCGTGGCTTGGGTGAGGTCGGTGATGCCCATGAAATAGTGTCGGAGTCGTCACTGTCCTTGACTTTGCCGTAATCACTCAAGAAGTCCAGGGAGGTATCGTCGCTCTCAGGACAGTCCTGGGACAGGTCGTCAAACCTGGACTGAGTTTCACAGCATTGGTTGCCGGTGGTCTGGCTTTCCTTTAAATATATAATGTATGTAAGGTAAAGGTCACAGAACAGCACTCACACTTTGTACATGAAATAATACACCTGTGAAAAAATTAGCTCAATTGGACATTTGAGTCACAAGAAAATAGCGAAAACCTGACTCAATTTTTCTTATAAAACATACAGAATGGTTTTGATCTTACCCCGAGATCAAAACTGTTTTCGGTCTTTGTTTTACTAATTTCTGAATAATACACAATTTCAGGCGGAAATATTTTAACGGTATGTTTCTACCAGCACCATCTTCATATCCTGAAAGGTATACAATAATCTGTGAACATTTCTGTTTGGGTGTGTTATTAATACTGTACCGTACCTTTAAGTCGTCAGTGAGGTCGTCCATCTGACAAGACGTGGTATCCACCTCAGCAAGAGAGTCTTTGAGCTCGCTCCCGATGTGAGATTCCTCCTTCACCGAGAGTCTACTCTTGTCTCCCTTGCGCTTAGCCCGCCGAGTCTTCTTGCTGGGCCTAGGTGGGCGGATCCTCGTCCCGAACAGGCGCAGGTAGGGAGTGCTGGGCCGATCGAGCATCAGGTCTATTTCCTGCTCAATCGAACAGTTCTTCTCGTCAATGATCAGAACTCTCCCTACCGGAGATGGGCTCTTGAGGTCATCGGTGGTCGGTACAAGGTTGTCACCCTGTCCGGTCTCCGATCTAGCATCTGGCATCCGATCCACGGACCGTGTAGACTGCCGATGGCCAGGCAGTCGCCCGATGCCCACAGATGCTGATGGTCTTACATCCGGTGAGACACGGGGCCGATGCTTCCAGAAGAGCTGCTTCCAGAGTCGGAAACACCCGCAAGATGGTTTAACGGGTCCTTCCTCGTCCGATTGGTCTTCCACAGGTGTTATAGTGGGTTGGTTTTTGGCTTTGAAAAGTCGCATTATTCCGAGAGATAACAAAATATTATCACCGCTCAAAAAGGTCGCTCCTGATAGGAATTTTGCATAACACAAAATGACAGTGTTTGTTTGGCGTCGTGCGTTGATATAGGCTATGCGAGCGTACGGACGCAGTGTCATTGCTTGGCAGCGGGAAAAGTTTGGGAGACGTCACAATCGTGAAATGACGCGCATGGTCGTCTGTGACGTCATCCTTACTCCACCAAACACCTACACTGCCTGCGTATGCAAAGATGCCGTATTGCGCGCGGCGTGCGCGTTGCGTCTTGCCCGATTTGTCCATTATGTAAAGCCAAATAATGGGGCATTCCTCTTGCAACCAAAATGTTTTTTTTTTTAAATGGCAACTATTTCTCCTTCAACATCCCCTCAAACATTTGTTTCAATATTGTATAATTATATCCCCTCTTTTGTTTAATGAAATTTATTTCAATATCAATTAATGCATAATTACACAATCATGGATAGAAAAATGAATATTTGTGAATAATAATTTTCGCAAATCATTAATTGTGTCCCATATTATAATTTCGCTCAGGAAATACTTGTCTTTTGGCAGAGGTTGCCATCATGCAAGTCCATCTATGACTGAGAATGATGAAGGAGCTTGCCCAGGAATGAAGGCTGAGTCTCATGACGATCCGATAAATCAACAATACATAGACCAAATATGCTGAAATCTCATGTGATGTTAACAATGTTGCACAGTTTGATGACTTTTCTGATTTTAGCGTTTATAGCAGTATGATCTTTATCTTTAGTGCCTTGTTCTTCTAGAACGTTGGCGGTCATGGATCTCCATAATCTTATATCTTGTGCTGTTCTTATTATTTCAATCAACAGTATAATATTGGAGGTGTAAATGAGTAGACATTTATTGTAGAGAGGGGGAAGGGGATAGATCAGATAGCGTGATGCGTGTGAAACTTCAAAAAATGTTATTCCTGGTTTCCGTTTAAACGAGAACATTAACAGGGTTTCATACTCAAGGGGAATAGATCGACGCCATAAAGAAGTGACCGAAAGCAAGATATTAAGCAACACGGCTGGAATGTTTTATTTGAACCATTATAGAAAGAAAACAACGACAGCAGTGAAGCTTGAGAAAAAAAATCAGTTTCCCCGACAGAGATGGAAATACAGTCATAGGCAGAAGTAGGAATCAATGAGGGTGAAATAGAAATGATAGGAAGACTATCAAAAGTCTAAGCATTCCCGGCCCTAATATTGACCAATTATTACTCTGCCCATGAAAAAGCCGTCAAAGGGAAAGTGATTTTTCACTCCAGGTTTAAACATCACTGCTCACATAATTTTTAAAAATTTTTTTTACAGGAACAAAAATACTGGAAGCAGAGAAGTTTAAGACAAAATCAGTCTGCCTTGCTAGGATGGAACTTTGAAATTAAATGTATAGAATCAAAAGGGTGAATCGGACTTGACAAAAAGACCATAAATGGTTGGGTCAAGTCCTGGCCCTATGGAGTCTACCATTTAATGACGACGAAGGCAGAATGGTTTTCCCTTTTTTTAAATGAAAAAAAGAAAGAAAAGAAAAATGTTTTAAGTAATTGTCTGGTCTGTTGCTTCTTCAAATGTTCAGTCCTTGGCCTATTGATTTGGCTGGAAAGATGCCGAGGTATTTGGAAGACGGAGTGGAGCTCAGTGGCCTCGGTCCAGCCAAAGGGTCTTCTGGACTGCCCATAAGAAGAAGCTGAATGTCCTCTGTCCTTGACTGCCGATACTTGAAAGGGGCAAAGATGGTTAGTCCTCCCAAGCACGTCTCACGAAGACGGGGCGGTGAGGAGACTCGATGTTCTTGTCTGACCGCCGTGGCTTGGGTGAGGTCGGTGATGCCCATGAAATAGTGTCGGAGTCGTCACTGTCCTTGACTTTGCCGTAATCACTCAAGAAGTCCAGGGAGGTATCGTCGCTCTCAGGACAGTCCTGGGACAGGTCGTCAAACCTGGACTGAGTTTCACAGCATTGGTTGCCGGTGGTCTGGCTTTCCTTTAAATATATAATGTATGTAAGGTAAAGGTCACAGAACAGCACTCACACTTTGTACATGAAATAATACACCTGTGAAAAAATTAGCTCAATTGGACATTTGAGTCACAAGAAAATAGCGAAAACCTGACTCAATTTTTCTTATAAAACATACAGAATGGTTTTGATCTTACCCCGAGATCAAAACTGTTTTCGGTCTTTGTTTTACTAATTTCTGAATAATACACAATTTCAGGCGGAAATATTTTAACGGTATGTTTCTACCAGCACCATCTTCATATCCTGAAAGGTATACAATAATCTGTGAACATTTCTGTTTGGGTGTGTTATTAATACTGTACCGTACCTTTAAGTCGTCAGTGAGGTCGTCCATCTGACAAGACGTGGTATCCACCTCAGCAAGAGAGTCTTTGAGCTCGCTCCCGATGTGAGATTCCTCCTTCACCGAGAGTCTACTCTTGTCTCCCTTGCGCTTAGCCCGCCGAGTCTTCTTGCTGGGCCTAGGTGGGCGGATCCTCGTCCCGAACAGGCGCAGGTAGGGAGTGCTGGGCCGATCGAGCATCAGGTCTATTTCCTGCTCAATCGAACAGTTCTTCTCGTCAATGATCAGAACTCTCCCTACCGGAGATGGGCTCTTGAGGTCATCGGTGGTCGGTACAAGGTTGTCACCCTGTCCGGTCTCCGATCTAGCATCTGGCATCCGATCCACGGACCGTGTAGACTGCCGATGGCCAGGCAGTCGCCCGATGCCCACAGATGCTGATGGTCTTACATCCGGTGAGACACGGGGCCGATGCTTCCAGAAGAGCTGCTTCCAGAGTCGGAAACACCCGCAAGATGGTTTCACGGGTCCTTCCTCGTCCGATTGGTCTTCCACAGGTGTTATAGTGGGTTGGTTTTTGGCTTTGAAAAGTCGCATTATTCCGAGAGATAACAAAAGATTATCACCGCTCAAAAAGGTCGCTCCTGATAGGAATTTTGCATAACACAAAATGACAGTGTTTGTTTGGCGTCGTGCGTTGATATAGGCTATGCGAGCGTGCGGACGCAGTGTCATTGCTTGGCAGCGGGAAAAGTTTGGGAGACGTCACAATCGTGAAATGACGCGCATGGTCGTCTGTGACGTCATCTATACTTCACCAAACCGTACACTGCCTGCGTATGCAAATATGCCGTATTGCGTGCGGCGTGCGCATTGCGTCATGCCCGATCTGTCCATAATGGGTGCATTCGTTTAGCTCACCCGGGTCGACACCATTCAACTTCGTCCCCATTTTCTCGCTTGTTTTGTGCGGTATAACACGACCGTTCCCAGTAAGGGCTGACCCGTGTTAGCTAAACGAATGCACCCTATGTAAAGCCAAATAATGGGGCTTTCCTCTTGCAACCAAAATGTTTTTTTTTTAATGGCAACTATTTCTCCTTCAACATCCCCTCAAACATTTTGTTTAAATATTGTTTAATTATATCCCCTCTTTTATGTAATGAAATTTATTTCAATAATAATTAATGCATGTACACAATGATAGAAAAATGAATATTTGTGAATAATATTTTTCGCAACTCATTAATTGTGTGCCATATCATAAGTTCGCTCAGGAAATACTTGTCTTTTGGCAGAGGTTGCCATCATGCAAGTCCATCTATGACTGAGAATGATGAAGGAGCTTGCCCAGGAATGTAGGCTGAGACTCATGACGATCCGATAGAGCAACAATACATAGACCAAATATGCTGAAATCTCATGTGATGTTAACAATGTTGCACAGTTTGATGACTTTTCTGATGTTAGCGTGTATAGCAGTATGATCTCTATCTTTAGTGCCTTGTTCTTCTAAAACGTTGGCGGTCATGGATCTCCATAATCTTATATCTTGTGCTGTTCTTATTATTTCAATCAACAGTATAATATTGGAGGTGTAAATGAGTAGACATTTATTGTAGAGAGGTGGAAGGGGATAGATCAGATAGCGTGATGCGTGTGAAACTTCAAAAAATGTTATTCCTGGTTTCCGTTTAAACGAGTTAAATTAACAGGGTGTCATACTCAAGGGGAATAGATCGACGCCATAAAGAAGTGACCAAAAGCAAGATTTTAAGCAACACGGCTGGAATGTTTTATTGGAACCATTATAGAAAGAAAGCAACGACAGCAGTGAAGCTTGAGACAAAAATCAGTCTCCCCGACAGAGATGGAAATACAGTCATAGGCTGAAGTAGGAATCAATGAGGGTGAAATGGAAATTATAGAAAGACTATCAAAAGTCTAAGCATTCCCGGCCCTAATATTGACCAATTATTACTCTGCCCATGAAAAAGCCGTCAAAGGGAAAGTGATTTTTCACTCCAGGTTTAAACATCACTGCTCACATAATTTTACAAAACATTTTACAGGAACAAAAAATACTGAAAGCAGAGAAGTTTAAGACAAAATCAGCCTGCCTTGCTAGGATGGAACTTTGAAATTAAATGTATAGAATCAAAAGGGTGAATCGGACTTGACAAAAAGACCATAAATGGTTGGGTCAAGTCCTGGCCCTATGGAGTCTACCATTTAATGACGACGAAGGCAGAATGGTTTTCCCTTTTTTTTAATGAAAAACAAGAAAGAAAAGAAAAATGTTTTAAGTAATTGTCTGGTCTGTTGCTTCTTCAAATGTTCAGTCCTTGGCCTTTTGATTTGGCTGGAAAGATGCCGAGGTATTTGGAAGACGGAGTGGAGCTCAGTGGCCTCGGTCCAGCCAAAGGGTCTTCTGGACTGCCCATAAGTAGAAGCTAAATGTCCTCTGTCCTTGATTGCCGATACTTGAAAGGGGCAAAGATGGTTAGTCCTCCCAAGCACGTCTCACGAAGACGGGGCGGTGAGGAGACTCGATGTTCTTGTCTGACCGCCGTGGCTTGGGTGAGGTCGGTGATGCCCATGAAATAGTATCGGAGTCGTCACTGTCCTTGACTTTGCCGTAATCACTCAAGAAGTCCAGGGAGGTATCGTCGCTCTCGGGACGGTCCTGGGGCAGGTCGTCAAACCTGGACTGAGTTTCACAGCATTGGTTGCCGGTGGTCTGGCTTTCCTTTAAAGATATAATGTATGATTGGTAAAGGTCACAGAACAGCACTCACACTCTGTCTAATCAGCATGTACATGAAATAACACACCTGTAATAATTATTGAGCTCAATCGGACATCTGAGTCACGAGAAGATAGATAAAATATACGTTTTTCTTCTAAAACATAAAGAATGGTTTTGATTTTACCCTGAGATCAAAACTGTTTTCGGTCTTTGTTTTAATCATTTCTGAAAAATACACAATTTCAGGCGGAAATATTTTAACGGTATGTTTCTACCAGCACTATCTTCATATTCGAAAGGTATACAATAATCTGTGAACATTTCTGTTTGGGTGTGTTATTAATACTGTACCGTACCTTTAAGTCGTCAGTGAGGTCGTCCATCTGACGAGACGTGGTATCCACCTCAGCAAGAGAGTCTTTGAGCTCGCTCCCGATGTGAGATTCCTCCTTCACCGAGAGTCTACTCTTGTCTCCCTTGCGCTTAGCCCGCCGAGTCTTCTTGCTTGGCCTAGGTGGGCGGATCCTCGTCCCGAACAGGCGCAGGTAGGGAGTGCTGGGCCGATCAAGCATCAGGTCTATTTCCTGCTCAATCGTACAGTTCTTCTCATCAATGATCAGAACTCTCCCTACCGGAGATGGGCTCTTGAGGTCGTCGGTGGTCGGTACAAGGTTGTCACCCTGTCCGGTCTCCGAGCTAGCATCTGGCATCCGATCCACGGACCGTGTAGACTGCCGATGGCCAGGCAGTCGCCCGATGCCCACAGATGCTGATGGTCTTACATCCGGTGAGACACGGGGCCGATGCTTCCAGAAGAGCTGCTTCCAGAGTCGAAAACACCCGCAAGATGGTTTAACGGGTCCTTCCTCGTCCGATTGGTCTTCCACAGGTGTTATAGTGGGTTGGTTTTTGGCTTTGAAAAGTCGCATTATTCCGAGAGATAACAAAAGATTATCACCGCTCAAAAAGGTCGCTCCTGATAGGAATTTTGCATAACACAAAATGACAGTGTTTGTTTGGCGTCGTTCGTTGATATAGGCTATGCGAGCGTGCGGACGCAGTGTCATTGCTTGGCAGCGGGAAAAGGTTGGGAGACGTCACAATCGTGAAATGACGCGCATGGTCGTCTGTGACGTCATCTTTACTTCACCAAACCGTACACTGCCTGCGTATGCAAATATGCCGTATTGCGTGCGGCGTGCACGATGCGTCTTGCCCGATCTGTCCATTATGTAAAGCCAAATAATGAGGCTTTCCTCTTGCAACCAAAATGGTTATTAAAAATGGCAACTATTTCTCCTTCAACATCCCCTCAAACATTTGTTTAAATATTGTATAATTATATCCCCTCTTTTGTGTTATGAAATTTATTTCAATAATAATTAATGCATGTACGGAAGTACGGAATTTGCAAGAGCAACAGTAAACTTGAACCAAAGGGATCCTGTCATTTCTTTACATTTAAAAATAAACCAGGATGACAGTTTTTTCAATTTGTTCTAATGTGGACTAAAACACATACAAATAACAACCATATCTCGCATCTATGGTTGGTCAAAGGACAAGAAAAATGCTGTAAAAGGTGACTGATGAAGTTCGGCAAAATAACGGTCAGAAAATATGCTTTGAACCCTCCATAAAAAAGGAAAAATCCAAGGGATCAGCATATTATCAACGTAAAAATTGGTTCTTTGAAAGACTTTCTCCTTCCCTTTTCTTGGTTTCCCTCTTGCATGCATTTTGATTTGTTCCACCGATCTTTGTGCAAGACAGCTAAACAGCCCACAAGTTGGATTTGTCTCTGTCTTTGCAAAATATATTATATTCTTATATATAGACGGGTGGTATTACCCTATTATTTCACTCTTCCAATTAACACAATTTCCATTAACACAATGGACCCACCACATGATGGTTTTGTCCGCCCACTGTTCCATCTGCCTACCTTCCACCTCTTGACCTCAAACTAACCAATACCTCCATTTTTATTTCCCCATCCCTGTCTCCCTTTCTTCTTTCCCCCCCTTTCTTCATTCATCTGCCCCTTTCCCTCCAAAACAAACCCACACCCCACCCCAACCCTTCCCACCCCTACCCCAACCAACTGATAAACCACTTTCAGTTAGAACTATGCCTCTTCAAGTTTTCTTGACCTTGCTATACACTACACTGATAAAAGCTTCTTAAGACTTTTGGAGCGCATCCCGGATATTCTAATTTTCTGTGCTGCAAATAAGCAAAAACTGAGATGTCTCTCTTTCTTTATTCATCAAATTGTTTGTTTTATGGTCAGACGATTGGGTCTTCTCTCTCTTTGTTTGCTTTCCACAGGCCGGCTATACATGTACGATTTTGCTCGTCCTTTTGAATTTAGACAAAAACATTGTCGTGTCAACCGGATACATGCCGATGTCGGACAACAACTCGCCGCGGCGAGATACGGTAACTCAATTTTTTTTTTTGCAGGTAGCCCTTATACTCTTCCGTACTTCCGTAAAACAACGATAGTTTGGATGTATTATAAAAGTGCGGTAGAATTGATCATTGTTTTTAATACATTTTTCTAGAACTATATAAGTGGCTTGTTTATATTATGAAACCTTGGCATCCTGGTTATGTATCTTTATTTGCAGGGGGAAAAGGCAAAATAGGAAGATAATGTAACCGACCTTCGCTGTCATTCGAACGGTATATGTCTTGATCTTTACTGGAGTCAGCACCGGTCGGTTATTGGGTAGCGTGGCGACAGTGCTGACTCCCAGATCATGTTATTGATTATTATAGGCCTAACTTACACAACTAACCACACACAAAAGACTCACACGGGACACGACTTTTTCCTTTCAAGTCCAGACTCAATCTAATTTAATTAATCCAAGCAAACAAGCTTCTTTCACTGCTGATTTCTGAACGAACATACCTCCAATGCAGCAATTAGCAGAACTAAGCCACGCCCCTTTACTGTGATTGGCTGAAAGGTTCAAGGGACGTGACCAGTACACAGAAAAGTCAATAGAGGGCGCATCATTTTCCACCGGTGGGAAAATGGGGGAAAACAACTGTGCAGTAAAGGAATGCTGCTCACGGCGCTGGTGTCAATGCAATTCATGTACTAAAAATAAACCGATAAAGCATTAAACGATTTCATAGGGACGACTGTAAGTCGTCACAATACTAACATCATAATCAATCCAGTTTCCAAAACAATTATGTCAAGATATTTGTATTGGATATGAAATTGTTAATGTTCTTGTTATACTGCTGATTAGAAATGATAACTTTATTTAATTATTTTATCCGTAAACCATTATCTATAAATCATTTATTATTAGAAAATGTTATTATCAATTTGAAATATAACGTATATGTGCGAAATGTCTCATGTTGTTAAAGATTAAGGAAACTGAGAATATTAAAGCTAAGCTTACCCATTCGGTACACACTTGAGCGTATGACTTCTTGTCCAGTCATTGAAATGCAGCAGCAGTTGTCTTGCCAGTTAGCAGAACGAAATTCTTTCGTCGGGAAATACCACCATGCCGTTTGATTGTTCTTATAATGGCTCTTTGAGACCACCGTACTAATAAAGTGGCTCGATTATGGTTTTTAAATGATTTCGAAGAATGCAAAAAAATGTGAGCATTGAAATAAATCATCGCTTAAAGGTAGTATCATACTTTGGTAAGAGAACAAAACGGAAATGTTCACAGATTTACATATAACTTTCAGGGTATGAAGATGATGCTAGTAGAAACCTACCGTTAACATGTTCCCGCCTGAAATGGTGTATTTATGCAGATATTAGTAAAACAACGACCACAAATCTTTTTGATCTTTTAAAAGATCAAAAATAAAAGAGAAAAGACTTAAGAAATACTGTGGCTGTTTTTCACGGTTTTCTCAAAAAGTTGGCATTTTCACAGATTACTTTTACTGTATCTTCCTTGATATTTTTGCTCATGAATCTGTATTTCGTTGATAAAAACCAAAGTATGATATAACCTTTAAATTGATGCATTGCGAAGATTTCACAATATTCACTGTGTAATTCCATGCTTGATCTATACAGCTAGGTGACACAGTGTGCAATAAATCATGGCAAAACGATGTTTCCCTCTGTATCCTCCGAATTGTTTTTACCTTTTAAACTGAAAAAAGTTTATAAAAAAGCAACAAACCGAAGAATCTACTAAAAGCAACTTCAGTGGATAATGCCATTAATTGGTAATAATTCATTTAATGTAGACTTAACACACTGGATGCAATTATGCATATAACATGAGCTATAGCAGAAAGATTAAAAGCTTATCAATGTACCATATCACATGTTCGTTAACATCGAACCATAAACAACATTTCAAAAATGTTGGGTAACTATTAAATTTAATGTTTTGTAGAGCTGACGTGTACACAGTAATGGTCTTTATTTACATTGTAGGTAGGCTGCATCAATGGCTGCGGCTAATGAAACTACGTCATCATGTTAAGCAAAAAGACACAGCCTTTGCTGTCAATGGCTAATAGTGCTATTTTTAAACAAGGTACTAATTAGGCACTGAAACCGAAGAAAAGCAAGCGAAACAAAATTAAGTCCCAATATAACCATGTTCTTTTAAAACACATAATTAAATCACATGCAAGACAGACTGTATGGGTCTCCAACGGAAACGAGGCTACATCACATCGCCGCGTACTATCGTTGCCCATTAGGCTTAAAATATTTGGCTCCATGTACATAAGGAAATAAAATGATTTTACACATGTCAATTTACAAATGGTTTAGGCATGCAGGTGCAGTACATTGCAGTATACATTGCAACATGTAGCATCACCCCATCATGACTCCCATGAACACATCACATGAGTACCATGGGAATTTACAATGCTGCAATAATAAATGTTACTTCTATTCACGCATAAAATGTTAATCCAACATAAACCACATATTTCACTCATGGATGGCCAATTCCATGCGCAACCTTTCACAGCCTTTACAGAAGTGAGCGGTGCTCACCTCATCATGAATTATTTTCGGAGTTTTTAAAGGTAGTATCATACTTTGGTAAGAAACCAAAACAGAAATAGTCACAGATTTACGCATAACTTACAGGGTATGAAGATGGTGATGGTAGAAACATACAGTTAAAATGTTTCCGCCTGAAATGTGTATTTATCCAGAAATTAGTAAAACAACGACCGAAAATCTTTTTGATCTTTTAAAAGATCAAAAATAAAAGAGAAAAGACTTAAGAAATCTATAGCCGTTTTTCACGACTTTCTCAAAAAGTAGGCACCGTATGGGACTGAAATTTTCAGATGACTGTCACTGTATCTTCCTTAAGTTTTAATAATGACTTTGTAATTTTTTGACAAAAACCAAAGTATCATACTACCTTTAATGCCAAGTTGAGTATAGGATTATATGGGCATATCAACCTTTCCCCTAGAATCAAATTTGTTTATTTGACACAGCCATTTCAAAAGTGTAAACATTTGTTGAGACACCCTGTATTATCTTTTCTCTATATTATCGTTATCCCTATAACTTGAAACCACTGAACGAATTATATTTATATTGATTACTGTGAATCATTCCAGACAAGGCCATATAAACCGTATCCCCTGTATCAAGTTCAAGTACAACGGTACCTGACACCTGCGAGTAATCACTCAATGAATTACTGTTTCCGCTTATCACTACATTCCCATTATGCATCATGCTGATGATTATAGAATTACGATTGCTATCCTTCAGTACGCTGTACGTGAAAACGTACGTGCCTGCTTCTTGACAAGTGAATGTACCAGAGCTTAAATCGAAGTCTATGCCATCAGTTTGGGTCACAATCTCCGTGAATGGTACCCGGGAGAATCTACCGATAGACTCAAAATTGTCATCAGTTCTGACGAGAAAAGCAATTCGTCGATTGGTGTCAGTTGAGACCTGTCCTGGTTCTCCCTTTTGGCCGTTGAGTCCAGGTTGACCGATGCTTCCATCGCGTCCAGGTGCGCCTTTAGGACCCACCGGTCCAACGACTCCAGGAGGTCCCCCCAAGCCAGGTATGCCGTTGTCTCCTTTGGGTCCCGTCACTCCGTTGATGCCTGGATTACCGGGGATGCCTGGGGTACCTGGGACACCAGGCACTGCCGCCGCTGTTGCAGGGAGCTGGCAGCACATCGGACAAGAAGCAGGATCTTTATCCTTATCATCAAGTTGAGGATACGCACCGGCCCAAGCAGCCTGTCCTCCGAAGATGTTTAGAAGCACGATTATGATGAAGTGTCTGAACTGCATCTACGGAACAAAACCACAGGAGTGACATGTGAAGTACAAGACCGAGTTGGTTACGGACCGAGTTGACTGGCACCCGCCGTACAGGAACGTACAATTATCGTAAACCACAATCATAATTATGCATAATTCAACAGATTATCGAGGATGTTATTGTATCTCATTTTGACATTACCAGGGGAAAATCAAATCTAACTGAATCGATGCAGTTTTCCAGCTTTCATAATCTGTGAGTAATAACTATATAAGCAAAGCAGAAACACCTTTGATACCTTAGAGTCACAAACTCACCTTGATTTTTCTTTTACTTAGGAACGACGTTCTAGAACCGAGTAATAGTATGTTGCTATAGTAAGAAATATATGTCCTTTGCAGCCGCCTCGCACCAAATTGATTACTGCACGAAATCACCAACTTTGCTTTATAGGTTTGCAGGTACTGTATACAGGTCCCCACTGATTGGTCTATTAGAACTAGCATATCCTATTATGGGTCATGAACTCCAATGGTATTGGATAACTTTCAGTGTAATCCAGTACAAGCTAACCTTGACATTATTATCAGTTATGGTTGTTTGTTTCTTCATATAGACACCGACACATCCGTATATGAAAGCCGGTGTCTGTTTAAACAATTTCCCAAGTATCATATTACCCTAGATTTGACCGTTTACAGCAGCTCTGGTTCCTTCCTGAAAAGTTATGGTTGTCATCCTGTTTAGTGTTTATAGTTTAAGCACATCCTTCAGTCCATTTCAAATAAACAAACTTTCCAAAAGCAAGAAGAGATCCGTAAGGTTGGTTAGTTTGTCATTTCGTTTGGTCTGAAAGGTAACTTTCATAGTAAAACAATGTTTTGGAGGAATATTTTCCTCCGAAATGTTTTAATAGTCGACGAAACACCATTAATTTATAAACACAAGCTATAAGTCCGATGCAGCTGTCGAAATTAATAATCTCGAGAGAAATGTGGACAAGACAACACTTTCATTCATTGTAATTTATGATTTTTCGTAGGGGAGACGGACATTTTTCAAAATGGGCTTGACCTAAGTTCTACGTCGGAGAAGGGCAAGCCCTAAGCACTAAGTTTCATCCAAAACGAAATCTCTGAGGGTGATAACATTTTTTCGAAGGTAAGGCATATCTTACGTCAGATGTGCCTAGTATAAAGATCTCTTTATATGTCAGATGTGCCTCTTGAGTCATCTTATGTCAGATTTGGCTCCTACACGTAATGTGGCATGTACCTCGTATGAAGGCATTTTATGTCAGATGTTCCTCGAATTAAGGTCTCTTGTGTTATGTCGTGCCTCGTAATTAAAGCCCACCGCACACTATACGATCCGACTAGGACCCGACTGGTTTTTGGAAGGATCGCAAAGCATTCTGGGAGTCTTAACCGTGATTCGACAGTCGAATCTTGCCGACTGGCCATCAGAGTGGGTCTGCGATTGGGAACAATCAAGGTTAAGACTCCCAGAATGCTTTGCGATCCTTCCAAAAACCAGTCGGGTCCTAGTCGGAATGTCGGATCGTATAGTGTGCGGTGGGCTTAAGTCATCTTATGTCAGATGTGGCCCGTACTAAGTCATCTTATGTCAGATGTGCCTCGTAAGATGCATCTTATGTCAGATTTGGCTCCTCACACGTAAGTCATCTTATGTCAGATGTACCTTGTAATTACTATAGCGCCAGCTCCGCGTTCTCCGTGCATTCGTTTAGCTCCCCCGTTTGTTTTGTGCAGTAAAACACGACCATTCCCAGTAAGGGCTGACCCAGCTAGGGAGCTAAACGAATGCACCCTTTGACTGGAATCCCTGAATGCGCGAACGGTACCGGTGACGCTTGCAATCATATGAGAACATAGAAGATAAAGTAAAAACAGTGCACAATAAAGTGATAGATCACCCAAGCTTTCGGTGCCTTTCCATTCCCCTTCTTCAGGGGAATGGAAAGGCGTTGAACTCGATGTTGATTCCGTCAGGGTGGAGCGTGCTATTGCGTGACTGAACCATAGATATAGAATAATAAAAACTAGATCGGACGCGCGTCTAATACGCGCGTTTTAACTGGGCGCCGCCATTAGTCACGTGAATGAGGCAAAAAATTGAAACGCGCATTCGTCGGCGTGGCGATAACTTTGTAGAATGCTAGTATTTCTGCTGGTCATGAACCTTCTCGGGGCCCATAATGGAGTCAAATTGTGCAACAGCAAGGTGCCAAAATAGAAAACGGAGGAGGGGTCCTGGAGGACAGTTGCTCAAGAAGCTAACATTTCATGTGTGAGTACCTTAATACATTAAATTTACCTTTTCGGACCGTATTTTCGAAGAAGATTCAAGCACGCGATGTGGTCAGGATACATTAATGCGCGACACCAATGTGGATTAATGCAACAGCTGGGTGTGAAGAATGCAGCATTGCTTGAAGGGCTAGCTTGAGGAAAGTAACATAATCCACTCCTGAACACACACCTATAATTAGGTCTATAACCTATTAGTGTATTTCTTATTTTTCTTTACCATGTCAAGGAAGATTAACTGTTTTTGGAAGTGTGCCGTGAAATGTGCCATGGGTCTGCTGAACTTTGTATAACTTTATAACTTTTTTTTAACTTGCAGACGTGCATATCGACAGCTCCTGAAATGTCATTTCTGTGCGTCTTCAAACACTAATGCGACTGTACAAGATGACACCGAGCTCCTCACTCCCCCACATTCCACAGATCCTACATGTACCACCATCCCATCTGTGCCTAAAGTTCTCAGCCAATTCAGCTGTATAATGTGGTTGCCTACATTGCTGGGTATGTTGTCAAGAAGCTGTTAAATTATGTCAAGTGTGCGAAATGCATGGAGGCACTTGTGCGGCACCCAACAACGATGTCCTTGCACCTTCCCCGCCTGACCTGTACCTAGTTCATCTCAGAGAAAATGGAGGTCTCGTATTGAGGCAGTATGTAAAGTTGCAGAGAGCGTGTTTCGGATGTACAACAACAACTATCCATCCCCGATGTCCGGGCTACTGGCCACAATGAAAGTCCGTACAATGGGGGATTTTGATCGGAAGTGGTGTGTTCCTGTCTACTGACCATGCTTCCGACGCATCCACGGGCGAAGCTGGTCATAGCATCACCCTGATACGCCAATTTGCAGGGCAATATCCGCGAATTGGGTCATTCGACTTCGGCAAGAAAACTATATACCAAGGAACTTCAAGGTCAAAAGATAAGAAGACTGTACTCTAAGCTGGTTCTATTCAAAGGTCAATGAGAACAGCAGAAAGCAATGTTTATAGGCCGAGTAACCCTCTAAATCTTCCAAGAATTGTATTATCAACCCCAGGGTTCATGGAGTGGGTGCATAGTTGAGGCCAAATCCCCCTCAGGTAAACTTCTAGATTTTGCGTAATTCCTGGTTACTATTTCCTGGAGCATCAGCCAATGTTTGTATAACGGTGATTTTCGTTCAGAAGATAATGTTGAGAGAGCCCATTCGTAAAATAATACATTCCGCCCTCAACAATTGATATAATAATTTGTTGTGCATGCCCATCGTATTACTCAACCGTCTCACTGTAGTTTTGTCGCGGTAATTTTCGGCTTGTTAGGCAGAATAAAACGTTTCCGTAATTCTTGCAGTAGCTCGCACTAGGACGTTTGTCGTGGAAAAGAGAATAATTATGCACAGGGCATTTTTGAAGAACATTGCTATCTCCCAAGAAAGTATATGATAGAACGCAATAATATCATTGTATGCCTCAAAAGTACGTGGGTAGGTCAGGAATATTCTTTGAAGATTAAACTGTGTTCTCTTTACAAAAAAATGAGTTTACAACAGCTTTGTTTTCTTTGGTTCATATAAAACGGTGTTTTCTTATTGGTTTTTATAAAACGGAGGGCATCATTTACACGCTTATTTTGGTGATCGGCCTATGCTTCCTTCTCACATTCAGCAGTTATCCTTTGCGCGTCGCCTCATTCACGTGACTTTTTAGCGCGTCCATGGAGAACACAAAAAGTTTGTGCACAGTGAATGGCGCGTGTGAACGCGCGTCCGATCTAGTTATTTATTCTTTTGATATTGTGACAAAAATCGATTCTCCTGTAAATCTTTATTCAAGTTTCTCCTGTATGATTGGATAAGCTTAGGACTTAATTAATTCTTTATAAGAATACACTTTCACTTCCTTGAGACTTACCCAATACTTTTGTAGATTAAATAAACTTAGAAGACTTTAGTAACTTAGCCTTTGAGAATGCATAATGCCTTAACAAAGTTTGAGTTTATCACATTATGCTACTGCATATGGTTTATGATAATGCAAGTTCATGTAGTTGTACACACAGCGTATAATGCATACAGTATACAGTATATCGTTTGTGCAGAAACCTATAGGACATATGTTTTGTGCACACTTCTATGCAGTCCACTGACCGAGATATGATAAGTGTAACTCATTTGCATGTGACGCAGCGTTTGGCCAATGCCAGCGCGTTGCCCCAGATTCGCGCTGCCCAGAAGTTGTATATAAGAGGCGCGTAGCTGTCATTCGGGCTTGGAGTTGTTCGCGTCCAGAACAACTCACTCACAGTCTACCCAGTCTACACAGTACAGTTCAAGAAACAGTAGTCAGCATAGCAAGCGCTGTATACTGCGTACAGTACAGAAGCCGGCTATACAAGAGCCGCGTACAGTTACAGATACAGTACAGATACCAGGGCTGAAATACTTGCGGGTTTTAATACAGCGCAAGAAGCATAGGTGCACAATTAAATGCAGAAGAGTAACATCCCTTTCATACCCTCGACCAGTGGTTAGCCTACCTTATAATTACAGAGATTATACAGATGAGATTACCTTTTGCAGATGAGTTTACAGTTCGTCTTGTTGAATAAAAGACAGATATTTCTTTGTCGTTGAGTAACTTATACAAGCTGGTTTGAATTTCGATTCATTCGTCTCCACTCCCGTTGCTATTGTTTTTATAATTGAATATCCGTCCATTAGCTTGAAAGGCTGGAACATCACAGTTAGATTTGCAGAAGATACTACTCAGTCAGCTTCTACTCCAGTCCATGTCCAGCAATATAATTTATTCCCCACACGAGCAACCATTCTTCTCTTCTCCGTCCGGCCTCCGCCCCTTGACTTGAGTTCAAGACTACTATACTCTAGCTACAATTCAAACGGCTAGCGCTAGAGAGCCAGTCGTCAATACAGCTACAGCAGTAGAGTACAGAACAGTGCCAACAGTACAGCCGTGTGATCTGACAGTACAGTAATCGGCTGGCAACTTTGGTGATTGTACAGTAGAGCACGCCCTCTTCGGTTGACGTGAGCCGACTCGGAGCCAGTCTGCACGGTGCTAATTATTGCTGACGGGCAGTAAGTATAACCGGTGAGGCGTTGAGCATCTCCTGCAGAAAAGAACAGACATCATTCTCCGAACGGGTGCCCCGGGCCCGTTACAGTTTTGGCGGCAGCGGTGGGATCTCAGCTAACGCATTGTTACAGATTAATTTTGATAAAGCTACCGGATACAGAAGAACAGAAAGATGATGCAAACTTCAGATCCTGAGATCCAATTCGGACCCATCCCGGAGGAAATGGAGAGTGACAGCTCTGTCCACGATATTTCTGTACCGATTAACGGAGACGGAGATGCGACCTCAACCCCACTGATAAATTTGGAGGACGAGCATGAAGAGATAAAACAGATGAAGAAAGACAATGAAGAATTAAGAAGACAACTAGAAGTCCTAAAGAATAATAATTTCTTATCGATTCAACCCCTTGCCCCAATTTCTCACCCCAATTCTTTACCCATAGGTCAGAACGAAGTTTTGAGGCCAGCTTACAGTCCGTGTACAGATAAACCAAGAGTCAGACCAGCAACATTTGACGGATCGGGATCATGGAATGACTACAAAGTACAGTTTGAACTTCTGGCTGAATTGAATGGTTGGGCAGAGACATCCAAGGCGATTTACCTTGCTGCAAGCCTGCGTGGACCTGCACAATCCGTGCTAGGAGATTTAGATGATGACAGAAGACGTAGCTACAGAGCTTTAACAGCAGCTCTAGGACAGAGATTCGGCCCAGAAAACCAGACAGAGTTATTCCGAGTTCAACTAAAGAACAGATTGAGAAGGAGGGATGAAACCCTGCCGGAACTAGCACAGGCCATAAGACATTTGACAAGACAGGCATACCCAAGCGCCAACTATCAACTACAGGAGACTTTATCTAAGGAACATTTCATCGATGCATTGAATGACAGCGACATAAGATGGAGAGTATTCCAGTCACGACCATCAAGTCTTGAGGATGCAGTAAGAGTAGCTGTTGAGCTAGAGGCATTTCAGGCTGCAGACAGACAACGTGCATGGTCAAGGAAGCCAACTGCTAGAATGATTAATGTGGAACATGACAGCTCAACCGGCAGGAAAACAACTGGAGAACAGATCAACATGCAAGAACAGATGGCATCGTTGGTTACCAACATTGAGAAGATAATATCAGATGGTTTCAAGAACTTTCAGAAGGAACACACCCAAGATAATAATAGAGGACCTGACCCTACTGGACAGAATGCACAGAGCCGGACACAGAAATTTGATAGAAAAGACAACTATGGACCAACTGAATGCTGGAACTGCCACATGTTTGGACACTTTAGGAAGGATTGTCCAAGGCGAAGTGCGAATCCAAGACGCTCGTTTGAGAACATCGGTCCACAGAACAGACAGACATTTCAACAGGGAAACGGGCAGCAGTCGAACTACCGGGCCAATGTTCGACAAGATCAACCCGGCCCAACCATGATCAGGAGACAATAGGTACTCGCTCAGATATAGATGGACTATACGTCAAAGGCTTTGTTGAAGATACCCAAGTAACTTTTCTAGTTGACACCGGGGCAAACATAACAATCATCAGACCTGAAGTTTACTACAAAATACCAAGACAGTCTAGGCCGTCATTAGAGAGTAAGACGATTGAAATGGTTATGGCTGACGGAAAGCCACTTTCTTTTCAAGGACAGGGAAGTTTCAGAATCAGTATCGGGAGTGACAATGAGGCCGGACTTCAACATGAAGTGTGGGTGGCTGACATAGAATTACAGGGCATACTTGGGTACGACTTCCTGCACAAATACAATTGCAACCTAGATGTTGGAAGAGGCGAGATGATGTTACAGGAGAAAGCAGTTAAATGTGAGAGAACAAGAGCCATGTGTTGTCGAGTCGTTGCGGACATGACAGTGAACATACCAGCCAGAGGTGAGCTTTTGTTACCAGGAAGAATAGTGGGTAAACATGACATGGGCTTGGCAATTCTGGAGCCAACGACAACATTTACAGAACAGCATGATGAGATGATGGTAGCCAAAGTTCTGGTTGACACAGGAAAGGAACAAGTTCCTGTGCGTCTGCTGAATTTGAGTGACCAACCTGCAAGACTGTACAAGGGAACCAACATAGCAGAGTGCGAGCCAGTAAACGTAGTTCCACAAGAAAACAGAAACAGGTTTCACACAGCAGTCATCCATACTCAAGACGGCACAACAGCTTCAGATAGGCCGTTGATGACAGTCGTTCCAGACCACTTGACAGATCTGTATAACAGGTGTAGTATTCACTTGGACCAAGAACAGCAGCAGCGGTTGTCAGCTCTTCTGACACGACATCAAGATGTTTTTGCGTCTTCTTCTGAGGATATGGGCAAGACATCAGTATACAGGCATCGAATAGACACCGGCGGAGCGAAACCAATCCGACAGCCAGCAAGAAGATTACCCATACATCAGAGAAAAGAAGCCGACGCTGAGGTTGATAAAATGTTGAAGAAAGACATCATAGAACCATCATCCAGTCCATGGGCATCGCCGATTGTACTTGTGAAGAAGAAAGATGGCACAACCAGATTTTGCGTTGATTACAGGAAGGTGAATGCTGCGACGATAAAAGACAGTTACCCGTTGCCAAGAATAGATGATTCCCTTGACGCATTATCAGGTTCCGTTTGGTTTTCTACACTTGATCTACAAAGCGGCTATTGGCAGGTAGAAATGGCTGAGGAGGACCGGGAGAAGACTGCATTTGTCACCGGTACAGGAATTGGGTTTTATCAATTCAAGGTCATGCCATTCGGACTTTGCAACGCCCCAGCAACTTTCGAGAGGTTGATGGAAAGAGTACTAGCCGGTCTTCAGTGGCAGACATGTCTATTATACCTAGATGATATCATTTCATACGGTCAAAGTTTCGAACAAGAGCTAGAGAGGCTTGAAGAGGTGCTTGTACGACTACGGACGGCAGGATTGAAGTTGAGTCCAAAGAAGTGCCACCTGTTTCAACGGAGAGTATCATTTCTTGGTCATGAGGTTTCGGACAAGGGAATCGCCACAGACAGTTCGAAGACAGAAACCGTTCGGAACTGGCCGACTCCCAGAAACGTGACCGAAGTCAGAAGTTTTCTTGGTTTATGCTCATATTATAGAAGATTTGTAAAGGGGTTCGCCGGGATAGCCAAGCCACTTCATCGATTAACAGAAAAACAGAAACATTTCCTGTGGACAGAGGAATGTGAGACAGCTTTCAAGCAGTTGAAGTTAGCCCTTACATCAGCGCCGATCCTAGCATATCCCCTGAATGATGATACCAGTAGTTTCATACTGGATACAGACGCTAGTAATTTCGGCATTGGTGCGGTTTTGTCACAGATGCAAGACGGAGTAGAGAGGGTTATCGGGTACTTCAGTCGGACGCTGACGAAAGCTGAGCGCAGATATTGTGTCACGAGGAAAGAACTTCTTGCGGTAGTGGCGGCAACAAAACATTTTCATCACTACTTCTACGGAAGAAAGTTCCTGATAAGAAGTGACCACGGAGCATTAAGATGGATGATGAACTTCAGGAATCCAGAGGGTCAAACAGCCAGATGGTTAGAGGTGATGAGTACATACACGTTTGAAATACAGCATCGAGCTGGGCTTAAACACGGGAATGCAGACGGCTTATCTCGTCGGCCTTGCGATGACTGTGAGCAGTGTGACAGAGTTGAGCGTAATTCGGCGCCACGACAAATTGCACACAGTATGAGAAATCCTCCTAACCACAGAGCAGATAAATTTAACAAGGAACCACAGTCTTATACCGAAGCGGAATTAACTGGAAACCAGATGTCGAGACAAAAGCACTGTGATACGAGTCCCACAGATGGGGATCTTCCAACTGACACTAATGAGGAAGTTCGAGATGGCATGAGACTGCTGGACGGTCGACGGTGCGCAACCATTGTCTTAGATGAACACTGGCAAGAGAAGTTTGGAGACGGCAGTTGGCCTAGGGAAGGTCATGCATGTGTGTACAGCCATGGATTTTAAAGAGGGAGAAAACGGCCCTGAAGATGGCGACAGGCTGAGGGACAGCCGAAGGAGTACAGCCGTAAACGTTTGCCAAGGTAAAAAGTGTTCAACAGAGAAGACTGGAGATGGTGACGAATGCACAGCCAAAGACTTACGGGAATCGCAACTAAAGGACGAGTATATCGGGCAGGTAATCCGATGGAAGGAGTCCCGAGATGTGCGACCCAAGTGGAATGAAGTTTCCCCAGGTGACGAGGTTATTAAACGATACTGGACACAGTGGGAACGCCTGATTATGCGGAACGGCGTGCTGTACAGAAAATGGGAATCAGAGAGAGGGGATAAGATAACATGGCAGTTAGTCCTCCCCAAGGACCTCCGGCGAGATTTATTACAGCGACTCCACAGTGACCCGACATCAGGACATCTAGGAAGAACTAAGACAACAGACAGAGTTCAAAGACGGTACTACTGGTATGGATGGCGACAAGATGTACGCCGGCTATGTAAAACTTGTGATGTTTGTGCAGCACGAAAACAGCCACTGAGAAAAGCCAAGAGTCCGATGAAGCAGTACAACGTTGGTGTAACTATGGAAAGAATTGCACTTGACGTGATGGGACCATTGCCTGCAACAGAAGATGGTAATAAATACATCTTAGTCGTGGGTGACTACTTTACCAAGTGGACAGAGGCGTATGCAATTCCCAACCAAGAGGCAAGAACTGTAGCCAACGTACTAATTGGAGAATTTATTTGCAGATACGGTGTCCCCCTACAGATACACTCGGATCAAGGCCGAAACTTTGAGTCAACATTATTTAAGGAAATTTGTCAAATACTGAATATAGAGAAAACTAGGACGACAGCTCTACATCCCCAATCGGATGGAATGATAGAACGCTTCAATAGAACCCTGGAATCCATGTTAGCAATGTTTGTATCAGACAACCAGCGAGATTGGGATAGATGTCTGCCTTACGTCATGATGGCCTACAGAACTTCAGTGCACGAGACTACAGGATGTACCCCCAGTGAAATGATGATGGGAAGAGATGTTCGACTTCCAGCTGATCTAATGACTGGACAGGTTACAGAAGAAGACTGTGGCGAGCCAGATGGATATGTCGAGAAGTTGAGAGATTGGCTACAACAGGTGCACAGGTATGCTCGGGAACACTTAAGAATAGCCAGTGAACGACAGAAGAAAAACTATGATCACAAGGCCAACACAGGTGGTTATTACGTAGGTGACGCAGTATGGCTTCATAACCCAAAGAAGAGGAAAGGATACAGCCCTAAACTACAACGACCATGGGATGGCCCTTATGTTGTAACAACCAGATTGAGTGACGTCACATATCGAATACAGAAAGGAGCCAAGACGAAACCGAGGATTGTTCATTACAACCGGTTGAAACGGTATGAAGGCGAGAATCAACCAACATGGCTGATGTCTACCGACGACACTCATCTCGCACAGAACCCAACAGTTGTTGAGGAGGCACAGGTTTCAACCGAAGACAAGGGTGAAGAAGAACTTGAAGATTCAAGACCCACAGCAGGGAAAGAAACTCCAATGCTCCGAAGAAGTCAGAAAAACCATAAAATCCCCTTAAGGTTCGACGGATACAGACGCTACTAAATTAATTTAATTTTGGGAAATCTCGCCAATAGAAAACTTTAAGGACAAGAAACGTTTTACTGTATATGCCTATAGTGCAGCACCGCAGAGCCTACAGACGAATTTACATAAATTGATCAGTGACCCGCTGAGCTCCGCCCACAAGCCTAGAACGCACCAATCATCGATCGATGCCGAACTTTGTTCGTTCCAGTCCACTGTACGGAACCGTACCACCGTATACGCGCGTTGTACGGCTTATTTGACATGCACAGCATAGGGCGCGAATTTCGAATGCATAATTAGTCTACAAAGTGCTCACCCACAGACAAGACCAAAATGAGGTACAGCTGTGTAAATTGTGACCGAATCTTCGCCAATTGGAGGCAATTGGCAAGGCATAATGAGGATAAACACAGTCATCGTGGAGTCAGAAGATGCAAGTGCGGATACCAGGCAAGGGATGGTGAAGATTTTGACAGGCATCAACGCCGAATATACCATCGACGGGATGCCCATGACCATGCCCGAGACCGTCGTCGGGACGAGGCAAAACCCAGCCATGCCAGCAGATCGGTGAAGGTGACCGCACCCAGGCCTACCAAGCCAGACCGGGCATCCACGGCGACTAGTAAGCCAACTCCGCCGGCACCACTCCCACCAGCACAGACGGTTGCCCTGGAGGACAGCATCCAGCTACACCCCTCTCCAGCCGCTGCTGATGTCTTTGAGACGGTGCACAACACTGGCACCACGCCCGGCCCCGACACTGACACTGTCGTCCCTACTGCCAGCCTCACCAACACGGATCTGCAGGAGCTGTTGGGAAGTTTGCAAACCCCCAGCCCAATGTCAGGAGGGATATCCCCTCTATGCCTACCCTTGGAGATTCCCCCGACACCGCAGTCTCCTATGTCCCAATGGGTAGAAGACATCAATGAGACCATTGAACAACTGTTCAAGGAACCACCACCTGCGCCCGTGCCTACCACTACCACTCCCCCTTCGGCACTGACGAGAGGAGATGAAGGGCCCAAGCCCAGTTCACCCACCCCTGCAGCCACAGCGACCCTCAGCGCCACCCATCCCGCACCAGTCCAGACCAGGGACTCGGAAGCACAAGTCGGCCTTGGGATGGACCCCCGTCTATTTCGGGCAGGACGCCTGGAACCCCCCAAGTCCGCCGCCGGAGGAGAAGTGGCCTGGATGAGAAAACAAGCGAGGGAGGACCCCAGCGCCAGACGGGAGAGGTCAGATCATCTGCACCCCATCGACTTCGGGACCACCGTACGTCTTGTAACGGAACGTGCCATCTTCCCCGACGGCAGAGAATATGAAGTGAGCTTCACTGAATATAAGCTGCCCAGCCGCCAGGTGAGCTGGAAGACATGGAACGCGGACAACCACCGGGTATCCGAGATGTAGAATTGTTATAGGCCTAGGGCTACTTCAAATGTAAGTTTCATAGATAGAGATTTGTTAGTTAGGACGGTCCAAACATAAAGAAAAACCTTCAAATTAAAGTAGACATTAATAGTCATTAACATTGATAGGGCTATCTAGCTAGGCGTTAAACCCAGAATTGATTCATGTCGAGTTTTCTCATGTTCATTTTAGGCTACCGTATAGGGCATTCAATGATTCGAATGTAGAAACTAGTATAAATTTATCTAGTCTAGGGACGATTAACTTTAGGCTTGCCTCCGTGAATATTTCTTCTTCTCTGCATAACATGTAGGCTATTGCCTAATTTAACCTAATCTAAGGCAGGCCCCTTATCCGAGAAAGTTTGGAATTTTAAGTCAGTGTTAGAGAATTTCATCCTGTGAAATAACCCCTGATGTTCAGGTGTTATCTTGAAAAGGTTTAGGAAATGTGAAATTGATAAATAAATTAATTAAATAATTATAAGCTCTGGTTCATTTTTAGGAATGTTAGGGCCTAAATGAAAAAACGGAATTCAGGCTTGTGCATAAATTTCATGGATTTTGCTGGCCACCTGGCCAGAGGTGAAATTAATACAATGTATACTTTTTGAGACGCGCACGCAGTAGTGGATCAAAAGTGGCCGGAAAAAGTGACTTCCTGGCTTTAGCGCCTTTAATTTGCCGCCTTCCCATGATGCATTGGTCAACTTTGCCATAACCAAGATGGCGGACGCAGAATTCTCACGGAGCTTAACAAAAGTTTTCAAAACAGTTAGGAATCGAATAATTTGAGACGTGTTAATAAGTTTTCTGGTCAACAACTTGCTGATAGTGAGACAGGGAACATTTAAGGTAAATCTGGCGTTTCCAAGGTGTGAATTTTAGATGGAAATTACTGTATTGACTTTTTGACAGCGTGTGTTTTGATTCAGCATTGAGAACACAGCGTTCACGTACGTGTACGGTATACGTACGTATAGTCAGGGATTAGTTACCAGGTGACGAGTTTTGTGTATATTCATTAATGTGATAGTACACGGAGTATCATGGTTAGACATAGCCTAGGTTTAACGTAGACTTTTAGTGTGTAGAAAGCATAAATATAGATTAGGTTAGCAGTAGACTGTGACTTTGTGAAACAACTTCGACGGATGTAAATAGAAATTAACATGATTGATTAGCACGATGATTTCTCTTGACCTTGAGACTTATTATTGTAATTCATGTCATTGAATTGAAATGTAAATTAAATGAGATAATCATCACATGACTTGAAATGTAAATGCCAATGTTTTAAACTGAAACTATTAGCTTTAATTAATGATAAATTGATGATTGTACATTTATTGTAAATGATGAGATGATGAGTTTGACTTTCAGGCTTTGGAAATGTTTCAAAGTAGTTGCTTAATTAATTTGTGCTTAAAGTTAAGGATTTTTGATCTGTCATTAATTATCAGTAAACCATAGAACTAGATAAAACAGATAAGTGTGGTCTTACTATACATCTCCAGAATGTGGTAAAATTGAAGTCTTTCTCTCTAGTCGGGTATTTCTTTCCTTTTTCTCAAGTTATGTGTTGTGGCCTATGATACCCCTTGTTTTTGCTGAAATGAATTTGAAACGTTAATTTAAATGCTTTTTCACACATGTTTATGGTAAACGTTTATTATAAAGTTAAAGTTGGAATATAAATTATTTGTGCAACATCTGTGATTTTTGTCATAAAATTACATAAATTTAAATGCGAGGACGCATTTGTGTCTTAAGAAGGGGAGAGTGTGACAAAAATCGATTCTCCTGTAAATCTTTATTCAAGTTTCTCCTGTATGATTGGATAAGCTTAGGACTTAATTAATTCTTTATAAGAATACACTTTCACTTCCTTGAGACTTACCCAATACTTTTGTAGATTAAATAAACTTAGAAGACTTTAGTAACTTAGCCTTTGAGAATGCATAATGCCTTAACAAAGTTTGAGTTTATCACATTATGCTACTGCATATGGTTTATGATAATGCAAGTTCATGTAGTTGTACACACAGCGTATAATGCATACAGTATACAGTATATCGTTTGTGCAGAAACCTATAGGACATATGTTTTGTGCACACTTCTATGCAGTCCACTGACCGAGATATGATAAGTGTAACTCATTTGCATGTGACGCAGCGTTTGGCCAATGCCAGCGCGTTGCCCCAGATTCGCGCTGCCCAGAAGTTGTATATAAGAGGCGCGTAGCTGTCATTCGGGCTTGGAGTTGTTCGCGTCCAGAACAACTCACTCACAGTCTACCCAGTCTACACAGTACAGTTCAAGAAACAGTAGGCCCTAGTCAGCATAGCAAGCGCTGTATACTGCGTACAGTACAGAAGCCGGCTATACAAGAGCCGCGTACAGTTACAGATACAGTACAGATACCAGGGCTGAAATACTTGCGGGTTTTAATACAGCGCAAGAAGCATAGGTGCACAATTAAATGCAGAAGAGTAACATCCCTTTCATACCCTCGACCAGTGGTTAGCCTACCTTATAATTACAGAGATTATACAGATGAGATTACCTTTTGCAGATGAGTTTACAGTTCGTCTTGTTGAATAAAAGACAGATATTTCTTTGTCGTTGAGTAACTTATACAAGCTGGTTTGAATTTCGATTCATTCGTCTCCACTCCCGTTGCTATTGTTTTTATAATTGAATATCCGTCCATTAGCTTGAAAGGCTGGAACATCACAGTTAGATTTGCAGAAGATACTACTCAGTCAGCTTCTACTCCAGTCCATGTCCAGCAATATAATTTATTCCCCACACGAGCAACCATTCTTCTCTTCTCCGTCCGGCCTCCGCCCCTTGACTTGAGTTCAAGACTACAATACTCTAGCTACAATTCAAACGGCTAGCGCTAGAGAGCCAGTCGTCAATACAGCTACAGCAGTAGAGTACAGAACAGTGCCAACAGTACAGCCGTGTGATCTGACAGTACAGTAATCGGCTGGCAACTTTGGTGATTGTACAGTAGAGCACGCCCTCTTCGGTTGACGTGAGCCGACTCGGAGCCAGTCTGCACGGTGCTAATTATTGCTGACGGGCAGTAAGTATAACCGGTGAGGCGTTGAGCATCTCCTGCAGAAAAGAACAGACATCATTCTCCGAACGGGTGCCCCGGGCCCGTTACAGTTTCTATGGACTGAACTTGCAGAGCGTGCGCGCACGGCCCTGAATGAAACGCGCATTTACCGGAGGTGCGTCGGGTTTCGGGCGTATATTTGGCTTCGATAACGCACCTGTATAGAAAACAACGCACGTGCAAATGAACGTACAAAAACCATACAAAATAATTGTGTGTTTTCCATAGGTTTGTGCACAAACATGGATGCGCCCAGCAGGCATCACTTACTGTACACGGAGCTAGCGCTCTAGTAAATTATATCTCTACGCTTGTAAGTCATCTTATGTCAGATGTGCCTCGTAAGTCATCTTATATCAGATGCGCCTCGCAATTAAGTGTGTCGATGTGCCTCGCAAGGCAATTCACCGTCAAAGGTGCTCCTCTCAAGAGCCTATAATCAGGCGAACTTTTAACACCCCTTTGGTCATGGTGCACGGTATGTACGACGTCGGTGATGCGTGGGGTGGGTCGGCTTCACGACTCACGAAGTGTATAGGCCTAACGTTAGATCGAGTTTTGTAGTACCACGGTACAACTGTCTTTCGTGCTGCGGAATAGCGGCCTCATCGGCCGTTCACACTATATATGTCCGTCCGGATCTCGCTGGAACCGAAAGAGCAGTAGGCTTCCTTGCTCCATGGCATAAATAATGAAAGCCTGTAAGTATCAGATTAATAATGATAGGAAATCGGCTTAATAAAAGTGAACTTTGCCCGGATTCTGCTAAGCTGTCTTTAACGGACTAGACAACGTGCCTCTATCGTGCCTGCCATCCTTGCTCGAAGGCCCAATGCAAATAGCAAACATTTTCACAGCGTACAAAGGTCACTAAATTCTATGAATCACACCGCGCTGCAGTACAGATAAATGCTGTTGTCGGCCATTGGTAACATATGGACGTAATACTTCCTGTTCATAGAAGAGACGAGAACCTCTTCGAACAATGTGCTTAAATTCAGACGCTGTATTTGTGCAATACGCTATGAATTACCATTATTAGGCCGACTCGTATGCCTATGTGTACTAATTACTGGTATGATTTCAAGTCGGTAGATAATATCTAACTGTTACATTGACACGGTGAAAACTGTACTTGGTTTTGTTGTTGAGGAGTACTTGTCAAATACAGCTGCGAATTAGGTGTATCTGCTTGGTTGTGTTTATGCATGTAGACTGACCAAAACTGATGTTTTTAGACTGATCGTCAACGCACCTTCTTACAGTAACATGGAGGAGTCAATGAATTTGACGACCGAGCTAGCCTTTGCCTCATTCAGGTGAGTAGGGAGTTTTATATACACAGTGCGTATGTCAGTATCACCTAAAGACTGTGATTATTATGGTGTGGTTGTCACAGTGCTTCAAACTGTGCAGTGACCAGGAAAAGGGTAATAGACACAAAGTTCATGCTATGGGCCCGGCTGGTAGGGCACCTCTTCAGTACTTGTCGTAGGATCAAATCAAGTTTCAGTCAGTGTTCTTTGTCCTCATGGCAATGAACAAACAGAATTTGTTTGAGCCGCCCAAATCCAAATTTGAGTATATTTTCCGCCGACGTCACAAACTGACGTCATGTACTGATACTTTCCACAGCAATTGCATATTTTCACCACTGTCTATGTTGTTATTTTGATAAATTAAATCCTGTTTCCATGAAATCATAGTAATTATAATAAAGACATGTTTTATTTTATTAATATTTTCCGTCTTTCAGTTTTCAAAATGTGGTAAAACCGAAGACATCTGGATGTCACCAGACATCATATGAACTGAAGTACTGGGTGCAATATGGCCTCATACCAGCCGTGAGTATAATGTGCTTGCTGTCCCAACTATAGTTGCCAATTATTTGAGTTGCGAAAAACTTATCATTCCGGTCACTGGCATTTCCCTGAATGTTTTCGCGATGGAAGGAAAAGGGATAATGTTTATATAAAAACGTTAGTTTGATATTTTTCTGTTTATTAACAGTTTTTATTTATTTATTTTATTTAATAAGTTGTTTGTTCTTCTACAGACAGCCGTAATTCTTCTATTTTCATTCTTACAACGGAGGGTTCGTCTGTGGCCAAATTGCTGTGGTATGAGGCCCAGTGTTCCAAGGTAAGATATCACAGTGGTTATTATGAATCTGCATGATGTGAATGGAAACATTCAATTCAATTTATTTTGGCATCATACAAAAGTACTCAACACACGAAATACAACAAATAACGAATAACAAAAGCCAAGGATTGCCCAAAAAGCTGTAAAATACGGCTTATTTCCATTGGGGTCCTTACAAAGAGAAAACATTTATACATTATAGGCCTACTTCATAAAAAAGATCAAGAATTGCACAAGTAAAGGACATACACAAATAAAAAACGATATAAAGACATAAAATCCCACTTTTAAAAATATTTCAAATGTTACACAATTCAAGATTCAGATATACTGTAGAGGACAAGTGTGCTTTAACTGCATTTTTGAACTTGCGGAGATTGCTGCAGCATTTCACATTGTTCGGAAGTGAATTCCATAAATAAATTCCAGTATAATAACAAGTTTTGCACTCGGGCCCTTTTATGCAAACCAAACATTAGAATTGATACTCAAATGTACATTTACCATCTTGATGGAAGTTGTGACGAAATGTTAATATTTTGTCAATTGTTTTTCATGGTTGATTGTTTTGCTTCCAACTAATTCAACACAAGTTTTTAAAGTTATCACGCAGACATTCTGTGTTTGTTTTGCATTTTTGGCTTTTCAAAGTTTCTCAGTTAACTGCATGGGATCATTGCAAAAAGTCGGGTTGTAATGTTGCCAAGGAAATCATGGGTGTCGATCCCGGGGGGGGGGGGGGATTGGGGGATATATCCTCCCCTCCAATATTTGAGGTGTGGGGGGGGGGGGGGGGCGTGTATTATCATCCCCCCCCAATATTTTTAGGTTGAATGTCATTCAAGTTTATTGTATAGAAATATTACATAATCCTTGTTGTTTTGTTGTCTTCGCAGTGTTTAATTCATATGAATATCGTTTTTAAATGCTCTAAAATGCGACGTTTCGACTCTGTTTTTATCAAAAAGTCCCTGGTTTGGGAGGGGATATTCCACCTCCCACAGCCTCCACCCGCTCGGTCGCTTCGCTCCCTCGCATAGGACACCAAATCACCAATCATCCCCCCCCCCAAACATGAAAAGAAATCGACACCAGTGAAGGAAATAGTTGTTCTTATTTATATACAAAGACGCCCCTGCCATTAAATGCTACCGTACCATATCTTTTGCATGATGGTATGCCACTGATATTGGAATTTACTGGGACACCAATGTCCCGGGTTCCAGTTGTGTGTTTTAGGCCTCTTCTGGATTCAAGTGACTGCTCATAAATGAAACTAACTCCTGAAAATATTTGTCGTACACTATTTCAGTCCAGTGAATCTGATCGACTCTTACAATGATCGTTGGTCATTCGCCTGTGCCTTCGCCGCTATGTCTACCTGCGTTATTATGCTATTCACTGGCGAATGGTTCTACAATCCTGATATCAGCGCCATACCAAGCATGTTCCAAGGTACGTTCTCATTAAAGCGTCTTAGCGCTTAACTCAGAACTGAAGCCAGATTCAATTTGTGATATTGTGTTTTCTACTTTTCATGAAATTCAAAATTATGATGATAAATTTCCCAAATGAAAACAAACCAATCAACCAAAGAACCCAATAAAATAGAAAACATAGCCTAAATCGTACCCTCATATCGCAATTGATCTTTAATTGATACTTTTATAGAGTTAACTTGATTGTATTGGCTCTATCTGTCTTCTTTCAACTTGCAAACATTTATTGTTATTATTATCTATTTCTGGTAATGGCACCAAGGATTCCTCAAAAGTGCCCTAGGCACTGTGGCTCGAAAGCCTGATGAAACCTGTTATGGAAAAGGTTTCATCAGAAAGAAGATTTAGTTTTAGAGGTGGGAGGAAAACTGGCCCCAGAGTAATATTCTGGGTAAAACCCACAGAATCAGGTAGGGACTGAAAAATCCAATCCACTTGTGGACCGAGCCGGACTTGAACCCGGTCAGCCAGAGGTGAAAGGCCAGGAAAGAACCGCTACGCCAACTGACTCCCCGATTGTTGTTTAATTATAAGAATTTATCTGCAATTTATTAACTAACTTAAAACGTAGCCTTCACAATTAAACTTACCAACGTGAAAACATAGCGAGTTTCAAATGGTTTTATCAAGTTTTACAAAATCCGTTTCTCTTTCCGTACCATTATTGCATCGATTTGAATTTAATTCAAATGACTCATAACCGTCTGCTATCTCAATGTTTCTTCTGAATGCACACATAACGGAAGTGCCATGTAAACATTATTTCGCGTAATTCTCTCTTTGTCAAAGTTCATGTCAATCTGAATTATGTTCATCAGATGGAGAGTCGCGGTTTCGGTTCTGTCTGTAAATGATTGCGGATCAAAGTCCGTGTGCTTTGCACGGCGTCATTTTTCTGTTTCGGTTTCCAGGTGCAATATCGCCCTTTTTGTTTTTCACATGCGGTGCCCAATAATATTATTTCTTTGTCATAAATGCCCCCCTTTTCCCAATAAGACACGAAAATCGTCTTACTTGAAGGACACAAAATGTAATTGCGTTTAATTTTTTTTTTAAATAGTCCGATTTTGCAAAATTCAATCAGGCTAAGGCTCAGGCTCCAGCTCTGTCATCCGGTATGCTGAAAATATAGGTTGTGGTTTTTCATTGAAGCCGAAGCTCTGTTTTCCTTAGACAAGAGAATCTACTTCAGAACCGTAGCCAAAAGCCTCTATTTTGATACCCGTTATTTTAGAATGGATTCACGAATTGGAGCCAGAGCCTTAGCCCGAGCCTAAGCCTCTGTTTCATAGACCCCTAGCTATGATTGACAAACGCATTCAAACTCTTGGTGGCACACTAGCTTGAATCGCTTTTAAAGTGAGACAGAAAGTTCGTTAGTGTGAATTTGTTGTTCAGATCATCTTTTGTGTTGACCTACAGGTACGATCCTCATATTCATTGCATTGGTGAATGTCTTGGAGATCAGCATTGCATACTATCCACTCTTACTGTGCTTGAGCACTGATCACGTGATGCTTGGAAACACGATGGGATTGGTCTACACAAGCATATGGTGAGAGTAACCATAATGTTCAATACAAATAATAAAATACTGCAAACTGCAGCTCAACAGCAAAAATAATGACCTGAAATTTATACAAACGCTTGGAGTTAGAAGGGCCTGAAGCGTTTCGACGCTAGCGGGATTTTATCCAAGGCTAAATGACAAAAGGACAAGAACATGCAAGCAAAGATACACATGAATGGATTGACGCGTCAGGCCCTCCTTACTGTAAGCAGTATACTTCAATTGTCATCAATTAAACACTTGCCAACAATCTGCAAAGGGTACAATAATGGGTGGGATGTATACGAAGACACAGAGGAGTTTCGACGGCAGAGTAGGGGCCTTAGTTTGACAACTGAATTTCTTTCGTCACTAAGCAATTGCTACCCGACATGCATTGGCCTCACCTAAGGTTGCGCTAATAGGCAGCTATATTAGGGCGTTTACGAAACGGAGTATCGGGCTCAGGCTATGGCTCCAGCTCTGACATCCATATGCTGAAAATATAGAGGTTGTGGTTTTTCATTGAAGCTGAAGCTCTGTTTTCCTTTTCAAACCAGAGAATCTACTTCCGAACCCCAGTAATAAGCCTCTATTTTGAGACAGGTTATTTTATAATATATTCACGAAACTGGAGCCGGAGTTTGAGACGGAGCCTAGGCCTCTGTTTCGTAAAGGCCCTCAGTCAATGTTGGTGACGACTTGACCCATGCGCAAAAGCCTCAGCATGACGCAATCACTTGTCAGTCAAAGTAGTCCACGTCAAAATCTAAAGCTTCCTTATTTACCACCAGACGACAACTGCAGGTATTTTACTCTGATCCTGTAGTCGACCAGACCTCCTATAGTCCTCAACAGAGAGACCAAATAGAGATAAAGAGTAGAGTAAAGTATTTCATTCGATCAGCCAAACCGGCCAAGTGATAACAATTTACAGTGTGTATTTTATTGCATTTATTTTATTGGCAGGAGTTACTACTACGTGGCAACGCTTGCTGCTTGCCCTAGGGAGGCGGGGGTAAGTTCAGCAATCGATAGTTGTTGGGTTTTTGTTCTGAGGTACCAACTTTAAACTTCATAATTCCGAAAATATAATAATGTGGGGACCACAGAGGCGGCAAGTGTATACCTATGTACGTCTTCAAACTGAAAAGTGAGAGAACCAATTAAACCTTCATTTGAAAGGGCTGGAATACCTTCAAAATTAAAGTATTGCTTGAAAAGGGGTCAGACTTATATTTTACATTTTGTTTTTAATTTGAACCCTCACAACTTCTGAAATTCACGCCGATAGTCATTTTTATTTATTCGCCCTGAAGTTTCATTAAACAAAAACCACATGTGTCTAAAAATCGGTTCCGTTGACATGCGGATGGTGAAATTATAATGTCATTCTTTCCTTGTCTGTTTCTTCTCAGCTTGAAGCACAGACAATAACTGCCGTAATAGGTCCTGTCTTCATCTGCTATCTGGCTCTCTTGGTTCGCTTCTCCTATGGAATATATCAGGCTCTGCACAAAGTATTTAATCCGACAGAAGTAAGTTGATCGCATTTGTATACTTTCGATTAAAATCTAGCATGTTATCTTTAAGCTTGGCTATACCTTATGTCTTGTTCTATGTTAAGGTCCCTCTTCGTTCTTGAAGTTCCACATTATGTGAGGAAAAAAGGGTTATCAAAGTCACGCGATGTAGTGTTGCTGGTAGCGACGTTTCGGCTGCTGATACTGCTAGCCTTCATCAGGCAACTGTAATGCTAGCTGTACCAGCAGCTGAAACGTCACTACCAGCAACACGACAACGCGTCATGACTTTGATCACCTTTTTTACCTTATCTGTATTCACACCGCGATAAAATAACTCTTTCCCTTCTATTGTTCCACAATAAAAAAAATAAACCTTTCACATTCTTCCTCAGATCGTTCGAACAATAACAAAGTTATTTTCATAATTTGGCAATATATTTGTCAGTGTTTTCCCCTAACTTTTTGTCTGTCCTTCTGGCAAGGAATCAGAGTCCATCACGGCTTTGTGCATGACGGTTAATGGCGACACAGACGATCCCTTTACACGCACTCACTTTTATCAGCGAGTCAAGTATCTGCTTTCCCCGCCCAAACCAGAGTGAGTATCAAACAATAAGGGGCCAAAGTTCTCAAAGCTCATTCTAAAAATACCGGTATCAAAATAGAAGCTTTTGGCTGCGGCTCGGAAGTATGATTCTCTGGTTTGGAAAAGAGAACAGATCTGCAGCTTCAATGAAAAACCGAATTCTATATTTTCAGCGTATGGATTACAGAGACGGAGCCTGAGCCGGAGCCGAGTTTGAGAAAGGCCCCAGATATCAAACTTAGTCACAAGAGTTGTATATGATTGGTTTTGGTGGATGATCATGATCAATCGTGGTTATTTCTTCAGTGACGTTAACATTTCACATAAATAAGAAAGTAACTCTGACTCTTTTGTTTGACTATAGTGGAGATGATGTTAGCTTCACGGTTCGGTGGCGGAGGAAAATCATAGAAGATGCACCAGGTAAAATAAAGGCCTACCGTGAATAGTGAGAATCTCGATCGTTATTTGTAAAACTATCAGCATTCTTGGTCAATAATTTTGATGATGTTTTAACTCTGTGTTAAGTACAAGGTATTTCGATTTTTTTTTTGATTGCATGCAGGATTTAGGTTTTCTAGGCGGGCTGTTTGTACGTTCGTCCTAAGTGCTCTAACTACCTACCAGGTACGTCCGAACATCACGAGTAGTACACCTAAATGCCAGCATTTTCCCATACATTTCGTTTGGTGTGTAGTACTTTTCATACCAGCCCTTTTACTGAAAGACTGGATTTGACAGAGTGTTCTTGGATTTTTTTCGCTGAATTATTGTGTTTAGGTTTTTAAACGAAATATAATAACCATCCTATTGTAACAATGAAATAATGTCCTCATATTGGACCGCCTCGAACAAACCGATATCCCTGCACGTTTTACTTTTGAATCATAAACTGTTGAGTTAATAATGCTCATTCTTCAGTGATGTTCGCATTTACTTATATTGGCATTATGATTTACAATTATTTACAATATTGTTGATTCACAATAGTGCGCCTGCAAGAGTTTGCAATGCGTTGGCCAATGGCAATGCACGGAATCGTCTTTACCCTTTCCAGGGCCCTTTCTCGAAGCTTGGCTCCAGCTCCATTTCGTGAATTCATTCTAAAATAACGAGTACCAAAATAAAGACTTTTGGCTGCGGTTGGAATTAGTTTCTCTGGTTTGAAAAAAGAAAACAGAATTTCAGCTTCAATGAAAAGGCACAACCTATATTTTCAGCATACATAGACGAAGCCGGAGCCTGAGCCGGAGCCTGAGCCGGAGCCGAGCTTTGAAAAAGGTCCCAGACCGGTATTTGGTTGACAAATTCCGTGAATTGTGATTGGCCAACGCGTTGTAAACTCTCTTGGAGGCTCACTATGTTGTGAACCGCCCGATTATGAGAAGTGCATGTGGGAGTTTACGAAACGGAGGCTTGGTCTCCGTCTCAGGCTCCGGCTCCATTTCGTGAATCCATTCTGTAGTAACGGATATCAATTAGAGGCTTTTGGCTGCGGTTTGGAAGTAAATTCTCTGGTTTAAAAATGAAAACAGATCTTCAGCTCCAATGAAAAACCACAACCTATAATATTTTCACCATGTGAATGACGGAACCGGAGCCTGAGCCTATAGGCCCGTTTCGTAAACGCCCTATGTGTATAAGCACAAATAATACGTGCAGTGATTATTGACGGAGGAACTTAACCTTCAAAAAGATAACTTGTATTATACATTGTTCATTCTGTGATAATTCCTTGTAGCTTGGCCTGGTGTATGTCTTAGCTGTGTCTGATCTATGGGAGTCAGCTAATCGCACATTGGCCGTTGGTGGCAATCTGTACAATGCATTCGCTACTATCAACGAAACAGACATCTTTTTTGACATCAAAGATTTTTTCAACATGGCTGAAGGTAAGTCATGATGCGTGTTGTTTTCTTGTTTTGTTGCAAGTGTTTGCAATTGGCGGTATACTTTTTTCGTGTTCTCCTGCATAACGTACAATCGCTCTACCAACTAAGCAATCCAGCCCTATGTTGGTGGTATCCCAAATAGTCAATTATCTTTGTTCGTTTGACAGTCAGAATCCATGAAACTACACACATACCGCTAAATCCCAAGGATATACCGTAGCGGAGCTCTACCTACTGAGCTATCCAGCTATCCTATAATGGTGGTGTCCCTAATAGTCAATTATCATTGTCCGTTTGGCACAAACAATAAAAATGAAAATAGATCCATAACTGTTCTGTGGGAATATGCTTTCATGAAAAGCCGGACAACAGCGTCGCAGGCGCGGCATTGTTTAATCATAAATCACAGATTTCATGATCCAACAGCCGTACCCTTTTCAAGCTAATTTAGTTACTTATAGGCATGTCAGCGAGTGATGCTGTCTGACATGATATGTCATGGCGTATTTCGGCCCTAAATGACTCTTAAAGACCTAATGATGGGCCAGTTAGGAACAATGGCTGTAGTTCCTACGTTATAGGTAGGTATGGTTGGTTAAAGTTCACAGAACAGCTGCACTCATACTTTGTCTGATCCAGCATGTACACGAAATAATAAACCTGTGAAAATTTGAAATCAATCGGACAACTGAGTCACTAGAAATTAGCGAAAACCCGACTCAATTTTTCTTATGAAACATAAAGAATGGTTTTGATCTTACCCCGAGATCAAAACTGTTTTTGGTCTTTGACAAATTTCTGGATAAATACACCATTCCAGGCGGAAATATTTTAACGGTATGTTTCTGCCAGCACCATCGTCATACCCTGAATGTTATATGTAAATCTGTAAACATTTCTGTTTGGGTAACAACCAATTCTGCACTGTACCTTTAAAGCCCCACGTAAGTCACATCTGATGTAATGTTTTTGATTTCATTTTTTTGTATAGCTTCCTTTTGGCCAACGTGTTATTTCGCTATCGCCACTTCGACTGGGTACAGTCTGCATATGCTAATATGCTACAGGTATGTAGAGTGTTAAACGGAGAAACATTTGCCAGTAATTAGGGAGAGGAGGATACCTAATAAAATTTAGCCTTAGCTTTATGCCAAACCTTTCCATGACGTATAGGCTTTGTCTGCTAGTTCCGTCTATCTGTATTTTTGTGTGATTTGTTTTTCTCAAATGTGAAACTGAACACTGGAAAACATAAAAGATCAGCAACTTTCATCATTTTTTTTTGTATTATAGAAAGCACACTCTTCGTCTGTGGCGTGGAAATAAGGACTTTTGCCCCCGCGCCGAGTCCAGTTTCAGCTCATTGGTGGTGAGTTTTTCACTTAAGGAGCCGCCGGATGACTGAAGCTAGATGGTATAGAGCCTTTACTTCATTTTAGGCTATCAGTGCATTTCAATAGGGGTTCTAACGTTAAGGGCCGTCCATAAAGTACGTACGCACAAAATGCCGACTTTTTTTACCCCGGTCCTCCCCCTCTGTACGCATACGCATTTCACATTAGGTTTTACACCTCTCGTGGTACCTTGCTTTAGCATCATTAAAATGTCACAATAATCCGGGCCGGTACCCATAATAGGAAGTCATTTTCAAATTTTGAAATGAACGACTTAAGTGTAACACGTTTTTATACATTTACAGATGTATTTTACAATTTTTTATTATGTTGAATAAAAAAAAAAGGAAAAAACTAATTTATCCTGATGCTTTTTCTCGTTTCCCCCCTCTCTTTTCGCGCTAAATGATTATGCAAATTTTTCGTTTGCGTACGGTACGCATTGGCCTGCAACCCCCCCCCCCCCCTGTACGCATGTCGTAAGCATCGGTAACCACCCCCCCCCCCCCCCCCCCCCTCCGTGCGTACGTACTTAATGGACTGCCCCTTACGACGATTCAATTCATCGTTGTCACACTTCTTCCAGATCAACTCTTCTTCATTTCCAACAGGTTGCCAATCTTCGCTTTTCGGGCTACCACATTGGGTTTTCTGTGTGGGGTGAGTTGGTTCAATTCTAACTTGGGAGACTTTTGACTAACCATCGTTAATCTCAAGAGGGCGCTCTTCACTGTTCTCGGGAAACGCGTGTTATGTTGCTTTATTGCGCTAATATTCGTCGTAAGCACAACCGGCGTAAAATAAGCGCATGAAAATGCCTGGTACCTATTACTGTTCCTATAAGAACAAACAAATGCAGAATTTGTGGAGATTTGCCATCAAAAATGCGAGTTACAAACGATCATGGTGGCCGACGGCAAAGAGCATTATTTTATTGTTTTGTGCACCAAGATTTAACTTTGGCAAGCGAGACCTACCACATTATTCCTTGCCAGACATAAGAATTTCACCTCACTTTCTATTTTCGACCATTATAATTGGGGTGGGTGGCAATGTGAAGGTAAAGTTTAATTGTAAATGTCATAAATTTAATGTTCATATCATTTTCCTGCGTCTTTTGGAGAGTTTTTTGACAATCGCCGTACTTAAAGTGTGTACAAACGTTTTCAGGAGACCGATTTGTATGCTGCCCTCTATCGACAGCCTGCTCCAAAAGTCTCCCATTACCACAAAGCTGTAGCATTCTCTTAGTCGAATATATACACTCAATAAATTCTTCTTATACTTCGTCGGTGGATAGAAGCTTTATTTTTATCGCTAGTCTTTAGCGAGTCGTCTTGTTTCTCCATCTTGTTTGTTTACAGGATTCTTTATTCTTCAAATTCTGTCCTGGGTCATCGTGTTCTTTGTCGTGTACTTTATCATCTATCCACTACGATTGGGTGCGGACACCTTACTACTGGAGTTTCTGAGTGACTATTGGTAAAGTGGAAACAAAATCATATTGACATTGCACTGAGAATCATACTTTGGTAGGAAACCAAAACAGACATGTTGACAGATTGACGTATATCTGACGGGGTAGCCCATAAAGGTAGTCCTGGTACAAACATACCTTTAAACAAATTTCTGCCTGAATTGCTGTATTTCTCCAGAAATGAGTAAAACAAAATACCGAAACAGTTTTGATCTCCGAGATCAAAACCTCACATTTACAATTAGCTCACAATTTGGCGTAACAATAATTGCAACGGTTTTTGCTGTTTTCTACTGTTTCCAATGATCAAATGAGCTAAAAATTACACAGGTTTGTTTTTATTCCATGACAAATCAAATTATGAACAGAACGCAGTTGTTTTATAAACTTTAAAGGTATTATCATACTTTGGTAAGAGACCAAAACAGAAATGTTCACAGAAATTAGTAAAACAGCGACCGAAAATCTTTTTGATCTTTTAAAAGATCAAAAATAAAAGAGAAAAGACTTAGGAAATACTTTGGCCGTTTTTCGTTGTTTTCTCAAAACGTGGGCAACTTATGGGACTGAAATTTTCACAGATTACCTTTACTGTATCTGTCTTGATATTTTTGCCCACGAATCGGTATTTCTTTGACAAAAACCAAAGTATGATACTACCTTTAACAAAGTACAGTTCCTTTAACTCTTCTATATTACCTAATATAACTTCAAATCTGCATACCAGAATTGCTACCTGTTTCTGAAATGGCGTGGCATTAGAATTACGAGGATGACCACAGCAGTTAAATTTTGAACGATTGTTACGTCATTGATGATTGTGAAATCAGAACCTTTTTAGAAAGTTTTTGTATTAAGACGGGTATTTTTCTTTTCCTTCTACAGGTTGAGTTTGGTGGTTGGACTGGTATTGTACTATCTTCAAGTCATCCTGTCGCGTCTTGTGTTTCTTCAAACCGACAAAGAAGATAAAAAGACGAAGATATACTTGAGTCTTAACAACAGGTTTGCACAACTCAAATTATACATTTCTGTTGTGTCGCTTTGAATTTGCAAATTTGTCATTATTTCTACCTAGGTAGTTTATATCATAATATTAATAATTTTGGTATTCATAAATTTACGTATAACTTTCAGGGTATGAAAAAAATGCTGGTAAAAACCTAACTTTTAAAATTTTCCCACCTGAAATGGTGTATTTATCCATAAATTAGTAAAACAACGACCGAAAATCTTTTTGATCTTTTAAAAGATCAAAAATAAAAGAGAAAAGACTTGGCACCGCATGGGACTGAAATTTTCACAGATAACTGTTAATACTGGATATGTTTGTACACATGAATCTGTATTTCTTTGATAAAAACCAGAGTATGATACAACCTTTAATGCGTACAAAGAGAACAATTCAGTAACACAATCAATTTCACCCAATCACGATTGATGTCCGATTGATACATCATAATTATGTGGGTGTTTGTATTACAAGATGGATGAAAGATAGTCTTTTCCGGTATGTATTTCACTTCTTCAAGCAAATGCAGTTTTTCTTGCAAAACGCCTTGCACCCTTCAATAACTGGTTCGTATACCACTAAAGACTTCATAGCTTCCGGAACAGCTTACACAAACCCACTGACCGGCTTACTCTCTTCTTGTCATATTAGACGAGTGTACAACGTGACTGTTTACATCACTCTCTTTGTGAACGTCATTCTTGGTTTGGTGTCCTGCTTGATGCGAATCGTCAAGGCTGTCGTGTTTGGTGTCTTGTTCATCGGTCGCATTGATCGTTCAACCCTGATGCGGGGATGGGAGCTCTGGGATCCTGGTGAGTTCTTGGTATAACATTCCAGGGGTTGACTACATGAAGCCTTACGAAGGATAACTCATTGTATCATACGTGGGGCTGCAATGCATCGTAAGCCCTACGATTGATTGTAAATTGGGTGAAATCGACTGAAGTACTGAGAAAGTTAACTATGAGCATTTACGAAACTGAGGCTCAGGCATGGGCTCAGGCTCCGGCTCCATTTCATGAATCCATTCTGAAATAACGGGTATCAAAATACAGGCTTTTGGCTGCGGTTCGGAAGTAGTTTCTCTTGTTTGAAAAGGAAAACAGAGCTTCAGCTTCATTTGAAAACCACAACCTATATTTTCAGCATATGGGTATCAGAGCTGAAGCCTGAGCCTGAGGCTAAGCCTCCGTTTCTTAAACCCATTATGTCTGCTCTACGGTGTTTCCGAAACGCCAAAAAAGCAACTCAAACGTATGTTAAATTTGTATCTAACGCAACTGTAAGGGATATTTTAAACATGGGTGTTATCAAAATTCAACTCTAATTTGTGCATGATGGATATCGTACGTATGGAACAAAGTGTAATAGTCCTAGCTTGTTTTAAGGTTTTATCATCAAGGCACTCCAATGGTAATCCCACACCGACTCGATCACCAAACACCCCAGCCCATCCACATAATTATCTTCAAACATCCCCATCTCCAACTTCCGAAGCGATATCACAAGTAGTAAGCCTAAACCTGGTTGGCCACGACATCAACAAACTCACCAACACAGCAGCCAACGCCATTATGACCAAACTCACCACCAACTCACTCACCCGATCATTCCTTCCTATCCACACAAATTTACTCTTAAATACTCTTCTCTTTGCGCCGAACAGGTTTTAAGGCCTACATCGGATTCCTGCAACTAGAAGTAGCACACACTCACCCGGTGGTCATCACATTTTGTCACCTGCTCTGGAAGGCGATTGAAAAGAATAAAACAACAAGAAGCACAAGCTACCAAACCTTCGAAGTGACTGATGGAGGTGATGACATCCCGTTTTATCGTAAAAATATAATCTCGAAATGCAACGATAGAAGTTTTGGTGTAATTCGCATATACCATGCGATCTCAACTAGGTTCTACTATTTTCTTTTGATTACAGTCCGTGAAGACAAGGCTATCACCAACCCATCGCCCTCTAAGATCAAATCCCTGTGCGCACGCAACCGATGGTTTGTGGCACTGACGCTCATGCGCAACAGAGCCCTGACCATCAGTCGGGTCCCCGTACTCCCAGAATTGCAACAGGTCAGGGTAGAGTCTAGGAACGCGACCGACACTGGCGCGGTATAAAGGTGAGCTCAGGTAAAGTATTGAACTTTCTTTTGATATGAAACGTCTACCTGCATGCATGCGTCGTTGTTTCTGCCATCTGTCTTTGCTTGGTGTTAACCTGGGTGATCTTTGGATTCTGTTTCCCTGCATGCTTGTGTCAACTTAGTAAGTAGATGCTAGACGCTTTGTAAGTATATAGATCCATTTTGCTAAGTCGTGTAGGTGCATGACGCCACTGTATAGACCTTTCTTTTGTTTACAAACATTGACTGGTGGTTGGCAATACTTGGCATGGCCGGCCAAATGTTGCAAATCATTTCGTTTTAATCTCGACAGATATGGCGTGACCAAATTAAACATAGCTTTACAAAATACATGCCATCATTGCTTATGTTGTTTTCATTACATCTTTCTGTGTTTATGAAACGTTGTATACAAATTGGGTACAAATTGTAGTTCTTTTTATGCCTGGCTTTGACGGTTCTCCATAGTTTCTGCCATCTTGGTTGGCAAAAAACCCGATCTGTGACGTTGCAAAAGAAAGGTCTATAGCATGCTTGTCTGCCCCTCTCTTTCACTAATCCCATCTATTCACTTTTCCGGCGTACCACCATTGCTTACACTGACGTGTGAAATCTTGTAATTGTTATTCCGCATGAAATATGAACTTTGCTGGACTACATCTTTTTGTTGGTTTGTTTAAATTTTGATTTCGTTGTAGACTTCATCCTGGATTTGTTAGCTCGGATCGTAATCCGGATCGTGCTTTCCATCTTCCTGAGATTTAAAGACGTTTTTGTCTTTACTTAACAGTGGAGGCTGCCACGGCTACTGTCCCTACAGAGACGAAGCTATGACTCCAGCTGTGATGTCCTGAAACAAGATGATCCCGGTGAAGGCGAGCAGGTGTCCAGTCATCCCCTCAGGATAGTTTCCCCCGCACCTAAAACAGACTGCCCCTCGGAATCAGACTCACTCCTTGCTGATGACACGAAGCCAAGCGACGAGTCTACACCAAACACATCAGATCGCCCTGATGAAGGACCATCCGTTGAGGCACCAGGTGATGACAGCATCCACGATGGTAGTCCCGTCTTGAGTCTTAGCATGGATGCTCCAGGGAATACGGATGCATAAAATTTGCAATATACCTAAGAGTTGGAGGGAGTTCCAGGGTCTGTTGTGGTGGTTGGTTACACCAAATCAGTTCCGTATAGGTGGTCAGCGATCCGTAATGTCCATCTGTTTGTATACGTGAACATCATCCATTCATATCGTGTGTCAATTGGAAGATTTCGAAGCTTCAAGATCGCGTCACTTGCCAAGCGAAGCCAAAAACGACGTCATGACTTCAGGGCAAACGATCAAGAGGAGAAATGAGCCCAGCTTTTTTTGCGGAATTTGATCGCGAATGTTCAGTTGCAGTGGCGTATCTGGGGGCAAGGGGATATATGCTCAGGGCGCAACTTTTTAGGGGGCGCTAAAACATAAAAGGCAAAATGAACATCTACTGTTGAGATTATTGAAGTCTAAATCAATGCACAAACAAAGAAAGATTCAAATTTGAAATTGTCTGATTTTTGTTTTCATTGCCATCAAAAGCTGGAATTAGCGGCGCAATTTTAGCGCTTGCCCCGGGCGCCGATTTTCCTAGATACACCGCTGTTCAGTTGTGACGTCACGCACTTGCGCATTAGGTATGAACCGAGCCTTTATGATTGTGCTTGTGAATAATTATTACTATATCAATAATACGTCATCAGTGTGGTTATTTTTATAGCTCATTATGTACATCATCTGATTTGATTCAATGTCTTTCATTACAATACGCAATGACATGCCTTGTAGTTGTAGCGCGGTATATACACGGTCTAGAAGGTGGCAATCAGTCCACCATTTTTTTTTTGTATTTGGTGAAAACAAATTTCTGTGTTCAGTACTTTACAAACCATATCTTCCCAAGTGACCGATCAACAAAGCACACAGCTCTAAGAAACTATTGACATTTGGAACACAATCTGTTTTTTGGGGATATTTGTGGGGAAAGTTGGTGTCTTTTCATTCCGACCATTGTGCTCTTTCCAATTACGCAGTATAATTTGTTTGTAAGAAACACATTCTTGTGTTGAATATTTGGCAGTGTCTGTTTTTTTTAACACGTCAATAAAGCTTGTAAAAAGTAGCGTCTGTGTGATGTCAGATATCTGTGCATTTTAAAGCTTGTATAACCGATTTTTATAAAAAAAAAAACTTAGAGCGATTTAGAGTAGGCCTATTTTGGATGCGCATCCTTGTTATGAAAATTCGTTTCATTGTTTTAAAACGCCTATTCCATGAAACGTTTTTCATTAGGAAAAAAAGAAATTTAAAGAGGGAAACATCTAAAGTGGTTATTTATTTCATTTTCTAAGAATGATTATTATTTGTATGTGCTGATGATCAATGTACTTTACGTAGGCTATTATACATGCCTGTTTATTATGAAATTTGTGATGTAAATAATTAACTAATTCGATCACTTTCTGCTACAAATAAACAGCAAAATATTGTCGTATCTATACGTGTATCTATACTAGTCATGGTGTACTCTAAAATACTGTCAAAATTAGAACTTTTTTACTTTCATAATTTAGCCCTCGGTCTAAGGAGCGAGGCCCTCGTGGACCTCCCAAATAGACAAAAAACGACATATCCTTTTAAAGACAATTTTCCTGGCCCAAGATGGAATTGTAAACCAAGGGCCATGTGTATGCTTACAAAATAAAGGGAAACTTTTACCATGGTAGCCTGGCCAATTGTGTACACGTGAACGGAGCACGATGAGCTAGAAAATCAGTCATATAGCTGTTTCCACCGCCCATATATGCACAACCATATTACTATACGCGATGGCCTATAGTAGACTCGGCCATTTCTGTGTTTCTCATGGCCGTGTGTATGTGTATACTGTGTACGTGTATTGATGGACGAGTGACGACGCTCCTGATAGTCGTTTAGGACAATTAAGACACTGCTATTTCTCTGGGCCAATTGTGTACAAGTTTATTTTTTTATATTCTATAAAACATACGCGAAACAGCTCAGTGTTTGTTACCAACAAACACAGGTGTAGTTTTTTTTGTTCTTGCTTAGACATAATGGGCTCCTACAGGTCCTATCTTTGTGTATAGTTTGGAATTGGACAGCTTGGCTACAGTAAAACACTATACTTTCCTCCAGACACATGTAGGAAGTCATAAAAGGCAAAAAAGAAGTCATTTACCCCCACTGCTAATTGATAATTATAATAGATTTAATGAGGTGCCTTCAGTCGGACCTCCCACATGACTATACGTATACATTTGAAAATGATCCGAGACCAAGGGTTAGCTTGCATTTAAAGGCAAGAGTTCCGTAGGAAGTTCACTAATATCCCTTGACATGTAGTCATCTAAGTCGATCAATTTAAGCTGTAAGGAAATGCAACCATATTCAGTCTCAGGATGTCAAGATAATGAACTTCTTATAAATGGACCTCTTTGATGAATACACTTTGTGCGCTGTTGACATGAAGACCGGTTCTCCAAAGTCTCCCATAGCGGTGGGTCACCAGTCGCTTTGACCGTGTTTACATGACTGAAGTTGTTTTGAGATGTGAAAGTTAGACAGTTTATGATTATTTTCTCGACGTTATCTCTGCTTGTTTGCCGTCTTGCGGCCCACGGTCTAACATAGACGTAAGTTTACTTGTTTACTTATTACTTCGTGTATTTGCATGTGTATTTAGTGGTAGCTACAATATGTATTTCTTGGCCGCATATGTTTTGATGGTTTCTTGTAACTTTTGTAAGCTTACATGTTCATGTAGCTGTGGATTTTTAGTATTAGTATACGTGTATCATTATTATCTATTTCTGGTAATGACGCCAAGGATTCCCCAAAAGCGCCCTAGACACTGTAGGTCGAAAGCCTGATGAAACCTTTTTATGGAAAGAAGATGAGAAGAAGATAGAGTTTTAGAGGAGGGAGGAGGAAAACCCCACAGTAATATTCTGGGTAAAACTCAAAGAATCAGGTAGGGACTGAAAACCCAATCCACTTGTTGACCGAGCCGGACTTGAACCCGGTCCACAAAGGTGAAAGACGAGGAAAGAACCGCATAAAATATACGTCGCGTCACGCACAGTGCGCGCAGTTATTCGAGTAACATATACATCCGGGTACCGTTTTTTTGACTCTACTGCGGTTGCTCAGTCACCCCAACTAAAATGGCAGCTGCGCGTCCGTGCCAGAGTGCCAACAGCACGCACATTGAATACGAAGCGCGCACTCTAGTTTTTTATTTAACTCTATGGGTGGAGCATTGATCTCCATAATTATGGGTGCATTCGTTTAGCTCCCCCGGGTCGACACTAGTCAACATCGTCCCCATTCTCTCGCTTGTTTTGTGCAGTAAAACACGACCGTTCCCAGTAAGGGCTGACCCGTGTTAGCTTAACGAATGCACTCTATATATAATGTATAATGGAGATCAATGGGGTGGAGTAAGGATGACGTCACAGACGACCATGCGCGTCATTTCACGATTGTGACGTCTCCCAAACTTTTCCCGCTACCAAGCAATGGCACTGCGTCCGCACGCTCGCATAGCCTATATCAACGCACGACGCCAAACAAACACTGTCATTTTGTGTTATGCAAAATTCCTATCAGGAGCGACCTTTTTGAGCGGTGATAATCTTTTGTTATCTCTCGGAATAATGCGACTTTTCAAAGCCAAAAACCAACCCACTATAACACCTGTGGAAGACCAATCGGACGAGGAAGGACCCGTTAAACCATCTTGCGGGTGTTTCCGACTCTGGAAGCAGCTCTTCTGGAAGCATCGGCCCCGTGTCTCACCGGATGTAAGACCATCAGCATCTGTGGGCATCGGGCGACTGCCTGGCCATCGGCAGTCTACACGGTCCGTGGATCGGATGCCAGATGCTAGCTCGGAGACCGGACAGGGTGACAACCTTGTACCGACCACCGACGACCTCAAGAGCCCATCTCCGGTAGGGAGAGTTCTGATCATTGATGAGAAGAACTGTTCGATTGAGCAGGAAATAGACCTGATGCTTGATCGGCCCAGCACTCCCTTCCTGCGCCTGTTCGGGACGAGGATCCGCCCACCTAGGCCCAGCAAGAAGACTCGGCGGGCTAAGCGCAAGGGAGACAAGAGTAGACTCTCGGTGAAGGAGGAATCTCACATCGGGAGCGAGCTCAAAGACTCTCTTGCTGAGGTGGATACCACGTCTCGTCAGATGGACGACCTCACTGACGACTTAAAGGTACAGTACAGGATAGATAACACACCCAAACAGAAATGTTCACAGATTATTGTATACCTATCAGGAAATGAAGATGGTGCTGGTAGAAACATACCGTTAAAATATTTCCGCCTGAAATTGTGTATTATTCAGAAATGAGTAAAACAAAGACTGAAAACAGTTTTGATCTCAGGGTAAGATCAAAACCATTCTTTATGTTTTAGAAGAAAAACGTACATTTTATCTATCTTCTTTGACTCAGATGTCCGATTGAGCTCAAATTATTACAGGTGTGTTATTTCATGTAGATGCTGATTAGACAAAGTGTGAGTGCTGTTCTGTGACCTTTACCAATCATACATTATATCTTTAAAGGAAAGCCAGACCACCGGCAACCAATGCTGTGAAACTCAGTCCAGGTTTGACGACCTGTCCCAGGACCGTTCCGAGAGCGACGATACCTCCCTGGACTTCTTGAGTGATTACGGCAAAGTCAAGGACAGTGACGACTCCGATACTATTTCATGGGCATCACCGACCTCACCCAAGCCACGGCGGCCAGACAAGAACATCGAGTCTCCTCACCGCCCCGTCTTCGTGAGACGTGCTTGGGAGGACTAACCATCTTTGCCCCGTTCAAGTATCGGCAGTCAAGGACAGAGGACATTCAGCTTCTTCTTATGGGCAGTCCAGAAGACCCTTTGGCTGGACCGAGGCCACGGAGCTCCACTCCGTCTTCCAAATACCTCGGCATCTTTCCAGCCAAATCAATAGGCCAAGGACTGAACATTTGAAGAAGCAACAGACCAGACAATTACTTTAAACCTTTTTATTTTCTTTTGTTTTCGTAAAAAAAGGGAAAACCATTCTGCCTTCGTCGTCATTAAATGGTAGACTCCATAGGGCCAGGACTTGACCCAACCATTTATGGTCTTTTTTTGTCAAGTCCGATTCACCCTTTTGATTCTATACATTTAATTTCAAAGTTCCATCTTAGCAAGGCGGGCTGATTTTCTCTTAAACTTCTCTGCTTTCAGTATTTTTTGTTCCTGTAAAATTGTTTTCTAAAAATTATGTGAGCAGTGATGTTTAAACCTGGAGTGAAAAATCATTTTCCCTTTGACGGCTTTTTCATGGGCAGAGTAATAATTGGTCAATATTAGGGCCGGGAATGCTTAGACTTTTGATAGTCTTTCTATCATTTCTATTTCACCCTCATTGATTCCTACTTCTGCTTATGACTGTATTTCCATCTCTGTCGGGGAGACTGATTTTTTTCTCAAGCTTCACTGCTGTCGTTGTTTTCTTTCTATAATGGTTCAAATAAAACATTCCAGCTGTGTTGCTTAAAATCTTGCTTTCGGTCACTTCTTTATGGCGTTGATCTATTCCCCTTGAGTATGACACCCTGTTAATTTTTCTCGTTTAAACGGAAACCAGGAATAACCTTTCTTGAAGTTTCACACGCATCACGCTATCTGATCTATCCCCTTCCCCCTCTCTACAATAAATGTCTACTCATTTACACCTCCAATATTATACTGTTGATTGAAATAATAAGAACAGCACAAGATATAAGATTATGGAGATCCATGACCGCCAACGTTCTAGAAGAACAAGGCACTAAAGATAGAGATCATACTGCTATAAACGCTAAAATCAGAAAAGTCATCAAACTGTGTAACATTGTTAACATCACATGAGATTTCAGCATATTTGGCTTTTGTATCGGACCGTCATGAGACTCAGCCTACATTCTCTTAATTTCCACTTACGCAACTTAAATCGCATCCGCAAATACATAGATCAAAATACTTGTCACCACGCAGTCCGGTCTCTCATCATCTCCCGCCTTGATTACTGTAATTCTCTTCTTTACGGTGTAACTCAGAGTGAGATTAACCGGCTCCAGAAACTTCAGAATCGTGCTGCTATAGGCTTGTCTTTGGAGTCGGCCGCTCCTCGGATGCCTTAAATCTCCTGCAACAACTTCACTGGCTTCCTGTCAAATCGCGTATTTTTTTCAAATTACTCCTAAGTAAGACTTGAAGCTATGCATGGAGGAAGTACTAAAAGGAAGGTAGGTTTGCGGTGACACCATGTAATCTCTTCTGTGAGAGTGGGTGGTTCTGAGAAGAACCGGACGTATGATCTCGACGTTTCGAACAGTGTGCTATGCTCGACCTCAAGAGAGTAACAAATTATTCAAGTGTCGACTAGGTGTTGCTCCTTCCTATCTTTCTGATCTACTATCCTCTTTTGTTCCTGGCAGGCAAGGGCTTCGGTCATCAGCTGATACATTCCGTTTATAGCTACCTGCAAAGACATCTAGTACTGGCGACAAAGCTATTTCAACTAGGCTGGTCCTAGGGAGTTGAACAAAATTCCTTTACATATCAGAGACGCATCATCTATCTCAGTTTTCAAGAAACTTCTCCAAACTGTCCTCCTTTCACCGTCTCCGTAGCCTTGCGCAGCTGCTCTCTGTTTCTGTTATTACTTGTTTTCTTTCCTGTACAGCGCTCTGATCTTGTTGCTAAAGGCGCTATATAAATGCCCTTTATTATTATTTATTATTATTATTCCTGGGCAAGCACCTTCATCATTCTCAGTCATAGATGGACTTGCCTGATGGCAACCTCTGCCAAAAGACAAGTATTTCCTGACCGAACTTATATTATGGGACACAATTAATGAGTTGCGAAAAATATTATTCACAAATATTCATTTTTCTACCATTGTGTACATGCATTAATTATTATTGAAATACATTTCATTACACAAAAGAGGGGATATAATTGTACAATATTTAAACAATGTTTGAGGGATGCTAAAGGATAAATAGTTGTCATTTTTAAAAACCATTTTGGTTGCAAGAGGAAAGCCCCATTATTTGGCTTTACATAATGGACAGATCGGGCATGACGCAACGCGCACGCCGCGCGCAATACGGCATATTTGCATACGCAGGCAGTGCACGTGTTTGGTGAAGTAAGAATGACGTCACAGACGACCATGCGCGTCATTTCACGATTGTGACGTCTCCCAAACTTTTCCCGCTGCCAAGCAATGACACTGCGTCCGCACGCTCGCATAGCCTATATCAACGCACGACGCCAAACAAACACTGTCATTTTGTGTTATGCAAAATTCCTATCAGGAGCGACCTTTTTGAGCGGTGATAATCTTTTGTTATCTCTCGGAATAATGCGACTTTTCAAAGCCAAAAACCAACCCACTATAACACCTGTGGAAGACCAATCGGACGAGGAAGGACCCGTTAAACCATCTTGCGGGTGTTTCCGACTCTGGAAGCAGCTCTTCTGGAAGCATCGGCCCCGTGTCTCACCGGATGTAAGACCATCAGCATCTGTGGGCATCGGGCGACTGCCTGGCCATCGGCAGTCTACACGGTCCGTGGATCGGATGCCAGATGCTAGCTCGGAGACCGGACAGGGTGACAACCTTGTACCGACCACCGACGACCTCAAGAGCCCATCTGCGGTAGGGAGAGTTCTGATCATTGATGAGAAGAACTGTACGATTGAGCAGGAAATAGACCTGATGCTCGATCGGCCCAGCACTCCATACCTGCGCCTGTTCGGGACGAGGATCCGCCCACCTAGGCCCAGCAAGAAGACTCGGCGGGCTAAGCGCAAGGGAGACAAGAGTAGACTCTCAGTGAAGGAGGAATCTCACATCGGTAGCGAGCTCAAAGACTCTCTTGCTGAGGTGGATACCACGTCTCGTCAGATGGACGACCTCACTGACGACTTAAAGGTACAGTACACGATTGATAACACACCCAAACAGAAGTGTTCACAGATTATTGTATACCTTTCAGGATTATGAAGATGGTGCCGGTAGAAACATACCGTTAAAATATTTCCGCCTGAAATTGTGTATTATTCAGAAATGAGTAAAACAAAGACCGAAAATAGTTTTGATCTCAGGGTAAGATCAAATCCATTCTTTATGTTTTAGAAGAAAAACGTATATTTTATCTGTCTTCTCGTGACTCAGATGTCCGATTGAGCTCAAACTATTACAGGTGTGTTATTTCATGTACATGCTGATTAGACAAAGTGTGAGTGCTGTTCTGTGACCTTTACCAATCATACATTATATCTTTAAAGGAAAGCCAGACCACCGGCAACCAATGCTGTGAAGCTCAGTCCAGGTTTGACGACCTGTCCCAGGACTGTCCTGAGAGCGACGATACCTCCCTGGACTTCTTGAGTGATTACGGCAAAGTCAAGGACAGTGAAGACTCCGATACTATTTCATGGGCATCACCGACCTCACCCAAGCCACGGCGGTCAGACAAGAACATCGAGTCTCCTCACCGCCCCGTCTTCGTGAGACGTGCTTGGGAGGACTAACCATCTTTGCCCCTTTCAAGTATCGACAGTCAATGACAGAGGACATTCAGCTTCTTCTTATGGGCAGTCCAGAAGACCCTTTGGCTGGACCGAGGCCACTGAGCTCCACTCCGTCTTCCAAATACCTCGGCATCTTTCCAGCCAAATCAATAGGCCAAGGACTGAACATTTGAAGAAGCAACAGACCAGACAATTACTTAAAACATTTTTATTTTATTTTGTTTTCATAGAAAAAGGGAAAACCATTCTGCCTTCGTCGTCATTAAATGGTAGACTCCATAGGGCCGGGACTTGACCCAACCATTTATGGTCTTTTTGTCAAGTCCGATTCACCCTTTTGATCCTATACATTTAATTTCAAAGTTACATCTTAGCAAGGTAGGCTGATTTTGTCTTAAACTTCTCTGCTTTCAGTATTTTTTGTTCCTGTAAAATTGTTTTCTAAAAATTATGTGAGCAGTGATGTTTAAACCTGGAGTGAAAAATCACTTTCCCTTTGACGGCTTTTTCATGAGCAGAGTAATAATTGGTCAATATTAGGGCCGAGAATGCTTAGACTTTTGATAGTCTTTTTATAATTTCTATTTCACCCTCATTGATTCCTACTTCTGCCTATGACTGTATTTCCATCTCTGTCGGGGAGACTGATTTTTTTCTCAAGCTTCACTGCTGTCGTTGTTTTCTTTATATTATGGTTCAAGTAGTGTTCTTTCGTTTTATACCGTAGGCCAGATGCGTTAGACCGTTGACGTTCAGTATCCAATTAGAATCCAGGGCAGACAAAAGAGACCGCCCATCGGAACGTGTCCAATCATATACGTGCGTTGCGCCTGCGTCAGACCGTATTTAAATATTCACGAAGTGTGGGCTGTTCAATATTGAACAGGTTGTGAGTCAAGCCTGAAATCAGCCAAGCGTGTTTGGAAATTTAGCTACAACTTGAAGAACATCGGGTCTCATGCAATTTCAAGTCGCAGCCAAGACTAACGGTGTAAAGTAATATGGCTGCGGCTTCAATAGGGCGTGGAGCATGCAAGTGAGGTAAACGTGAAGTCATTGTTCGTCTGAACAATGGCGCACAGGGAGCAGGATATTCAAGTAGAATAGGGATGCATCTGCCGTTTCCAAATGAAACATACCTTCTTGGTGACAACGGATATGCAAATCGCTACCCTATTATGACCAAATTCAGAGCAAACCAAATACAACAGGTTCTCAACAATGATGACCGCATCGCCATGCGTATCTTCATCGAGGAACACGCCAGATATAGAATTAACGTCGAGCATGTTATGGCATACTTCAAATCATATAGCGCTGTGAAGGATGTGTACCGACACCCACGTTGGATGTTGCCTATTGTAACAGAATTGTGTGCCTTTTTGGCACAAAGACACATCACTTTGTCTGAGGAAATTCATTATTAATGAAGATGGGAATCTGAAATGTTTTGAGCTTCTTGTTTGTAATTATTATGACTTTCTTACACATGATAATGTTTATTCTAAGTGACCCAACAACATTAAGAGTAATACAAAATCTTTATAAAACAGTAACATTCAATTCAATTCATTCAATTCAAAAATGGTTTATTAAAACATGTCTAGCAGTTAAAAACTGAATTGCACATGTTTACATAAAAATTTAAGATTATAAAGATAAAAAACATTTACACAGAGTGTTAAAAGGTATTTATTAAAACAGAACAGTTTTAAAAAGAAATAATTTAGCATTTAAAGGAAAAAAAATCACATTGTGAAAAACGAAAGACTAAAAAGGTTACAATAATTTAAAATTATTGGAAAAAAGCACTTGTCATTAACGATCTAATAATTATGACATCTTTCAGGTTAACTTAGTCGTTGAGGAATGTTTCCTCATGTTATTAGCAACCTTCGACCTAAAATGCAAAATAGCGCAAAAAACAACTTACTTTACTCACAATACAGTCGCTCCCCCGGTTGTAAACTATTTGGACCAAGTTTTCATAAATCTACACAAACTAAACTAAAGGTACTGTTTTGGAAGTATCGCAACTTCGGCTATAGTTAGAAGGAACGGCTCAATGTCAAAGGATTTAAAAGTGGCCGCTTGGAGAATCTGTATTTGTGGCCGTACATTGTACATGAATTCTTTTTTTAAGCCGTAAAATTATTTTATTCTTTCACTCTTTTCAAATGCAGCGACCTCAAATGTCGATGCGTATTAATAGATGCGACGGCTTTCCCTGTCCGTCCTTTATTACTGAACCGTCGATGCTCATTGATATTTAGATGCGACGGTTCTCCTCGTCGTTCCTTTATCAGTGAACCGTCGATGCTCATTGATATTTAGATGCGACGGTTCTCCTCGTGGTCCCTTTATCAGTTAACCGTCGATGCTCATTGATATTGAGATGCGACGGTTCTCCTCGTGGTTCCTTTATCAGTGAACCGTCGATGCTCATTGATATTTAGATGCGACGGTTTTCCTCGTGGTTCCTTTATCAGTGAACTGCCGATGCTCATTGATATTTAGATGCGACGGTTCTCCTCGTGGTTCCTTTATCAGTGAACCGTCGATGCTCATTGATATTTAGATGCGACGGTTCTCCTCGTGGTTCCTTTATCAGTGAACCGTCGATGCTCATTGATATTTAGATGCGACGGTTCTCCTCGTGGTTCCTTTATCAGTGAACCGTCGATGCTCATTGATATTTAGATGCGACGGTTCTCCTCGTCGTTCCTTTATCAGTGAACCGTCGATGCTCATTGATATTAAGATGCGACGGTTCTCCTCGTCGTTCCTTTATCAGTGAACTGCCGATGCTCATTGATATTTAGATGCGACGGTTTTCCTCGTGGTTCCTTTATCAGTGAACCGTCGATGCTCATTGATATTTAGATGCGACGGTTTTCCTCGTGGTTCCTTTATCAGTGATCTGCCGATGCTCATTGATATTTAGATGCGACGGTTCTCCTCGTGGTCCCTTTATCAGTTAACCGTCGATGCTCATTGATATTAAGATGCGACGGTTCTCCTCGTGGTTCCTTTATCAGTGAACCGTCGATGCTCATTGATATTAAGATGCGACGGTTCTCCTCGTGGTTCCTTTATCAGTGAACCGTCGATGCTCATTGGTATTTAGGTGCAACCGTATAATCATTTTAAATGCAAATAATTTTCGATGCTCATTGATATTGGACGCCCGTTTTCCCCACCTGGCTTTTAATCAGTGTGCATTTATGTGACGTACATGTATTAGATGTAATAAAAAGAAAGATTTGGAAAGTTACTAAATTGATGTCAATGTTTGTCTTTATTTTCAAATTGTCAATTTTACAGACTAAATAATAGTGCTTACCCGATATGAAGAGCTTTTTTTTTCATATAACATACACATAAAATGTAGAATTAAAAAATTTGTTTGCAAAGTTGCCCCTGTTTGTTTATTATTATATAAATAAATAAATACATATACGGCTATAATGACCGTAAGATATGCATGAGGTGTTGCAACGGGGGAGGGGGCATGATAAGAGGAATGACATTTTTAAATCGACAGAAAATTAGAACGCCGTATTATGGGGAAATGTAGCCTAGGACGCAAAACCTCAATACGCTATTGTCATTGTTATGTTGCCCATTCCTTTGACCCAAGTGCAGACTGTGTGGCAGATCTACAATACTTGAATGAACTGCATTTGCTGGATGTTTTCCGACATTGAAAAATGAAACACGAAGAGAGTATAGGCTCAATCGTGGACATGTTCTCAAGACTTAGCAGTTATTCGATAATGAAGCAGGCGCGGTTCTACGGGGGGCTAGGGGGGGGCTGTAGCCCCCCAAAAATTTTGTCTAGCCCCCCCAAAAAAATGCAAGTGAAAAAAAAAAATTCTTGAAAATACTGGATTTTTTCAGTTATAAAGCGCCAATGGCATAAAAAACGCGTTGCGTGGGCTATAATGTGCATGTTTTTCGACCCCTTATAAGACATAGCAGAAGCGAGTGTTGGAAGAACCCAAAATATTGGGTCTCCTAGCCCCCCCAAAAAAATAATGGGTCTTCTAGCCCTCCCAAAATTTTGACTCTAGAACCGCGCCTGTAATGAAGTAACAATAGTGTAAATGCCAACAGGTCTGAAAGTTTTAGCTTGACTCCACGCCCGTAGGAAGCTGTGGAATGCTTCTCTGCGCGCCTATTAGCAATGCATGGACAAAGGGATTTGAGTCTCACGTTCACTGAATATGTATATATGCCTAATCGTTGCCTAATCCGTCAAGCACTAGCATTTGATTGGACTGGTACACGACTTACTGGTTCTATTGTTGTTGGTTGCATACGATTGGACAGCGCTCGTCGTACTTATCTGCACGGGTTCCAAACGGTTCAAAACGAAAGAACACTAGTAAAACATTCCAGCCGTGTTGCTTAAAATCTTGCTTTCGGTCACTTCTTTATGGCGTCGATCTATTCCCCTTGAGTATGACACCCTGTTAATGTTCTCGTTTAAACGGAAACCAGGAATAACCTTTTATGAAGTTTCACACGCATCACGCTATCTGATCTATCCCCTTCCCCCTCTCTACAATAAATTTCTACTCAATTACACCTCCAATATTATACTGTTGATTGAAATAATAAGAACAGCACAAGATATAAGATTATGGAGATCCATGACCGTCAACGTTGTAGAAGAACAAGGCACTAAAGATAGAGATCATATCGTCCGGTCATGTGTTTTCACCCGACATGTGTTTTCAATCCCCAAATTCGACTCCCGTTTACCGCGAGATCGTGCCAGATTCTTTGTGATCAGTATCCCTAAAGTGATGACTACACTCAGGGCTATCTCCAACATTCAGGATGTTGAAAATAAAGTTTCCAGTCGTGAGTGATACTCAAAAGTTAAAAACTAGGTAATTTTGGGTGTATATTACTAATGCATTTTAAGGCTAATGTTCAAACGTTTATAAAAGACACAATCTGTGGTCAAATATTCCAAACTAAACTGTTGTCTGCTCAAGCAACTTTCATTCTTCAGATGTCAGATGGCAGGTCATGTGACCCTGTTGCGATCTGGGTTTTTATGGGTAGCCAACGAGACAAAAGTGTTAAAGTCTTTCTCTAATCGGAGTGATAGTGTTTTGTTTTTCTCCTTTAAATTTTAACTTTGATAAGCTGAAGTATCCATGTTTAGGCCTCTCATAATGATGCCAGATATTATGAAAAATGCTGTGATAATATTTCGCATCAAGATAAACAATTATATTTAATTTTATTTGCCTTTACATATGTCATGCATGATATTGTTGATAAATTATCTATAATTCACAATCTTGGAATCAAGACTGTTTTAGAACCTTTTTAAAACAAACTCAATTGACCCAGTTAAAAGAATCGAGTCAGGACAATATTCCAGCCGTTTTTGAGTGACTTGGTGCGCCATAGCTACTTCGATGTCAATGAACTTTGCCACTCAGCCAAGGGGGTGAAAACACATGACGTCGCGTTTACATAGCGGAATTGGTGTCCCTGTAAATGACGGACAATATTTTCAAAGAAAAGACTTGAACTTCTAGGATTTTTACAGAAAAAAATCTGAAACTGTCCAGTTGAAAGGTGTGAGGAGTGATTTTCTGATATTCTATTTCGTTTCCATTTTTGAGAAACTTTCCTGTTATCGGAGCGAAAACCGATAACTGCAGGATACTGCTATAAACGCTAAAATCAGAAAAGTCATCAAAGTGTGCAACATTGTTAACATCACATGAGATTTCAGCATATTTGGTCTTTGTATTGTTGCTCTATCGGATCGTCATGAGACTCAGCCTACATTCTCTTATTTTCCACTTAAATTTTCCACTTTCCAACTTAAAGGGATTGCATACGTTTGGTAATTTGAGCCTATTGTTTGTTTCAAACCAATATAATTGTATATATATACCATAAAACTAACCTGTGAAAGTTTCAATTCAAAAGGTGGTAGCGTTTGTGAGATTTTGGCGACAAACTAGAGCGGTAATTTCACGCCAGATAACAGTAAGTCAATAGCTGAGAAGCGTTACGGCCATAACGCTTCTCAGATTCATAATTTTTGGAGATAAAAAGTGGCATATTTTTCCATAACCGCGGTACTTCGAATTGAACGTCTCTCAATATGCATTATACTATCCAAAGCAGCTGTACTTCTCACCAAGTAAGTTTTTATTGCCATAAATTTTCAGAGTCATTACCAAACGTATGCAATGCCTTTAAATCGCATCCGCAAATACATAGATAAAAATACTTGTCACCATGCAGTCCGGTCTCTCATCATATCCCGCCTTGATTACTGTAATTCTCTTCTTTACGGTGTAACTCAGAGTGAGATTAACCGGCTCCAGAAACTTCAAAATCGTGCTGCTAGACTTGTCTTTGGAGTCGGCCGCTCCGCGGATGCCGTAAATCTCCTGCAACAACCTCACTGGCTTCCTGTCAAATCGCGTATTCTTTTCAAATTACTCCTAAGTAAGACTTGAAGCTATGCATGGTGGAAGTACTAATAGGAAGGTAGGTTTGCGGTGACACCATGTAATCTCTTCTGTGAGAGTGGGTGGTTCTGAGAAGAACCGGACGTATGATCTCGACGTTCCGAACAGTGTGCTATGCTCGACCTCAAGAGAGTAACAAATTATTCAAGTGTCGACTAGGTGTTGCTCCTTCCTATCTTTCTGATCTACTATCCTCTTTTGTTCCTGGTAGGCAAGGGCTTCGGTCATCAGCTGATACATCTCGTTTAAAGCTACCTACAAAGACATCTAGTACTGGTGACAAAGCTTTTTCCACGGCTGGTCCTAGGGAGTGGAACAAAATTCCTTTACATATCAGAGACGCATCATGTATCTCAGTTTTCAAGAGACTTCTCCAAACTGTCCTCTTTTCACCGTCTCCGTAGCCTTGCGCAGCTGCTCTCTGTTTCTGTTATTACTTGTTTTCTTTCCTGTACAGCGCTCTGATCTTGTTGCTTAAGGCGCTTTATAAATGCCCTTTATTATTATTTATTATTATAATTCCTGGGCAAGCTCCTTCATCATTCTCAGTCATAGATGGACTTGCATGATGGCAACCTCTGCCAAAAGACAAGTACTTCCTGACCGAACTTAAAATATGGGACAAAATTTATTAATGAGTTGCTAAAAATATTCTTCACAAATATTCATTTTTCTATCATTGTGTGTACATGCATTAATTATTATTGAAATACATTTCATTACACAAAAGAGGGGATATAATTGTACAATATTTAAACAATATTTGAGGGGATTCTAAAGATAAATATTTGCCATTTTTTAAAAACCATTTTGGTTGCAAGAGGAAATTCCCATTATTTGGCTTTACATAATGGACAGATCGGGCATGACGCAACGCGCACGCCGCGCGCAATACGGCAGGCATATTTGCATACGCAGGCAGTGCACGTGTTTGGTGAAGTAAGAATGACGTCACAGACGACCATGCGCGTCATTTCACGATTGTGACGTCTCCCAAACTTTTCCCGCTGCCAAGCAATGACACTGCGTCCGCACGCGCGCTCGTATAGCCTATATCAACGCACGACGCCAAACAAACGCTGTCATTTTGTGTTATGCAAAATTCCTATCAGGAGCGACCTTTTTGAGCGGTGATAATCTATTGTTATCTCTCGGAATAATGCGACTTTTCAAAGCCAAAAACCAACCCACTATAACACCTGTGGAAGACCAATCGGACGAGGAAGGACCCGTTAAACCATCTTGCGGGTGTTTCCGACTCTGGAAGCAGCTCTTCTGGAAGCATCGGCCCCGTGTCTCACCGGATGTAAGACCATCAGCATCTGTGGGCATCGGGCGACTGCCTGGCCATCGGCAGTCTACACGGTCCGTGGATCGGATGCCAGATGCTAGCTCGGAGACCGGACAGGGTGACAACCTTGTACCGACCACCGACGACCTCAAGAGCCCATCTCCGGTAGGGAGAGTTCTGATCATTGATGAGAAGAACTATACGATTGAGCAGGAAATAGACCTGATGCTCGATCGGCCCAGCACTCCCTACCTGCGCCTGTTCGGGACGAGGATCCGCCCACCTAGGCCCAGCAAGAAGACTCGGCGGGCTAAGCGCAAGGGAGACAACAAGAGTAGACTCTCGGTGAAGGAGGAATCTCACATCGGGAGCGAGCTCAAAGACTCTCTTGATGAGGTGGATACCACGTCTCGTCAGATGGACGACCTCACTGACGACTTAAAGGTACAGTACACGATTGATAACACACCCAAACAGAAGTGTTCACAGATTATTGTATACCTTTCAGGATTATGAAGATGGTGCCGGTAGAAACATACCCTTAAAATATTTCCGCCTGAAATTGTGTATTATTCAGAAATGAGTAAAACAAAAACCGAAAATAGTTTTGATGGCAGGGTAAGATCAAATCCATTCTTTATGTTTTAAAAGAAAAACGTATATTTTATCTATCTTCTCGTGACTCAGATGTCCGATTGAGCTCATATTATTACAGGTGTGTTATTTCATGTACATGCTGATTAGACAAAGTGTGTGTGTTGTTCTGTGACCTTTACCAATCATGCATTATATCTTTACAGGAAAGCCAGACCACCGGCAACCAATGCTGTGAAGCTCAGTCCAGGTTTGACGACCTGTCCCAGGACCGTCCCGAGAGCGACGATACCTCCCTGGACTTCTTGAGTGATTACGGCAAAGTCAAGGACAGTGACGACTCCGATACTATTTCATGGGCATCACCGACCTCACCCAAGCCACGGCGGTCAGACAAGAACATCGAGTCTCCTCACCGCCCCGTCTTCGTGAGACGTGCTTGGGAGGACTAACCATCTTTGCCCCTTTCAAGTATCGGCAGTCAAGGACATAGGACATTCAGCTTCTTCTTATGGGCAGTCCAGAAGACCCTTTGGCTGGGCCGAGGCCACTGAGCTCCACTCCGTCTTCCAAATACCTCGGTATCTGTCCAGCCAAATCAATAGGCCAAGGACTGAACATTTGAAGAAGCAACAGACCAGACAGTTACTTTCAACCTTTTTATTTTCTTTTGTTTTCGTTAAAAAAGGGAAAACCATTCTGCCTTCGTCGTCATTAAATGGTTATAGACTCCATAGGGCCGGGACTTGACCCAACCATTTATGGTCTTTTTGTCAAGCCCGATTCACCCTTTTGATTCTATACATTTAATTTCAAAGTTCCATCTTAGCAAGGCAGGCTGATTTTGTCTTAAACTTCTCTGCTCCCAGTATTTTTTGTTCCTGTAAAATTGTTTTCTAAAATTTTGTGAGCAGTGATGTTTAAACCTGGAGTGAAAAATCACTTTCCCTTTGACGGCTTTTTCATGGGCAGAGTAATAATTGGTCAATATTAGGGCCGGGAATGCTTAGACTTTTGATAGTCTTTTTATAATTTCCATTTCACCCTCATTGATTCCTACTTCTGCCTATGACTGTATTTCCATCTCCGTCGGGGAGACTGATTTTTTTCTAAAGCTTCAATGCTGTCGTTGTTTTCTTTTTATAATGGTTCAAATAAAACATTCCAGCCGTGTTGCTTAAAATCTTGCTTTCGGTCACTTCTTTATGGCGTCGATCTATTACCCTTGAGTATGAAACCTTGTTAATTTTCTCGTTTAAACGGAACCCAGGAATAACCTTTTTTTTTTAAGTTTCACACGCATTACGCTATCTGATCTATCCCCTTTCCTTCTCTCCAATATAATTTTACTCATTTACACCTCCAATATTATACTGTTGATTGAAATAATAAGAACAGCACAAGATATAAGATTATGGAGATCCATGACCGCCAACGTTCTAGAAGAACAAGGCACTAAAGATAGAGATCATATCGTCCGGTCCTGTGTTTTCACCCGACATGTGTTTTCGCTCCCCAAATTCGACTCCCGTTTACCGCGAGATTCTTTGTGATCAGTATCCCTAAAGTGATGACTACACTCAGGGCTATCTCCAACATTCAGGATGTTGAAAATAAAGTTTCCAGTCGTGAGTGATACTCAAAAGTTAAAAAACTATGTGATTTTGGGTGTATTTTAAGACTAATGTTCAAACGTTTATAAAACACACAATCTGTGGTCAAATATTCCAAACTAAACTGTTGTCTGCTCAAGCAACTTTCATTCTTCAGATGTCAGATGGCAGGTCATGTGACCCTGTTGCGATCTGGGTTTTTATGGCTAGCCAACGAGACAAAAGTGTTAAAGTCTTTCTCTAATCGGAGTGATAGTGTTTTGATTTTCGCCTTTAAATTTTAACTTTGATAAGCTGATGTATCCATGTTTAGACCTCTCATAATGATGCCAGATATTATGAAAAATGCTGTGATAATATTTCGCATCAAGATAAACAATTATATTTAATTTTATTTGCCTTTACATATGTCATGCATGATATTGTTGATAAATTATCTATAATTCACAATCTTGGAATCAAGACTGTTTTAGAACCTTTTTAAAATAAACTCAATTGACCCAGTAAAAAGAATCGAGTCAGGACAATATTCCAGCCGTTTTTGAGTGACTTGGTGCGCCATAGCTACTCCGATGTCAATGAACTTTGCCACTCAGTCAAGGGGGTAAAAACACATGACGTCGCGTTTACAAAGCGAAATTGGTGTCCCTGTAAATGACGGACAATATTTTCAAAGAAAAGACTTCAACTTCGAGGATTTTTACAGATAATAATCTGGAAGTGTCCAGTTGAAAGGTGTGAGGAGTGATTTTCTGATACTCTATTTCGTTTCCATTTTTGGTTGCAAGAGGAAAGCCCCATTATTTGGCTTTACATAATGGACAGATTGGGCATGACGCAACGCGCACGCCGCGCGCAATACGGCATATTTGCATACGCAGGCAGTGCACGTGTTTGGTGAAGTAAGAATGACGTCACAGACGACCATGCGCGTCATTTCACGATTGTGACGTCTCCCAAACTTTTCCCACTGCCAAGCAATGACACTGCGTCCGCACGCTCGCATAGCCTATATCAACGCACGACGCCAAACAAACGCTGTCATTTTGTGTTATGCAAAATTTCTATTAGGAGCGACCTTTTTGAGCGGTGATAATCTTTTGTTATCTCTCGGAATAATGCGACTTTTCAAAGCCAAAAACCAACCCACTATAACACCTGTGGAAGACCAATCGGACGAGGAAGGACCCGTTAAACCATCTTGCGGGTGTTTCCGACTCTGGAAGCAGCTCTTCTGGAAGCATCGGCCCCGTGTCTCACCGGATGTAAGACCATCAGCATCTGTGGGCATCGGGCGACTGCCTGGCCATCGGCAGTCTACACGGTCCGTGGATCGGATGCCAGATGCTAGCTCGGAGACCGGACAGGGTGACAACCTTGTACCGACCACCGACGACCTCAAGAGCCCATCTCCGGTAGGGAGAGTTCTGATCAAAATTCGACTCCCGTTTACCGCGAGATCGTGCGAGATTCTTCGTGATCAGTATCCCTTAAGTGACGACTACACTCAGGGCTATCTCCAACATATAGGATGTTGAAAATAAAGTTTCCAGTCGCGAGTGATACTCAAAAGTTAAAAAACTATGTGATTTTGGGTGTATATTACTAATGCATTTTAAGGCTAATGTTCAAACGTTTATAAAAGACACAATCTGTGGTCAAATATTCCAAACTAAACTGTTGTCTGCTCAAGCAACTTCCATTCTTCCGATGTCAGATGGCAGGTCATGTGACCCTGTTGCGATCTGGGTTTTTATGGCGTGCCAACGACACAAAAGTGTTAAAGTCTTTCTCTAATCGGAGTGATAGTGTTTTGATTTTCTCCTTTAAATTTTAACTTTGATAAGCTGATGTAACCATGTTTAGGCCTCTCATAATGATGCCAGATATTATGAAAAATGCTGTGATAATATTTCGCTTCAAGATGAACAATTAGATTTACTTTTATTTGCCTTTACATATGTCATGCATGATATTGTTGATAAATTATCTATAATTCACAATCTTGGAATCAAGAATGTTTAAGAACCTTTAAAAAAAAAAACTCAATTGACCCAGTAAAAAGAATCGAGTCAGGACAATATTCCAGCCGTTTTTTAGTGACTTGGTGCGCCATAGCTACTCCGATGTCGATGAACTTTGCCACTCAGCCAAGGGGGTGAAAACACATGACGTCAAGTTTACATAGCGGAATTGGTGTCCCTGTAAATGACGGACAATATTTTCAAAGAAAAGACTTGAACTTCGAGGATTTTTACAGATAATTATCTGGAAGTTTCCAGTTGAAAGGTGTGAGGAGTGATTTTCTGATATTCTATTTCGTTTCCATTTTTGAGAAACTTTCCTGTTATCGGAGCGAAAACCGATAACTGCAGGATACTGCTATAAACGCTATAATCAGAAAAGTCAACAAACTGTGTAACATTGTTAACATCACATGAGATTTCAGCATATTTCCTGGGCAAGTTCCTCCATCATTGTCAGTCATAGATGGACTTGCATGATGGCAACCTCTGCCAAAAGACAAGTATTTCCTGACCGAACTTATAATATGGGACACAATTAATGAGTTGCGAAAAATATTCTTCACAAATATTCATTTTTCTATCATTGTGTACAGGCATTAATTATTATTGAAATACATTTCATTACACAAAAGAGGGGATATAATTATACAATATTTAAACAAGTGTTTGAGGGGATGTTAAAGGATAAATAGTTGCCATTTAAAAAAAAACAAATTGGTTGCAAGAGGAAACCCCTTTATTTGGCTTTACATAATGGACAGATCAGGCAAGACGCAACGCGCACGCCGCGCGCAATACGGCATATTTGCATACGCAGGCAGTGTACGTGTTTGGTGGAGAAAGGATGACGTCACAGACGACCATGCGCGTCATTTCACGATTGTGACGTCTCCCAAACTTTTCCCGCTGCCAAGCAATGACACTGCGTCCGCACGCTCGCATAGCCTATATCAACGCACGACGCCAAACAAACACTGTCATTTTGTGTTATGCAAAATTCCTATCAGGAGCGACCTTTTTGAGCGGTGATAATCTGTTGTTATCTCTCGGAATAATGCGACTTTTCAAAGCCAAAAACCAACCCACTATAACACCTGTGGAAGACCAATCGGACGAGGAAGGACCCGTTAAACCATCTTGCGGGTGTTTCCGACTCTGGAAGCAGCTCTTCTGGAAGCATCGGCCCCGTGTCTCACCGGATGTAAGACCATCAGCATCTGTGGGCATCGGGCGACTGCCTGGCCATCGGCAGTCTACACGGTCCGTGGATCGGATGCCAGATGCTAGATCGGAGACCGGACAGGGTGAAAACCATGTACCGACCACCGACGACCTCAAGAGCCCATCTCCGGTAGGGAGAGTTCTGATCATTGATGAGAAGAACTGTACGATTGAGCAGGAAATAGACCTGATGCTCGATCGGCCCTGCACTCCCTACCTGCGCCTGTTCGGGACGAGGATCCGCCCACCTAGGCCCCGCAAGAAGACTCGGCGGGCTAAGCGCAAGGGAGACAAGAGTAGACTCTCGGTGAAGGAGGAATCTCACATCGGGAGCGAGCTCAAAGACTCTCTTGCTGAGGTGAATACCACGTCTCGTCAGATGGACGACCTCACTGACGACTTAAAGGTACATTGTACAGTACAGGATTGATAACACACCCAAACAGAAATGTTCCCAGATTATTGTATACCTTTCAGGATTATGAAGATGGTGCTGGTAGAAACATACCGTTCAAATATTTCCGCCTGAAATTGTGTATTATTCAGAAATGAGTAAAACAAAGACCGAGAACAGTTTTGATCTCAGGGTAAGATCAAAACCATTCTTTATGTTTTAGAAGAAAAACGTATATTTTATCTATCTTCTTTGACTCAGATGTCCGATTGAGCTCAAATTATTACAGGTGTGTTATTTCATGTAGATGCTGATTAGACAAAGTGTGAGTGCTGTTCTGTGACCTTTACCAATAATACATTATATCTTTAAAGGAAAGCCAGACCACCGGCAACCAATGCTGTGAAGCTCAGTCCAGGTTTGACGACCTGTCCCAGGACCGTCCCGAGAGCGACGATACCTCCCTGGACTTCTTGAGTGATTACGGCAAAGTCAAGGACAGTGACGACTCTGATACTATTTCATGGGCATCACCGACCTCACCCAAGCCACGGCGGTCAGACAAGAACATCGAGTCTCCTCACCGCCCCGTCTTCGTGAGACGTGCTTGGGAGGACTAACCATCTTTGCCCCTTACAAGTATCGGCAGTCAAGGACAGAGGACATTCAGCTTCTTCTTATGGGCAGTCCAGAAGACCCTTTGGCTGGGCCGAGGCCACTGAGCTCCACTCCGTCTTCCAAATACCTCGGCATCTTTCCAGCCAAATCAATAGGCCAAGGACTGAACATTTGAAGAAGCAACAGACCAGACAATTACTTTCAACCTTTTTATTTTCTTTTGTTTTCGTAAAAAAAGGGGAAACCATTCTGCCTTCGTCGTCATTAAATGGTAGACTCCATAGGGCCGGGACTTGACCCAACCATTTATGGTCTTTTTGTCAAGTCCGATTCACCCTTTTGATTCTGTACATTTAATTTCAAAGTTCCATCCTAGCAAGGCAGGCTGATTTTCTCTTAAACTTCTCTGCTTTCAGTATTTTTTGTTCCTGTAAAATTGTTTTCTAAAAATTATGTGAGCAGTGATGTTTAAACCTGGAGTGAAAAATCATTTTCCCTTTGGACGGCTTTTTTCATGGGCAGAGTAATAATTGGTCAATATTAGGGCCGGGAATGCTTAGACTTTTGATAGTCTTTGTATCATTTCTATTTCACCCCATTGATTCCTTCTTCTGCTTATGACTGTATTTCCATCTCTGTCGGGGAGACTTATTTTTTTTCTCAAGCTTCACTGCTGTCGTTGTTTTCTTTCTATAATGGTTCAAATAAAACATTCCAGCTGTGTTGCTTAAAATCTTGCTTTCGGTCACTTCTTTATGGCGTTGATCTATTCCCCTTGAGCATGACACCCTGTTAATTTTTCTCGTTTAAACGGAAACCAGGAATAACCTTGTTTGAAGTTTCACACGCATCACGCTGATCTATCCCCTTCCCCCTCTCTACAATATATTGTACTCATTTACACATCCAATATTATACTGTTAATTGAAATAATAAGATCAGCACAAGATATAAGATTAGGGAGATCCATGACCGCCAACGTTCTAGAAGAACAAGGCACTAAAGATAGAGATCATACTGCTATAAACGCTAAAATCAGAAAAAGTCATCAAACTGTGCAACATTGTTAACATCACATGAGATTTCAGCATATTTGGTCTTTGTATTGCTGCTCTATCGGATCGTCATGAGACTCAGCCTACATTCTCTTAATTTCCACTTACGCAACTTAAATCGCATCCGCAAATACATAGATCAAAATACTTGTCACCATGCAGTCCGGTCTCTCATCATATCCCGCCTTGATTACTGTAATTCTCTTCTTACGGTGTAACTCAGAGTGAGATTAATCGGCTCCAGAAACTCCAAAATCGTGCTGCTAAACTTGTCTTTGGAGTCGGCCGCTCCTCGGATGCCGTAAATCTCCTGCAACAACTTCACTGGCTTCCTGTCAAATCGCGTATTCTTTTCAAATTACTCCTAAGTAAGACTTGAAGCTATGCATGGTGGAAGTACTAAAAGGAAGGTAGGTCTGCGGTGACACCATGTAATCTCTTCTGTGAGAGTGGGTGGTTCTGAGAAGAACCGTACGTATGATCTCGACGTTCCGAACAGTGTGCTATGTTCGTCCTCAGGAGAGTAACAAATTCTTCAAGTGTCGACTAGGTGTTGCTCCTTCCTATCTTTTTGATCTACCATCCTCTTTAGTTCCTGGTAGGCAAGAGCTTCGGTCATCAGCTGATACATCCCGTTTAAAGCTACCTGCAAAGACATCTAGTACTGGTGACAAAGCTTTTTCCACGGCTGGTCCAATAGGGAGTGGAACAAAATTCCTTTACATATCAGGGACACCTCATCTATCTCAGTTTTCAAGAGACTTCTCAAAATTTTCCTCTTTTCTCCGTCTCCGTAGCCCTGCGCGGCTGCTCTCTGTTTCTGTTATTACTTGTTAAGTTTCCTGTACAGCACTTTGATCTTGCTAAAGGCGCTATATAAATGCCCTTTATTATTATTTATTATTATTATTCCTGGGCAAGCTCCTTCATCATTCTTAGTCATAGATGGACATGCATGATGGCAACCTCTGCCAAAAGACAAGTATTTCCTGACCGAACTTATATTATGGGACACAATTTATTAATGAGTTGCTAAAAATATTCTTCACAAATATTCTTTTTTTTATCATTGTGTACATGCATTAATTATTATTGAAATACATTTCATTACACAAAAGAGGGGATATAATTATACAATATTTAAACAATGTTTGAGGGGACGCTAAAGGATAAATAGTTGTCATTTTTTTAAAACCATTTTGGTTGCAAGAGGAAAGCCCCATTATTTGGCTTTTGGACAGATCGGGCATGACGCAACGCGCACGCCGCGCGCAATACGGCATATTTGCATACGCAGGCAGTGCACGTGTTTGGTGAAGTAAGAATGACGTCACAGACGACCATGCGCGTCATTTCACGATTGTGACGTCTCCCAAACTTTTCCCGCTGCCAAGCAATGACACTGCGTCCGCACGCTCGCATAGCCTATATCAACGCACGACGCCAAACAAACGCTGTCATTTTGTGTTATGCAAAATTCCTATCAGGAGCGACCTTTTTGAGCGGTGATAATCTTTTGTTATCTCTCGGAATAATGCGACTTTTCAAAGCCAAAAACCAACCCACTATAACACCTGTGGAAGACCAATCGGACGAGGAAGGACCCGTTAAACCATCTTGCGGGTGTTTCCGACTCTGGAAGCAGCTCTTCTGGAAGCATCGGCCCCGTGTCTCACCGGATGTAAGACCATCAGCATCTGTGGGCATCGGGCAACTGCCTTGCCATCGGCAGTCTACACGGTCCGTGGATCGGATGCCAGATGCTAGCTCGGAGACCGGACAGGGTGACAACCTTGTACCGACCACCGACGACCTCAAGAGCCCATCTCCGGTAGGGAGAGTTCTGATCATTGATGAGAAGAACTGTACGATTGAGCAGGAAATAGACCTGATGCTTGATCGGCCCAGCACTCCCTACCTGCGCCTGTTCGGGACGAGGATCCGCCCACCTAGGCCCAGCAAGAAGACTCGGCGGGCTAAGCGCAAGGGAGACAAGAGTAGACTCTCGGTGAAGGAGGAATCTCACATCGGGAGCGAGCTCAAAGACTCTCTTGATGAGGTGGATACCACGTCTCGTCAGATGGACGACCTCACTGACGACTTAAAGGTATAGTACAGGATTGATAACACACCCAAACAGAAGTGTTCACAGATTATTGTATACCTTTCAGGATTATGAAGATGGTGCCGGTAGAAACATACCCTTAAAATATTTCCGCCTGAAATTGTGTATTATTCAGAAATGAGTAAAACAAAGACCGAAAATAGTTTTGATCTCAGGGTAAGATCAAAACCATTCTTTATGTTTTAGAAGAAAAACGTATATTTTATCTATCTTCTCGTGACTCAGATGTCCGATTGAGCTCAAATTATTACAGGTGTGTAATTTCATGTACATGCTGATTAGACAAAGTGTGAGTGCTGTTCTGTGACCTTTACCATTCATACATTATATCTTTAAAGGAAAGCCAGACCAACGGCAACCAATGCTGTGAAGCTCAGTCCAGGTTTGACGACCTGTCCCAGGACCGTCCCGAGAGCGACGATACCTCCCTGGACTTCTTGAGTGATTACGGCAAAGTCAAGGACAGTGACGACTCCGATACTATTTCATGGGCATCACCGACCTCACCCAAGCAACGGCGGTCAGACAAGAACATCGAGTCTCCTCACCGCCCCGTCTTCGTGAGACGTGCTTGGGAGGACTAACCATCTTTGCCCCTTTCAAGTATCGGCATTCAAGGACAGAGGACATTCAGCTTCTTCTTATGGGCAGTCCAGAAGACCCTTTGGCTGGGCCGAGGCCACTGAGCTCCACTCCGTCTTCCAAATACCTTGGTATCTTTCCAGCCAAATCAATAGGTCAAGGACTGAACATTTGAAGAAGCAACAGACCAGACAATTACTTAAAACATTTTTATTTTCTTTCTTTTTTTATTTTATTTTGTTTTCATAAAAAAAGGGAAAACCATTCTGCCTTCGTCGTCATTAAATGGTAGACTCCATAGGGCCAGGACTTGACCCAACCATTAATGGTCTTTTTGTCAAGTCCGATTCACCCTTTTGATTCTATACATTTAATTTCAAAGTTCCATCTTTGTAAGGCAGACTGATTTTCTCTTGAACTTCTCTGCTTTCAGTATTTTTTGTTCCTGTAAAATTGTTTTCTTAAAATTATGTGAGCAGTGATGTTTAAACCTGGAGTGAAAAATCACTTTCCCTTTGACTGCTTTTTTATGGGCAGAGTAATAATTGGTCAATATTAGGGCCGGGAATTCTTAGACTTGTGATAGTCTTTCTATAATTTCCATTTCACCCTCATTGATTTCTACTTCAGCCTATGACTGTATTTCCATCTCTGTCGGGGAAACTGAATTTTTTTCTCAAGCTTCACTGCTGTCGTTGTTTTCTTTCTATAATGGTTCAAATAAAACATTCCAGCTGTGTTGCTTAAAATCTTTTGATTCGGTCACTTCTTTATGGCGTCGATCTATTCCCCTTGAGCCTTACACCCTTTGTTAATCTTCTCGTTTAAACGAAAAGCAGGAAAAGCTTTCCTTGTTCCACACACATCACGCTATCTGAACATAGCCCGTTTCCATCTCCCATATGTTCCCACTCCTGTACTCCTCCAATATTATACAGTTATTATAAACGCTAAAACCAGACAAGTCGTCAAACTGTGCAACACACGAGATTTCAGCATCTAATTTAACTCCCGTAGGGTTTATACGAGTCTGTACTCTTTATTGCCATGATTTCTCGTTGAAGTTATTTAAGTGTTTACTTCATCATGTTTATTCTTGTGATTGTCATAATGTTATATTTACACAATGTTACTTGACCCAGAGTAAGCCTGTCCATCTGCCAAAGGTGCATGCCCAGAAGGATTTTCCTGTGGTCCGAGACAGTTTGGCCACTCAGGACCTAAAAAGATTCTAGCGTCTCCAGGACACACCTAATCCTCGGGTATCCAAGGAGGGAGTGATGTTGCTTATTGGTCAAGATGTCCATCATTTACTTGCTCCACTCGAGGTGAAGCGGGGCATCCAGGTTGAACCCTACATGCTGTGCGGACAGTCCTTGGATTGGACAATAAATGGTCCATTGTCTGATGGAACTCCTCCAAGTGCTTCATCACACTTCGTCCAAGGGGACATCGAATCTCAGGTAGAGAGATTTTGGAAGTTGGATGGCGCTAGAGTCAAGAGTCAAGAAGGCAGTTAAGATATGGAATGACTCCGTACAGCTTCTTGATGGGAACTATCAATGGTGCGTTGGGACACTGAATGTGACCAGATTGGAGTCAATATCAAGGCAAAGCATGGATGTCACACCTAGAGAGTTGTCCTGAGTATTCTGAGTTCTGTGTACGATCCTCTCGGCTTTGTTTGTCCATATGTTCTCAGAGCCAAGGTAATTTTCCAGAATGAGTGCACAAAAGCTTGCAAGGGCTGGGACGAGTCTTTAGAAGCCAGCACGCAGACCCAGTGGATGAGGTGGCCAGATGAACTTCTATCACTGATCACTCACTGAGTACACTCATCTACGTCGGTGAAGGGCAAGCCTAATTTGCAAGTTGGACCAGTTCGTAATTGACTGGTGTCTGGTTCCAGGTGATTTCGGAGTTGTCAGTGAATGACGTCTACATCACTTTCCGATGCCTCAAAGGATGCCTTTGGCAGTGTGTCTTACGCCCGCTTCGTCAATATTGATGGTGATGTCCATTGTAGCTTTCTGGTTGCCAAATCACGACTTGCACCGTTGAAAACCATGTCAATACCAAGGCTTGAAGGATGGATCAGATGCTGAGAAGGGAGCTGAGACTTGAGGTGCAAAGTTTAACCTTAGGTCCGACAGTACATCACTGGTTCTCCAGTACATCAGTAACCAGTCCAAGCGGTTCCAAACCTTTGTCGCCAACAGAGTAGCCGTAATCCATGATGGGTCAATTGCCAGTCAGTGGAGGCATGTCGGAATAGACCTGAATCTTGCTGATGCTGCATCAAGGGGACTTGCCGCCCATGTATGCTTGGCACTTAAGGTAGACTGGAAAACAGGTCCATCATTTGTGTGGGATACCGATAACAGTTGGCCTTCGACTCCAAAGGTTCCTTGCCTGAAGGAATCGGACAAAGAAGTGAAGAATGAAGCCAAATCCATTGCTGTTTGTGCTGATCTCGACCAGGTCGACCCTGTTGATAAGCTGATCAACATGTACTCTTCTTTGTATCGCCTGAGAAAGGCAGTCGCGTGGATCCTCCGCTTCAAGAGATGGTTGCAGCATCACAGACCCAAGAACCTTTATGCCGATGGTAGAGGGCACTAGAAGTTGACTGTGGTTGAGCTACAGGATGCTGAGCTGGTCATCATTAGGAGTGTGCAGAGAAGGCACTACAAAGATGAGTTCAAGGATTTGTCAGCATCAGAGGCTTCAGTGAAGAGACGGATTCCCGTGTACAGTTTCGAGCCCTACATTGCTGATGACGGAGTTTTGAGGGTAGGTGGTCGACTGAAACGTGCTCAAGTTGAATCCTCTCGCAATGTTTCAGTTATACTGCCTCGTGATTGTCACTTTGCCACTTTGATTGTTCGTCATGCGCACGAATCCCTGCCAGGTCATTCGGGCAAAGAGCATGTGCTTTCTATGATAAGACGGCAGTACTGGATTATCAAGGCGAAACCCCTGATCAACCACATACTAAAAGAGTGTGTGATGAGTAGAAGGCTGCGGGATTGTCCGGTGTACAGCGCATGGCTGGTCTGCCTGCCTTCAGAGTCACTCCAGGCAAACCACCGTTCACAGATGTAGGTATTGACTGTTTCGGGCCTTTCCAAATCAATTAGTGAGGAAGGAGCAAAGAGAAGAGATACGGGTGCATCTTCACTGGTATGTCGGTCAGAGCCATCCACCTGGAGAAGCTGCACTCTCTGGTTACTGATTCGTTTCTCAACGCCTTCCTGCGGTTTGCGGCTAGACGAGGAACCCCCGAGAAGGTGTACTCCGACAACGGAACTAACTTCGTTGGAGGAGAGAAGGAGCTTACGGTGTAGCTATTGAACGCCTGCAGGAGAGCAGACAGGCTGGGCGTTTCTTCCTCGACAGGAAGATTGAGTGGCAGTTCAACCCCCACCCCGGCGGCTTCACACATGGGTGGTGTCTGGGAGCGCCAGATTCGTACCTGCCGGAGGATTCTAAGTTCCCTTCTGCGTGATCAGGTGCTTGACGACTAGAGGCTTGACACTTTGTTCTGCGAAGTGAAGTTTATCGTGAATGATAGACCCATCACAGCGGTTTCCGATGACCCGAGAGACCTCAAATCCCTCACGCCGAATCACCTGCAAAAGCTTGGGCACGGCTATCCAGTTCCACGCCATGACTTGAAGGCTAACAACCAGTATGGGAAGCGGTGGAAGCATGTACAGTTCTTGGTGGAGCAGTTCTGGGGGCGGTGGAATTTGCTGAGTATCTCCCCACTCTTCAACGCCGACAACGTTGGATCCAGCCTCAACCCAACTGCTGATCAGAGATGACAACTTACCCAGGAGTCGGTGGCCCCTATAGCGAGGATCTCAAAGATCTTTCCTGGTGCAGATGGCCTAGTTACGAGTGTAGAACTGGGGAAAGCCGGTGGGAGTCTTGTCAGGCCAATTACAAAGATGTGCCTCCTGGAGGGAGCAAAATGTTAGAAGTTTCTTGGTTGACCAAAACCTCTTTCCGACTTGTATAGAATTGGATCATTATACCCCTGGGTTCTGCTTGGAGGTTCACTATTTCTGGGGCCGATTTCATAAAGCTCTGCGACGCGTCGCAACTCGATTTGCGACGCGTCCTAGCTGCGACGCGTCGCATCTATGCGATGAGTCCATAGAGTATTAACTCTACGACGCGTCTTAAGTTTTATGAAATCGGCCCCTGGACACTTAAAGTTAAGCTTAAAGGTGCAGGCTCGTCGATGCTCGACGGACAAAATTCGTGCCACGAAAAGTCACCTTTGCCCTTGCGGTTGCCAGCTCTTACAATCCCGGAGGGCGAGCGCCAGCCGGTCTAATAATAGCCCTGTACGTGCGTATACACTATGCGTGCGTGCCAGTATGCATTGTATTATTGTAGACGATTGATATTGCAGGACGACGCGATGGTTATGAAGTGGAGACATCCATGCCTGTACACCCACCCGTTGTGGTATCTGCCCTCGAATTGTGTGCGCACGGTTGTGGGATATTTCAGGGAGCAAGAAAAAATCACTCCGTTTGATAGATCTTAAAACAATTCATTAAATTTTCCATGCTGGCACGTCAACATCCCCGCAGTTTTTGTGAAAAAAAAATCGATTCAAATTTACCGATTGAAATCAGACCTAAAAGTAACCAACCACCAAGTCGGTACAGCCATGGAGGGTACAGCCACCGCCAAAGAGCAGCAGCAACATATGCCACATTGACGAATTGCAGGAACAATATCCCAAAGTATTCGTTATAACCCGACTTGTATGAAAAAAAATACAGCATTGTCTAATTCCTTGCAGGCCTATATTTTATTTGATATAGGGACTAATTTACCAAGTTTACCAAATTTATAAGATGAGTTTCACTTGCATTATACGAGCCCCCACGTTGATATTTAGGCCTACGTCGTTATGGTCATTTTTGTAGAAAGTGAGGTTTATAATAATAGTATAATTAGAAGATAAATACAAGCTGATACACTAGATACAGAGACTTGAAACTAAAAGTCACTTCTCATAAAATGAACTGTTTTTTTTTACTGATAGCATTGAATATACAGTTCATGTACTGTAGTTGTATACATGTACACGTACATGCACAGCACGCACTGTACATGTACATAATACACAAAACGAATGTCGCCTGGCGACTGTGGCGCTCTACGCGCACAGAGATTGGCCGAGCGCTGTGCGTATCTAGGTAAACAGTAAACAGTATCTAGGTAAACAGTACGCGTAATGGTCAAATTAGAGGGATGTATTTGAATGACGCGGGCCCTGTCATGTCCGCGAACTTGACGAAGTGATTCACTATGCACACAATGTTTTGTTTACAAAGTATTCTTCAGCGGATTGATAGAAAGACGAGTCAAAGCTTGTTTCACTATTACAATCATGTATACATGTACAGTATATGGTACCAATTCACGTACACCTCACATAACCAGTTCAGCATGAATACGCACCGTGACAAACGTCAGATTTTGAGAGATTTTCCTTAGGCCTAAATTTCGTAAAATAAGATAGAAACAAACCTCAAAGACGTTCTAGAAAACCTAATTTTTTCCCAATTTCCTTAAATTTCTTTAACATAATTGGCAACACAGTAAATCGATCTTTGATACTTTTACTATCCAAAAATACAAAAAAAGCAAAAATCGATGTTGGAGTAATTTTTGCCGATTCGGCAACTTGAGACGCCGATTACGCGATATCGACAAATGGGGGAATTCATTTCGCTCCATTCACGGTGTCACTTGTCATTCAAAACCCTGTGCATTCCATAAACCCCAGTAAAGTTCAAGACTTTGAGTTTTTGTGGAAAAACATCAGCATTAGTAAAATAATAGTAATTTATGTCAAACTCGCACATGTAACAGATTCCCCTAGCATATGGGGTTGGGTTAGGCTCTGCCTACAGATCCGTACATGTATTTTTATACACTCCGAGTGCATGTACGCACTGCTACACGTGTGTCACGTTAACAGGGGGTGTAACGAGCCTTCCTAGAACAGCATAACAACATCGATAAAGCTACAGAGGGCGCTATTGTAAAAGTTGCTCTATTTTTCGACGAGCCTGCGCCTTTAAGTTACTTGTTTATTATTGTAAATGTGCGTTTGATCACTGTCACATTTAGGAGCCGGAATGTTACGCATGCTTTCAATTTGTGCTGTTGTACTCTTTGTTTCATGACACCCGGGTACAGTTTTGGCAGGGTGCATTATGTATGGCCGCACCCACGTGGTCTATTCTGGGTTCTTTAAGGTTTCAGGAGCGTTGTCTGTGTAATTGAGGGGGGTCACCAGCCGCTTTGGCCGTGTTTTTGTGACCGGAGTTCACCATTGTTTTGAGATGTGAAAGTTACAGAGTTTACATTATTTGCTCGACGTCATCTCTGCTTGTTTGCCGTCTTGCGGCCTACGCTCTAACATAGTCGTAAGTTTACTTGTTTACTTATTGTTTCGTGTATTTTCTTCTGTATTTAGTGGAAAGCTACAATATGTATTTCTTGCGCATATGTTTTGATGGATTCGTGTAACTTTTGCAAGCTAACATGAATACCAAATCCACTTGTGGACCGAGCCGGACTTAAACCTGGGGCCGATTTCACTAACGTTTTGCGATCATCGCTAGGCCCAAATCCATCGCTAAACGTAAAATTCCTACACAAAGTAGCGATCAATTTTCCGTTTAGCGATGGATTTGGGCTTAACGATGATCGCAAAGCGTTAGTGAAATCGGCCCCAGGTCCACAGAGGTGAAAGACGAGGAAAGAACCGCTACGCCAACCTGACTCCCGACCTGTTGGGCTTTGGGTGTAATTTTTCCTGACTCCCGTAGGGTTTATACGAGTTCATTCTGTTCTCTTTATTGCCATGATTTCTCGTTGAAGTTATTAAGTGTGTACTTCATCATGTTTATTCTTGTGATTGTCATTATGTTAAGGTTATATGATCATTATGTGATATTCACACAATTACTTGATTTGGTTAATTGCAGATTAAACCTATAATTTCACGAGTCAGTTGTGTGGAAAGTGTCTGTGACTTGAGAGTGTTTTGTTGGCCAAGTTGCAAACATGACAGCAGGATTCCATTGCACTACTCGCCACAGCCTATTATTATGCTAATACAATTTCAATTATAGTGCTTACCGAATAAGAGGCAAAGAAGAAATGAATTCAATGCATTTGTACCTGTAAACCTTGCATTTCTTCGAATGAAGTCACAAAGACATGCATATTCATCACTGTACGCATACAGGCTTACGCGAGCCCTTTTGTGGTACTAAACCACAGTATACATTCATATGTAAAGTGCATTCCTGTGGAAGCACAAGCTATACAAACCTTTGCTGAAGCCTGCGCGTGAAGTCCAATAATTAGGCTTATTATATTGAACCTAGCTTATGGCTCGCACACACTGAGCAGCACCGGGAGATGCATGCTTACTCTATGAAAACGAAACATACACTACACTGTACACTGAAGAGATGAGCCATTCATACTATCTCACGTAATGCCGTGGTGAAGTTTAATGCAGGCGCGGTTCTGGGGTGGGGGGGGGGGGGGGGGGAGCTGTAGCAATTGCAATTGCAAAAAGAAAATTGATTGAAAATACTGGATTTCTTAAGTTATTAAAGGTAGTATCATACTTTGGTAAGAAACCAAAACAGAAATGTTTACAGACTTTTTTACGTATAACTTACAGGGTATGAAGATGGTGGTGGTAGAAACATACCGTTAAAATGTTTCCGCCTGAAATAGTGTACTTATCCAAAAAATTAGTAAAACAACGACCGAATATCTTTTAGATCTTTTAAAAGATCAAAAATAAAAGAGAAAAGACTTAAAGAGGATCTTCAACACTCAACAAACCTCGCTTTATTTGTTAGAACTATAATCATTATATTACTTGACATGAGAAAAAAAAATTTTATCTCACACTGAACACAGAAAGAGAGTCTTTTTGATGATTTTTCTCTCAACATGCTCAACCCGCAAGCTAACCCAACATTGAAACTGTCTGAATTTCGTCAATGGGGGCAGCAGACATTTCATGAAAAGGCTCCGTAATATGACGTCATGAGCTATTCATTTAATGAAAAACTGGTATTTCAGAAATATGTATATTCATCATGGACACAATATAAAGACGAGTATTAATTTTCCAAATGACCTGTGTGTGTATGCCGTTATTAACATCCCTATTATTCTCTCCTAGATACAAGTCTCTATCAGGCCCGCACGATGCTCCAATCACTGCCTGTATAGTCTTTCCTCGTGCTCTTTGATTTTAATTTGACTTGAGGACAAGACTAAATGCACATGTACAACCGTAACGGTAATGCCGGTCGATATATAATAATAATAATTTATATTCACGCTTTGTCATCATGCAGTCGGCATGCATCACCATGCAGCCAGAGAAATGCATACGTATATCCCATTGTAAGCTTGCTGAATAGTCCATTCAATTCAACCCAATTCTTTATTTGTTTGTCACGCTTAAAACGACGGGGTATGGCTTTAGCCTATTTACTGCAAAATGTGAATATAAATTTGATAAAAATAGGTACACTAAGCATTAATAACAGCAACACTATACATGTACAACAAAATTATTTTACAACAATCTATACATGCACACGCATCTGGATCCAGACAATATCAACTACCAATGTATAACACTTTCCACATGGATTCCGACAATGAAAATTCATTGAATGCAGGTTGAAGTTCAAGGCATTTTCTCTTTGACGTGATCCGAATGCCTTTCGTATAAATATCCATTATTTGCATATTGGTTATAATGCGCATGGCCATTGAGAGCATGGAATATCTGGTTCACTGCATGCATCGCGGTAGTATATACAAAGATGAATGTATATTTTTTGTGGATGAGGACAGTTTATTTTTACTTGTACTGTCGGCCGTTGGGAAGGCTTGATTCAATAACAAGTCAGTCATGATGAGAGTGCTTGCTGTATTGCTGGTATTTAACATGAACATCAATTGTGTCTAACCGTATCATTATCTTGCACGCGTGCTTCATATCTAGGCCTACTGCTCCATATACCCTGCTGTAGTCAGTCAACATGGACGAGGACCTATTGTAAGTATACATGTAGATGTATATGGATTGTCATGTAAGACCAGTATAAATGGCAGGATACTTATGTTGGAGATGTTGCATCGATTTAAGTGAAGTAGGCCTTCATTAATTAGTGCGCAGCGATGAATGATGATAATATAATATTCATAAATGATAAAACCAGGTCATAAATTAGTGACAATTACTCGTTGTTTTATTGAATGCGGCGGTAGCTAGGTCTATGTTCATTAAAGTCAGTGCATTGTGACAATGGCTCTGGGTGAATTAAAGAACACGAATATTCCGAAAATAAACAGTGAACGTCAGTGAGGCCTACTTCATGGGAATATATAACGTGGGCGAATTTGGAACAGACTGGTTGGAATGACCATAGAGGTAGGATCTGTCCGTAGCTCTATGGAATGACGAGTAATTAAAGGGGGCATAATACGATTTGCAAAGATGTGCGTTTTGGCTGAATTTGGTGCTTAAACAGAAGTGAAGGTCTTAAACTGCCTTACAGCTAGACGTTGTTTCATGTACATGTTTACGCTTTGTTAATCTGGATAGGAGAAATACGGCCGAAATACCCCCCCCCCCCCTCAAAATCCTTCACGGTTACACCACGCTTTCGAAATGCTAAAATTTTAAAAGACACCAAATCTTCATTTCTTTAAAAAAAAAAACAGCATCTGATGAACCAAGATTTCCCATGGTGATTGTTAGCACTGTTTACGAACTGTTGAGTCCATCCAGCTGTCTCAAACTCAATATTTCTTTTGGATTCCTTGCAAATGCTATATATTGCTGCCTTTAATGCCAGGTTGGTGAGAAATAACCTAGCATTTGGACGCTGTTTCTTTACCACAAGATATGCAATGACATGATTCAGAGTGCTTTCAAGGAGGTCAAGAAACAAATATCACAATATTGTGATGCCAGCTAGGGGAACATTTCATAGAGCTCCTTAAGAACAAAAAACCTTAGTAAATGAAATAAGTATGGCAGCCTAAACAAGTATTGTGAATGTTAAACACAACAATGGCCAAATACAAACCAAAAGTAGTACACATCACATGAACATTTGGTTGGTAATCCTGTTTGACCAAGGAGGACTTTCCACGCTTAAGCAAATTTTGTGCTTAAGCAGCTCTGTGAAATTGGGCCCTGGTAGGTAGTTCCCGCCTCAAGAACAAGAGGCTACGCCATTTGCCAGTCAGTCGGGATAGAGTAATGAGGTGACATGGCTCTGAAAAATGCACATCATCAACGACGATGAAAATTGACAACTCCTTTTACCATTTCCCAGCCGCGTCAATCTGACAGCCTGTGGGGAGTCTGCAATCCAACTGAAATATTGGGTGGAATACGGTCTCATACCAGCCGTGAGTATAACTACGGAGTCCCTCTTGTTATAATGAGCCGGAAGCTGGTTGGGAATGTGGAGAAGGGCTTAATAGGGGCCTGATCTTCGAACACCACGAACGGGATACCCAAGTTTAGCATAGGCTATTTATGCTTCTTTTAATAGTTGTGGTGATGGGAGCCATACAGTTTCTGGGGTGGGATGCTGAGGGACTACCGTCTTAAATAGTATGTATTATTGAGTATTATAGTATCATACTTTGGTAGCATACATAAACATAAATCTTCACAGATTTACCTATAACTTACAGCGTACATGTATAATGATGGTGATGGTAGAATGGGGCTGATATTTTCACAGATGACTGTTACTTTATCTTCCGTGATATTTGTGCCCATGAATCTGTATTTAAAAAAAAAACGCATTCAGTATTAACACGCATGTCCAGTTTTTCATGTGTTTCATGGGGTTGTTTACATTCTGTCTGGGTAAATTGAATTGAATTTGTTTGGTGCCGACACCATGTAGTCTGCACTGTATGTGTAGTTTTTGAGTCACTCTCAACACAACACATAATTATTGAATTCAAAGTTAACGGACCGTGCGAATTGTATTGTTATTTTTGTTAACCTTCACTTTTTTTTTACAATCTACAGACTTTTGTTATCATACTATTTTCATTCTTGCAACCGAGAGTTCGTCTGTGGCCAAATTGCTTTCACATGAGGCCCAGTATTCCAAGGTGAGATGTGACTTGTTGGTGGCAATATCATTGGGATTTCTTTTCATTATTATTTCTCAGTTATTGAGTTCTTATCAGTTATTGTTATTTAAATACAAGCAACATATTTGTTTACAAAATTCAAGAAAGGATAACACACAGAAAAAGGACACGTAGGCTACAATCAAGGAACAGAAGACCAGACATGACAAAGTGACATCACCCGTGACGGATAGACACTGAAACGAACTTAAAGGTTCAGTACAGGATTGGTAACATACCCAAACAGAAATGTCCACAGATTTACGTATAACATTCAGGGTATACGGAAGATGGTGCTGGTAGAAACATACCGTTAAAACATTTGTGCCTGAAATGGTGTATTTATCCAGAAATTAGCAAAACAAAGACCGAAAACTATTTTTTTTTTCTTTTTTTTTTCACAGGCTCATTATTATGTCCATGTACTTGCTGGCTCAGACAAAGTGTGGGGTCTGTTCAGTGACATTTACCAATCGGGTATTATACCTTTAATCACTATTAATTATTTTAAAAGCACCTCCACATACAACAACAAACATGCCGTTGTTCTATACTCAGCTAGCCCCTGCACTGTCTTTGACAGTTTTACATCAATTAGTTAATAGGCCCCTATGTGAGAAATTATGATTCATATAGAAGTGATGAAATCAATTCCTTGAAACTGTTTCAGTCCAGTGAATCTGATCGACTCTTACGATGATCGTTGGTCCTTTGCCTGTGCCTTCGCGGCTATGTCTACCTGCGTCATTATGTTATTCACTGGCGAATGGTTCTACAATCCTGATATCAGCGCCATACCAAGCATGTTCCAAGGTAGGTTCTAATTCGTCTAAAGCTTCCTAACTTTGAGATTACTGTACTGTACGATACTGTATACGTAATATGCTAAAATACACGTCTGTGTACCGTGCACCTTGGTTTAGTGCTTTGGTTACTATGTGACAGTACTCGGATTGCTGTGGGGTAGTACGTCGCCGTTTGCTGCCCTTTTGTGGTAAACAAAATCGGTCATGTCATGTGACGTGCTCTAATTAGCCAATTACAAGACAGAATCGATGCACGTGGTGTTGTAATAATTATCACTTACTGCATCAATATCAGAAAGATTTGAGGCTTTGTATGGTGACAATTATTGGTATGTGGATCGGTTTGCGGAAACACCATGTAATAATCGTTCGTACTTCGCACTTCTATATCGTTCGCACTTCTCGCAACTAGGTCTCAACGTTTCAACTAGTCTGCTCTAGTCCTCATCAGGAAACCCCTGATGAGGACTAGAGTATTGATTATTACATATGGTGTTTCCGCAAACCGATCCACATGCATCAATATACATGTATAGAATACAAATGTTGTGCTTTGCAGTTCATATCGCCACCAGTTCAGATATATGAAATAAAATACCATTCGATTATGGTATAGTATATTTGTTATTGTGTGTTGTCCTGTAGGTACCATTCGTATATTCATTGCATCGGTGAATATTTTGGAGATCTGCATTGCATACTATCCACTCTTACTGTGCTTGAGCACTGATCACGTGGTGCTTGGAAACACGATGGGATTGGTCTACGTTTGTTGTTGGTAAGAATCATCTACATGTATTTTAATTGATTTGGTGTCATAATCATCACTAAATGCAAACGAGTGAAAAATACCGCTCGTTTAAAATGCTTCACATGTCTCTCCAAAAAGAGTGGTGGATATGTCACTCTTTTGGAGTGGATTTCACCGGGGCAGGCGCGGTTCTACGGGGGCCGGGGGGGGGGGGGGGCTAGGGGGGCTGTAGCCCCCCCAAAATTTTGTTTAGCCCCCCCCCCCCCCCCAAAAAAAATGCAAGTGAAAAAAATAATTCTTGAAAATACTGGATTTTTTCAGTTATTAAGCGCCAATTACATAAAAAACGCGTTGTGTGGGCTATAATGTGCATGTTTTTCGACCCCTAATAAGACATAGCAGAAGCGAGTGTTAGAAGAACCCAAAATATTGGGTCTTCTAGCCCCCAAAAAAATTTTGAATCTAGAACCGCGCCTGCACCGGGGCCATAGTGCAAAATCACTCCAAACGAGGTAAACTTCACTCTAAAAGAGTGGAAAACAACTCAAAAAAGAGTTGTCCCTCATTTGGCTCTTAAAATAGTGCCTGACTTTTGCATTTTCTCCGGCTACAATATTTTGTTACTGTTGGATTGATGTAGGTGTAAATGGTAACATGTTATTGGTGCTTGTTCTAATGGGGGAGGCATGTTAATACTATTAGCCTTGTGTGGTGGTAGAAATGTGCATAGATTATCGGTCGTGTAAAATGGGCAATCGACTAAAATATACCCGTCCTCCCGATTTATGGTCATAGTAAAACTATTTCTCTGATCTCTATAGTCATTAAAACTATTTCCATTGTTTGACATGACCTCTGGCAATTTTATGGAATCATTGATGGTATTTTATTTTGTACAGGAGTGTCTACTACATATCAGTACTTGCCTCTTGTCCTAATGAAGATGTAAGTTCAGTAATTTTGTACTGTCTCCGTATAATACTACATTCATAGCAACACCATTAGCAACATTCGCAGTAGTAATAGTACAACACTAACAATAGTATTAACAACATTAGTAGCAGCAAAAGCAACATTAGCAGCTACAACAGCAACATCAGCAGCAACCACAGCAGCGACAGCAATAGCAACGGTAACAGAAACATCAGTAGCAGCAGCGCCAGCACCAGCAACAACAGCAACAACTTCACCATCAACAGCAACGACAAAAGCAAGCAGCAACATCATCAGCACCAGCAAAAACAGCAGCAGCAACAGCATAATCATCAGCAGCAAAAACAGCAGCAGCAACATCATCATCAGCAAATGCAACATCAGCTAATGCAGTACCAACATCAGCTGAAGCAACAGCAGCAGCAGCAACAGCAAATGCAGTAGCAACAGCAAAAACAGCAGCAGCAACAGCATCAGCAGCAGCAACAACAGATGCAGCAGCAACAGCATCGTGCAGCAGTCACATCACCTTCATAAACATAGCAACAAGCACAGCTTTACTGATATACTTTTGTAAAACATCTATCTCCGAGTTGTCAATCTTTGCTAGAAATCTGTACAAGTTGTTGAATTCGAAATATTTTGCTTAGAGATTTGAGTAATACACCGATATTTCATCGTGGAAAATCGTTTCAGATGATATGTACATGTTTGTTGTGAGATGTGTATTTGTAACCGATGACTATTTTCTTTTCCATGCCAGATTGAAGGACAATTATCGACTGCCGTGTTTGCTCCTGTGTTTCTAATCTACCTTGCACTCCTATGTCGCTTCATCCATGGATTGTACTTTGCCGTTTACCAATGGTATTCAGCAGTAAGTATTAAACTAGGCCTATCTGCTACACACACACACCAAGCCAGATCATCCTCAATGTCGTCATATAACACGGACATCTCGTTTGATAGGCCTGCGTAGCCCATGGCGCTCAACTTTGGCTTACCAAATGAAGTCGAATGTAGTTTACCAATCAATCCCAGAGTCGGTATCCACGTCGGTGAAGGGCAAGCCTAATTTGCATACAATCCCAGAGTGTTAACAACATCAGCTCACGCAACCTCATAACTAGTTAAGGTTGAGTTTGACACTATAGCTAATGTAGCTGCGAAGTTATTTCATACCAAAACATGTACACTCAAGGTAATATCATACTTTGCAATACAGATTCGTGGGCAAAAATATCAAGGAAGATATATTAAAAGTAATATGTGGAAATGTCAGTCCCATGCGGTGCCCACTTGAGAAAACAGTGAAAAACGGCTACAGTATTTCTTAAGTCTTTTTTTCTTTCATTTTTGATCTTTTAAAAGATCAAAAAGATTTTCGGTCATTGTTTTACTAATTTCTGGATAAATACACCATTTCAGGCGGACATTTTTTTACGGTATGTTTGTACCACCACCATTTTTATACCCTGTAAGTTATACATATATCTGTGATCATTTCTGTTTTGGTCTCTTTCCAAAATATGATACTACCTTCAACTGTAGGACAAGACTTGACTCCTTTAATATTGCTTTGTTCATTCTTGCCATCGGGCTTGAAGCAACACTCATTCTGTGCCATGTTTGGCATTGGTTTTGTACTGTTCAAGTTAAAATCCACAGCAACTTTGTATTTTTTTTTACGATGATGTTACTTTAACACTTGTTCTTGATCATTTAGAGAAAGACGCCTGGAGTCGTAACGGCGACAGATGGTGACAAGGAGGATCCCTTTACACAGACACACTTTCACCAGAGAGTCAAGTATCTGCTTACTCCACTCAAACCAGAGTAAGTGCACACCATTTTAAATTCCATTTGACATTAATTTATGGTCAGCGAAAAACAGCCAATGAACAATAACAAGTGATACACAACATATGGGATGTTTGGTGTTAATCCTGTTTTTAGTGAGACAATAATTTCATGGTAAGCGATTTTTTTTGCTAATCCGTAAAACTCGCCCCTTATTGAAACGGGGTATAGGCATATGCGTTGGGCTGGCGCTGAGTGATTTGCCACAGGATTACCCAAAATCCTTTGCTTGCGCACGCTTGGTGCCCAACTCATCTTCGAATAGCTCCATAGAAAGTGTTGCAAGTCGATACCAAGTATGGCTGTCATTATCTTGTGCATTTTCAATCTGGATGCAGAATGTGAATTCCAACGTATAAGACCTATAGTATGGAAACAATCCTTGTGCATGGGAACTGTTTTTTCCAGAATACTTGGACTACATGGCACACAAATTGACAAGAAATCTGGATTCTTTTCTTGCAGGGTAAATGTTAGCTTCACGGTTCGACTGCGGAGGAAGCTTATCGCTGATGCTCCGGGTAAGACAGATCAATTACATAAAGATGTAAAATTTTGAATCAAAACATGTGCCCTTCTATGAGTATATACCTGTTCTCCCCTAAAATCGGATGATGAACGGCAAGAGGCTGGTATAGTCTTTGACAACATCCCACCATTCCTAGAAGTAGCAAGTATGAGATATGGATGAATCTGAATCTGAATCTGAATATGAATATGATACGATGAAGGGCCCTAACTGTGCATAAACGCATCGGATGAGAGAGGGCGCAGGGATGATTAGAAGGTTCTGCCCGAATGGCCTTCTTGAATGAGTTTGTTGATGGCGAGTTGACGACAGTGTCACTCAGGTGGTTCCACTCGATGATGACGGACGGGAAGAATGAGTTCTTGTATTGTTCAGTTCGTGCACATATTGGATTGTAGGCCCTATATAGCACTGTATATAGCACATTTGTTACTTGCCTATTTTGTGGTGGCATAGTTTTCAAATGGTTTGGCACGGATACATCGTCGGGTTTTATGGATGAGATTGTTATCATGTGGAGAATATTGGCAACCGAATTCAATGTTCGTTTTTTTTCTTTGGATTTCCTCCAGGATTTAAGTTTTCCAGGCGGATCATATGTACCTTCGTCCTCGGTGCCTTATCCACTTACCAGGTACGTCTAGTATCTACACATTAAATAAAGGGATCACAATCGTACCATGTACAATCAATCACCCTACACATTGAATGATACAATTATGTGCATGGTTTAACGGTTTATCCAATTATACATATCCATGCTAAAGTGGCAACATCGTCAATCACAATTTGTGTCGCTTGATATTATGAAGCAGGTGAAGAAATATGAAAAACATCCTCGGACAGTGCCGAGCTAAACCGACCTTTGTGTCTATAAGTACTTCTCCTTCACCTGCATAATATATAAAACAATCCCTACCCTCATTTTGAAACGTTGTAGTACCACTTCGGCGGGATTCGAACCTGCTTGTATGCCTTTCTCGTCAATCAATTTGTTCGTCGGGATAGCCGGGATTATACTGCGAATTCAAATGTGTGTATGGATGTGCATGGTATCACGGCCAGTGATTGGTTGATTTGATTTAACTCTTGGTGGCGCTCAAGAGACATAATTTTACCACGGTTTGATTCCGGTTGGTATATACTAGCCGTGTGAAAGCAAGAACTGAACAACCCCGTAACCGCCGGTCATTTTGTTCTAATACCACATACAATATGCCGTATTTCCAAATGTGTAGACCTGTCCTTAAACTATCATACTTTGGTACCATACCGAAAGAGAAATCGTCACAGATGTACCCATAACCTACAGTGTATAAAGATGGTGAAGGTAGAAGCAAAATTTGTCTGCCTGAAATGCTGTATTTATCCAGGAAAAAGTTTAACCAATGACAATTCTGATCTATTAAAGTTTTTCATTGTTTTCTCAAAAGGTGGGCACCGTATGATATGACTGAAATGTTCACAGATGACTGTTACTGTATCTTCCTTGATATTTGTGCCCAGGAATTTCCATTTCATCGACAAAATCCAAATGATATGATATTACCTTTAAGTAGCTTAAGTGACCGATTAACACTGGATTTTCATTCACTTTGAAACCCCACTGACATTCTCAATGGGAGACTTTTGAGAACCGGTCTTCAAGTCAACAGCGCACGCGCACGACCAACAGCGCAGGCGCAAAACAACGCGCGCATGCTCACAATTGCGTGCGCGTGCGCTGTTGACTTAAAGACCGGTTCTCAAAAGTCTCCCATTTATTTGCATCATAGATTTACAGTATGTGCAATATATTTAAACGCTCGCCATTTTATTTTCCATTTCTTCCAGCTCGGTGTCGTGTATATCTTGTCGTTGCAGACCATTTTGCAGGCGTTTGCAAGCATCTCAGAGATTCCTGTATTCAACCTTGCCGAAGGTTAGGCTATGACATAATATTTCAAATGCCTCATATTCCTCGCGACGCTATGAAATGTAGCCTTAAATGTTTTAAAAAATAGTGTTATTTCCTGATGGGGAGTGCTGGCATTATAATTACTTCTCCATTATTATTCATTAGCGTGGTCTGGTCTGTTTTAGCAGCCGTATACTGTGTTTTTACTTTGTCAACCTTGAGAAATAATATTTTTGTGCAATATTATGTGCATATTTATGAAAGGTATCAAATTTACCTATAAGCTAAAGTTTTCTAAGCTAAAAATGTTAGTACAACCTACCTTGATTAAAATAGGCCTAATTATATCTCTGATTGTTTTTCCACACAGTTACCTTTGGACCAACGTGTTATTTCTCCATCGTTGTGTCGGTTGCATACGGTCTGCATATGCTAATATGCTACAGGTACATATAGGTCTGCAAATAACTGAATGAATGTAAAATGGTGACGTCTTATTAAGCTAATTGGAGTCCATGTGTGTTATGGTCTGTTGTAGAGCTCATTGAGCTGTTTGTGTATGTTAATAGTGATGTGCTGTCTTTATTGTCGAAAGATACGTCTGTAAATATGCCTAAACAGTGACGGAATGTTACATTAATTTTTGTTTCGTTCATTTAGACAGCATACCATTCAACTGTGGCGTGGAAACAAGGACATATTCCCTGGACATAAAGCCAGTTTCAGCTCATTGATGGTGAGTCACGAGAAAAACGATGCTTCATGAAGGAGCTGCTTGTTGCAGATTTATTTATTGATATGATTGATTTATTGATTAGATTGATATGGTTGATTTGGTTGATTTTGGTTGATTTTGTTTGATTCATTTTATTAATTTGATTGATTTGATTTAGTTGATTCACTTGATTCTCTTGATTCACTTGATTCTCTTGATTCTCTTGATTCACTTGATTCTTTTGATTCACTTGATTCTCTTGATTCACTTGATTATCTTGATTATCTTAATTCACTTGATTTACTTGATTCACTTGATTCACTTGATTCACTTGATTATCTTGATTCACTTGATTCACTTGATTCTCTTGATTCACTTGATTCTCTTGATTCACTCGATTCACTTGATTTACTTGATTCTCTTGATTCACTTGATTCTCTTGATTCACTCGATTCACTTGATTCTCTTGATTCACTTGATTCACTTGATTATCTTGATTCACTTGATTCACTTGATTCTCTTGATTCACTCGATTCACTTGATTCACTTGATTCTCTTGATTCACTTGATTCTCTTGATTCACTCGATTCACTTGATTCTCTTGATTCACTTAATTCACTTGATTCACTTGATTCACTTGATTATCTTGATTCACTTGATTCACTTGATTCTCCTGATTCACTTGATTCTCTTGATTCACTCGATTCACTTGATTCTCTTGATTCACTTGATTCACTTGATTCTCTTGATTCACTTGATTCTCTTGATTCACTCGATTCACTTGATTCACTTGATTCTCTTGATTCACTTGATTCTCTTTTGAATCACTCGATTCACTTGATTCTCTTGATTCACTTGATTCACTTGATTCACTTGATTCTCTTGATTCACTTGATTCACTTGATTCATTGCATCGATTGCATCCTTTGCATCCATTGCATTCATTGCATTCATTGCATTCATTGCATTCATTGCATTACTTACCTCTCAGTGAACTGCTTTCTAGGATGATTTGATTGATTTATTGATTAGATTGATATGGTTGATTTGGTTGATTTTGGTTGATTTTGTTTGATTCATTTTATTAATTTGATTGATTTGATTTAGTTGATTCACTTGATTCTCTTGATTCACTTGATTCTCTTGATTCTCTTGATTCACTTGATTCTTTTGATTTACTTGATTCTCTTGATTCACTTGATTATCTTGATTATCTTAATTCACTTGATTTACGTGATTCACTTGATTCACTTGATTCACTTGATTATCTTGATTCACTTGATTCACTTGATTCTCTTGATTCACTTGATTCTCTTGATTCACTCGATTCACTTGATTCACTTGATTCTCTTGATTCACTTGATTCTCTTGATTCACTCGATTCACTTGATTCTCTTGATTCACTTGATTCACTTGATTCACTTGATTATCTTGATTCACTTGATTCACTTGATTCTCTTGATTCACTCGATTCACTTGATTCACTTGATTCTCTTGATTCACTTGATTCTCTTGATTCACTCGATTCACTTGATTCTCTTGATTCACTTAATTCACTTGATTCACTTGATTCACTTGATTATCTTGATTCACTTGATTCACTTGATTCTCCTGATTCACTTGATTCTCTTGATTCACTCGATTCACTTGATTCTCTTGATTCACTTGATTCACTTGATTCTCTTGATTCACTTGATTCTCTTGATTCACTCGATTCACTTGATTCACTTGATTCTCTTGATTCACTTGATTCTCTTTTGAATCACTCGATTCACTTGATTCTCTTGATTCACTTGATTCACTTGATTCACTTGATTCTCTTGATTCACTTGATTCACTTGATTCATTGCATCGATTGCATCCTTTGCATCCATTGCATTCATTGCATTCATTGCATTCATTGCATTCATTGCATTACTTACCTCTCAGTGAACTGCTTTCTAGGATGTCCCCATCATTTACAACTCGTCTTTGCTGTGCTGCTACAGTGTTGTTACTGTTGCTGCAGGAGCTGCACAAGCTTCTGCCAACAATGGGACATCAAAATAATGTACAACATCAAAACGTTGACCTAAATATGACGTAGAGCCTTGAATTATATTAAAAACAACTCAATAAAAGGCCAGACTGAACCTTAGTCGGGGGCTAACGTTACGACGTTTCAATTCATCATTACCACACCTCCTTCAGATCGACTCTTGTTCATTTTCACAGGTTGCCGGCCTTCGCTATTCAGGATACCACATTGGGTTTTCAATTTGGGGTGAGTTTTTCCTCATCAAGGCACTTTCTACTTCCAGTCAATCATAAAGTGTTGCTCGTTCTAGATTACTTTTAGTGGATTCTTCCCAGACCATCTGATTTAAATTCAACGTTTTTGAAAACTTTCAATAGCTGAACAAAATACATACCATCGTTGCTTGTGTTGTTTCCATTACATTCAGCAATATTTTCCAATGTTTATGAAACGTTCTGTAAAATTGTGTTCAAATTGAGGTTAATTGCTATGCCTGGTTTTGACGGATCTTCATAGTTTCCGCCATCTTGGTTGGCAAAAACTCGGGCCGTGGACTGAGCACCAACTTGAGTTTAGCTTCCTTTAAAGGTAATATGATACTTTGGGTTTTGTCAAAGAAATACAGATTCATAGGCAAAAATATCAAGGACGATACAGTAACAGTCATTTGTGAAAATTTCAGTCCCATTGCTCACTTTTTGAGAAAACAGTGAAAAACGGCCACAATATTTCTTAAGTCCTTTCTCTTTTATTTTTGATCTTTTAAAAGATCAAAAAGATTTTCAGTCGTTGTTTGACTAATCTATGGATAAATACACCATTTCAGCCGGAAACTTGTTTACTGTAGGTAACTACCAGCATCATCTTGATACCTTGAAACATTTCTGTTTTGGTGTCTTACCAAAGTATGATACTACCTTTAAGCATTTACCGACTCTTTCTCTCCACCAACCCCCCCCCCCCCCCCCATTGGACTCTCTTTCCATTATTCATTGCACTTGCCAAACACATAATTATATCATTTTCTATACATTCAGGGTTTTTTCTTCTTCAACTTCTGTCCTGGCTCATCGTGTTCGCCATAGCATTTTTGATCGTCCTTCCGCTATCACTCGGGACCACCAATTTTGCTATCGAATTTCTGAGAGATTTTTGGTAATTGGTTTAAAGAGAGCATAAAGGATTTGCAAAGATGTGCGTTTTTGCCGAATTTGGTACTTAAACAGAAGTGAAGGTCTTAAACTTCCTTACAGACGTTGTTTCATGTACTTTTTACGCTTTTTTCATCTGGATAGCAGAAATATGGCCGAAATAATCTTGCCCACCTCCGAATCCTCCACGTTCGGACGAACGATCTTATTGAAAGACACTAAATCTTGATTTTCTTGAAAAACCCAGCATCTGATGAACCAAGATTTCTCATGGTGACTGTTTGAACTGTTTACGAACTGTTGAGTCCATTTTCTGTCTCAAACTCAATAATTTATTTTGGAGGCCTTGCCAATCCTGTACGCTGCCTTTAAGTAAATAATAATACTTATCTCTTGTCAAGCTTTAAAGATATAAAATATATACATGCCCATAAAAAATGGCAAAGACGATGACAAATAGCGATGAAAATGACGGTGACATTGAGGGGATATTGACAGTGCATCGTGACTATATGAACAGGACATTGGTGGTAACAACCTGACACTGACTGGTACCGACATTAGTAATAGTAATTGCCATGGCACGTAAATTAGCATTAATTCAACTTCTTGTGAGAAACGGAACTATATTTCTTATGATGTACTAAATCTGTTTCGTAATCCATTCCCTTGACACACAGGTTAAGTTTCGTGGTTGGATTTGTGCTCTACTATCTACAGATTTTACTGTCACAGCTAATCTTCCTTCAAAGCGACTCGGAAGATAAAAAGAAAAGACATTTTAGTCTGAACAACAGGTTTGTTTCTAGCAACTTCTCCCAATTCTGACACAACCCAGCTTGTTTCCACATTGTTCATAATGAATAGAATTATTGCACGGAGCGCATATGCTAATCTATATATCAAAATTGACTTTGTTCCAAATGACAATCTGATAACAATTCCTATAGAATTAGAAGAAAAGACCTGAGGCCGATTTCACTAACGTTTTGCGATCATCGCTGAAGCCCAAAATCTATCACTAACCGGAAAATTGCTACGCAAAGTAGCGATCGATATGGGCTTTAGCGATGATCGTAAAGCGTTAGTACCCCCTGGCACCCCTATCTAAATACTGTGAGCACAATATGGGCATGCCAGCACAGCACAAGTCTCCGTGGATAAGCAGATTGCTTTTTTTGGAGTTCAAATTTCAAATTCAAGTTTCAAGTTAGTGAAATCGGCCCTGGGGCCGATTTCACTAACGCTTTGCGATCATCGCTAAGCCCAAATCCATCGCTACACGGGAAATTGATCGCTACTTTGTGTAGGAATTTTCCGTTTAGCGATGGATTTGGGCCTAGCGATGATCGCAAAACGTTAGTGAAATCGGCCCCTGGTCTAGAAGACCAATTTACCTTTTCGAATCCATCCCATCAGAAATGCTACTTACCTGTATCCAACTCTCTGTTTGAATTACTTTCTTTCTCGGCTTTAGACGATTGTTCGACGTGACCGTTTACATCACTCTCTTTGCGAACGTCGTACTTGGTTTAGTATCCTGCCTGATGCGAATCATCAAGGCTGTAATACTAGGTGTCTTGTTCATCGGTCGCATCGATCGGCCCGTCCTGATGCGTGGATGGGAGCTCTGGGACCCGGGTGAGTTCTGTCTGGAAACCACGCCGTTCCAGGACGCAAGGCCATTTCCACCATTCACCACCATTCACCACCAAACCGTGAAAATGTCTCTTCTGTCTAACATATTAATCTCTAAGAGAACAGTGTGATTTGTTCTTTTTCTTGCAATATTTTATAAGCAAACTGAATTCTCTAAGCATTGCCGTCCTTGGTAATTGTGTGATCAGTTTGAAATCTCAGCAGCAAGTTTTGTTAGCATTAGTATGATATTTGATGTCTCGTTACAACGAATGTAAAAGCATTCTATATAGGGCGATTACGAAATGGAGGCTCAGGCTCCCTCTCGATCGGGCACTGGTTCCATTTTATGAACTCATTCTTAAATAACGGGTATCAAAATAGAGGCTTAGTTTGGCTGCGGTTCTGAATTAGAGCTTCAGCTTCAACGTATAATTCCACAACCTATATTTTCAGCATTATTGATGACAGAGCTGGAGCTTGAGCCTGAGCCTGAGCCTGAGCCCGAGCCCGAGCCCGAGCCCGAGCCCGAGTTTGAGCCCGAGCCCGAGCCCGAGCCCGAGTCTTAGCCTGAGCCTGAGCTTAAGCATGAACCTCCGTTTCGTAAACGACCTATGGGTGAGGTTTCGGGTCGGCGAACTCTGCCTACACTTTTGCGTTTTAAAAAAGTGCAAGTTAAAACACAGTACATTCGCACCATGCTCAAATGGCAGTTGTTTGATTTCATTCCCCTTTGCGCTGGACAGGTTTCAAGGCCTACATCGGATTCCTGCAACTGGAAGTAGCGCACACTCACCCGGTGGTCATCACATTTTGTCACCTGCTCTGGAAGGCAATTGAAAAGAATAGAGCAACAACGCCTTCAAAAGACGAACCTTTTGCATTGGTTGAGGAAGGTAATAGTGTTTGCAACTACACTGTATTTTGACCCCTCTTAAGGAGGACATAATTATCAACACAGCTTTTTTGCACACATTTTCAGTCCCATTAAACGTGTTGTGTATGATTCCTTCCAGTTTACCAAGTATTTTACTTTTTTCTTATTTCATTCACATGCAGGTCAGACCACCGGCACTGCGCCCTCAAGGATTAAATCCCGTTGCGCACGCAACCGATGGTTTGTGGCCCTGACGCTCATGCACAACAGATCACTGACCACCAGCCGGGTCCCCGTACTTCCAGAATCGCAGCAGGCCAGGGTAGAGTCTGGGAACCCGACCAACACTGATGACGTCAGGAACGATTGTGCTGAGGAAAATGCGAAAGCAGGTATAGGCCTATTAGTAGTTTTTGTTTGAGTGAGTTAGATGCACACAGTGTGGGCAATATACACGGGTAGGCATGCAACCTACCTATACGCCCGCTATATACGTAAAATGTAGATTTAGAAAAAAAAAATGAGCTGATGATGACGTCATTGTCTTCAATGCCCTCGTAAACCATTGATGCAGCCATTGTGTGATAATAATAATAATTTACTAATTTATGATGCGCAAATTTCATAAACAATTGTTCAAATGCGCATAACAAAAAACAAACAATATAATATTAAAAAGTACATATATAATATACAATTAACCTTAAAAATAAGAATTATTCTAAGCATACAATAAGAATATTAAGATTTAGTTAAACAAGAATAAAAAGATGACATGAACCGTAAAGTCTAAACAGTAACAAGTCTATCAAAAACATTTACACGACTGTACCACAACAAAAACAGGGGTTTAATAATTGGCTAAGGTGAATAGGTCGGTCTTAAATAATGTTTTAAAGGTGTGAAGATATGAATTTGAAGAGAATTCCACAACTTTGCGGCTGCGAACTCAAATGCCCTACCACCAAAAGTGACTTTAGCACGACAAGTAGGATAGCTAAGAAGCAATCCACTTCGACAGTTCACTTCGACATGTGCCCAGGGTTGGTAACGCAACGATAACACAACATTCCATGTCAAATTTTCTTTTTTTGTTTAATCCACAGTGGAGACTAACGATGGCGCTTTTGTCAACGTTGTCATAATGTGATTCCTTAACCGAACGGGCAAGCGCTTCTGAAATTACCAGCGTCCTGCCACCTGCCATAGTTGCCCCCGGGCCGGGCCTCGGGCCGGGCGGCCTTCACTTTGACTGATCGACGGGCCCCGATTGACGATAGGGTGTACACTATTTTAAATCGCCATCTGGGATATTTGTGGGTGGAAGCGTCTTTTCCTCACAACCATCGTGCTCTGTTTGATGATACAAATTGTTGTACATGTATATTTATCACAAATTGTTGTATATTTACCAGAGTTCTTTATTTTGAATATGTCAAAGAAACCAACTTAAAAGTTGCGACTATGTGACGTCATTAATATCAGTGTATTGTAAACCTTGTATGCAAGGCTCTTATGGAATAATAAAGCGACTTACAGTGGGCCTATTTCGTGCCATGAAATAAACTTCGTGTTAAATCGTTTTTCGCACTATTATACCACTGCCATGAGCCGTACACTAGGCAATTTAACATTTTATCAGAAGAGGTTGAAATAATAGCATCTATAAACCGCTTATTTAAAGAACAAAATTAATAACTTAGAAAAGGTTTCAGCATTGTTTTTGCGTATTGATAAAATGATCTCTGAGATATAGCGGTATTTGTGCGGTTTTATGGCTTCTGACTGCCAAACGAACAAAGATAATTTACTATAGTGTCCTTACGCATTTTTATGACCGCCATGACATATGACATTATGGGTGAATGGCAACCACTAACTGCATACTATTATTGCGCTTTTCGCGACATTTGACTGCTGCTGGTGAATAACTTTTAGTTGACATTTCACTTGATTTCTAATTATCATAAACTAAAGCAAACAAAGATTATTCAGAAAAAAAGTCATACCACTATAAAAACACACACAGAAAAATGTGCGCAGATTTGTGATGTATGCCTACGAGTACGATGTATCATTACGCCATTATAATGCATGTACAAACATCGCAAAACAAAACTGCGCAGATAGGCCTATTTGTGAATTTATGATGTACGATGTATCAAACATCAGAAATAAGTGGGAAGATATTTCTGATGTTCGATGTTCGTCCAGCGCCACCATTATCTTTGCCGTCTTGCGCATGATATACATAGTTAATTTCACGCTGTGAACAATGCAAAGCGTGCCCCAAGTGTCATGTGTCATGGCGGCCATCTCATCTCGCACTAGATACGAAACCACACTAATAGAGACATCACTAACATTATGGCTGGATAGTTCAGTTGGTAAGAGGCGCCGATACGTTCCTGGTCCAGTCAATTGTTTTCTTTGTATATACATTTTATTGTTTCATTTTTATAACTGTTTGTATTGTACTTCACAGAGGCTATGCATATTAAACATTAATGTGTGATGTAAATAAAATATTCATTTTGATCATTTCCTGCTATATTTAGCTTTGTTCAATTAGATCGCAACGAAACAGCGCCCTCATGGCTGTCAAATAATCGGCAAAATTATATTATCGCCTGATATGGCTGCAAATTCCAAAGAAAAACAATCTGTCATGCAGTTTATGTTGTGATTCTTTTCGGAAAATAGAAAAATGCGGATATCAATGACTTGGGTGATAACGTTTGGCTTTGGGCGAGTGGAGGTGTAAAATGATGTTATTTGTGTGGAGGTGGTCTTGATCGTCAGCGGAATGCAAATCCTAATGAAGCTGTGATGCAGACATTGGCATATTGACCATAGTGTATAGTACATGTATACACGCAAATTTATACCAGAACCATTGGAAATATTAAGCACCTTTTACGAACCCTGGCGAAATCTCAAATTCGCTACGTTCGTAGCATTCGCCGCTCAGTGAGATACCCCCTCAAAGAACAGACCATGAGTTAAAGGTATTTTCATACTTCGGTAGCATACCGTAACATAAATCTTCACATATTTACCTTTAACTTACAGGGGATAAAGATGGTGATGGAAGAAACATACCTTTAATTTGTTTCTACTTGAAATGCTGTACTTCTCGAGAAAACAAGTTAAACCAATGACCAAAAACGGCGAAAAGACTTAATTAATTAATTGATTAATTAAAAAGCCGTATCTTCTTTGAACGACCCCCCATGTACTGTTCCCAGGTTGCAACATTGCTGCGCGTATCGATGAAATGATCCTTGGGTTATGGCGGTGTGTTTGTGGTTTCATTTTCTGACTGACTGCCAAACGACAAAGATAATTGGGAACACCACCAACGTAGGGATGGATGTCTCATTTGGTAGAGCGCCTGTAAGATATTCAGGAGGTCGCCGGTTCGAATCCAGCTTCAGGATCATTTTTTGTTTGTTCACTTTTCAGTGAAAAGACTTAAGAAATACTGTGGGTGTTTCATTGTTTTCTTATTAAAAGTGGGCACCATTAGGATTGGAAATTTCACAGATGGATGTTACTGTATCTTGATATTTTTACCCATGAATCTGCAGTTTCTTTGACCAAAACCACAGTACGATATTATCTATGAACCTAGGGCCTCCTAGTCTGAGTATCACCCATTCTACTCAGTGTCACTACGTAGGAACGTCTGATACATGCGTGCATGCAAATTTTATGCAACGCGAAACATAAGCCAATCAGATCTGTTTTGAGAACACTGATTTCCATCAGGATAGTGACGGAAGATGTTGATTGGTCAATTACACACGTCCACAGCACTTCTAGATAGACGCGTTCGCCAAACCGTACGATAGTAGATGCTTCCTGATTGGTCAAAAGCTAGAACGGTCAGTGCTGGGTTGGCTTGCATAATTAATCAGGAAATCTGCACGCATTGTGATAGACGCTTGCACGCGGCTGCATGGTGGTGCGTCTATCACATAGACTAACCCCCGTTTCAGAGAGGCGTGCCAGGGTCGCGCCGAACTAAATAGATTAGGAGCCACCCTAGGTCGACCCAATTCAGATTTTGGTTTCAGACAGGCGAACTTTATACATTGGAGTAGCCCTAAAACTGGGCTTACAAACAAACGAACAACTACCTGGGGCCATAGCAACAGCCCTGTAGAAGACTTTTCGGGCGTGTTGTTTACGATCCAGACCGTACGTTGTCGACTTGGCTGTTGCGAGGAGGAAATGGACATTAAGCATAATGTACTTCGATCTTGACTGTTGTTGTCGTCGTATATATACAACTAACACGACTGGCATTGTGGCCGTCATATTTTGTTTTTTACTATAAGGCCTACCCCATCTTTGACTTTGCCTTCAAAATAATTAATGTTGTTGTTTTTGTATAGCCTATACCTTGGCAAAGGTCTATTGAAAAATACACCCAATGATGTACGACCGGCAGATGATTTCCATGCTAAAAAGTTTTGTATGTATGCATTGTGGGATATCACTGCAGTTTTCTGCTCATTTGCATACATTTGCATTGAGTTAGGCTCACGGAGCGACGTCTGAAACGATGTCGCTCTAGAGTCGTTCTGAACGACCCAGACCGTCGATCTTTCAGCATCAGGTGCGCCTGGTCGCTCCAAATTGTTTCAGACGTCGAACTTTCTATGTACTTAATTCAAATCTTGCCTTTTAATTGGTTGGGCGCGACGCTAGAACGCCTGTCTGAAACGGGGGTAAGTGCATCCGAGCTCCGTTTCCAAGTGAAAAATTAACGCAACCTATACAAATAATAAGTGCTTCCAATCACAGTATTAGCATTGATGATCTCATCTCACTTTCTAATATAATTAGTCATTACACACACAAATCTGAGGACAAAAGTAGTCATTACACACACATTTGAGGATAATGTGTTTTTTTCCAGAATTCACAATTATCTGGCAGCATTTATTTATATGTTCGCGACGAAGAAAGAATAACAATCACCATTATATTCGAACACAAATTTTCCATGCCTAAAACTAAGATGCCATTTGGCGGTCTGGGTTCAAGTCGTTATTTATTTATTTATTACGAATAAGTCACCATATTGAACATTGCATGAGCCTTAGTACAATGTTGACGCTGTAAAAAAAAGTCTCAAAAATACAAAAATATATACACAAATACACCAAATTCTCATTTTGAATTGACATCAATGCTATAAAAAAAAAAAGCCTCAAACAAGATAAATTCAAGCCTCGTTAAAACAATTAAAGCATTAATTCCAACTATTATATTATTACAAAATAAAATGAAAATGTAATAATGAAAAGTCCAATTCTTGGACAGACAAAAATCGTCACTATAGCAAATCACCCATGTAAAGCATTGTGATCGATGTATATGTACATAATTATGATACTCACAAGTAGGCTACATCCAAAATCTGGGTACGAACACACAAAAGATTAAAATTATTATTTTAGAATTAACCTCAGCTATTTCATAAAAACAAGACCAAACACTGTACTGTATCTACATTTTTGAAATGGCGTTTTAGGGTTCGTATTTTCTTATTGGAAGATTTCTCTTTAAAAAGAAAATGGACAATGAAAATGTTCCCCTAACGTTCGATTTCTCCTTAAGCTACCTTTGTAACTTTTATATCAAAACGTTCCCCCCAACTTAGCTTTTAAAAATATACGTGAATTGTTATACTTCATCAGTGCATTAGTGCAGTGAGTAATATCCTTTACACGGATACATCAACGCTAACTTTGTGTGCGCGTGTGAACAGACTGATGAGCCCCCAAAACTGCAGCTATATATACTGGAGATTGCCAATAATTAGCCCTGTGTCTCTTAAATTCAGACGAAGTTGAAAATAATGTGCACTGCTGCAGCTGAAGTAAGTAGGTTCCAGAGCTTGAAATTGAAGGCCCACTTTTGAAGGTATAATACATAATTGGTAAAGGTGACAGAACAGCACTCACAATCTGTCTGATCAAACATTGTGCATAAAAATAATAAACCAGTGCAAATCATTTGAGCTCAATCGGACATCTGAGTCGCGAGAAACTAGCGAAAACCCGACTCAATGTTTCTTAAAGGCCTATTTGTTTTGATCTTAAACGAGATCAAAACTGATCAGGCGGTTATATTTAGATGGTAAGTTTCCACAAGCACCATCTTCATGATCCTTAAAGCCATATCTAAATCTGTGAACATTTCTGTTTGGGTATGTTACCGATCCTGTATTGTACCTTTAAAAAATCCGACTAGAATAGTATAAAACAACACATATGCCTATTTACTGCGCCATTCAAGCTACATGTACATAATCATAATAAAAAACATTAGCCTATACAATAATGCACGTGAAAGCCTTGTAAGAGATTGTAGGCCGGATCTTCATGCATCTGTTGCATAGTTCGTCTGCATCCTGAAACATTCTATCTTCCTGTCCTCTTCAGGGAAGGCTCGTCAGTGAAAGTGAAGGCCGCCCGAGGCCCGCGGCCAACTATGGCAGGTGAGGACGATGGAACTTTCAGAAGCTCTTTCCCGTTCGGCTTAGGAATCACATCATGGTAACGTTGATGAAAGCGCCATCGTAAGTCTCCACTGCGGGTTAAACGGGAATATTTTGACATGGAATGTTGTGATGTCGTTGTGCCTGGTGGCCTATTACTCTCATATTACATGTCGAAGGGGACACACTATGTGCATCATTATTGTTTTGGGGGACAAATAAGACATTGTATTGTTCCCAAAATGTAAATTTCACGTAGGTGTGTGTAAGTTAAGGTGGCCAGACGTCCCCGATTTCCGGGGACAGTCCCCGATTTGACAGTGCCGTCCCCGATGAAAAATTGTCCCAGAAAATGTCCCCGATTCGACAAAATGCCCCCGAAAATTCTAATTGTCCTAAATAAAAAAAAATGAACGAAGTATATGGTCACCTTATGTGCTGAAGAAGATCCATTTTTCAGACAAGTATGCGAAGACAACCGCCTAAGACATGTAAGTATGTAACCCACTCATGTCATATGGACAAGATTGTCCATGCAACGATTTTTCATGTAGGCACCATCTGGATTCAATTTTTTTTTTTCAAAATTATACCCCTCCCCAAGGACACGGATCACTGTCCCTGGATCATCTCAACAAAATATGGTAACCTTAGTGTAAGGTACGTTGCATGCCTACCCCTACCCCTACCCCTACCCCTTGCCTTCACTGCGTGCACCTAACTTCACGAAAAAGGAAAGTCCTAATACCTGGTCTATTATTTGCTCCACCACAATTATTGGTCCTGGCATTCTCAGTGGTGTTGGTCGGGTTCCCAGACTCTACCCTGGCCTGCTGCGATTCTGGAAGTACGGGGACCCGGCTGGTGGTCAGGGCTCTGTTGCGCATGAGCGTCAGGGCCACAAACCATCGGTTGCGTGCGCAACGGGATTTAATCCTTGAGGGCGCAGTGCCGGTGGTCTGACCTGCATGTGAATGAAATAAGAAAAAAGTAAAATACTTGGTAAACTGGAAGGAACCAACACGACACGTTTAAAGTGACTGAGAATGTGTGCAAAAATGCTGTATATGCATGTCCACCTCCAGAGTGGTTCAAAAATACTGATAACTACATTACCTCCCTCGACCAATGCAAAGGGGTCGCATGCTGGCGGTGTTGTTTTATTCTTTTCAATCGCCTTCCAGAGCAGGTGACAAAATGTGATGACCACTGGGTGAGTGTGCGCAACTTCTAGTTGCAGGAATCCGATGTAGGCCGCGAAACCTGTCCAGCGCAAAGGAGAAAAACAACAAGCCATTTTCGAGTTAAGCTGCATACTATATCTGGTACACAGGCTTCTTTCATTACATATAAACACACCAGCAGTTTGTATTTCCCAGAATAAAGACTATAGTGCTCTATTACATGATTCGGGACAAGCTTTTGCTTAGTTAAATAATACTGAATAACATACGTCTTTATACACAAATGTGTGCAGTTCATATAATGAATTTGAATGACACAAAGCAACCTGTCCATTCCAGAGATAGCTAGGTATCACTACACTGTAAAAAAATTACAGTAAAATTTGACAGTAAATTACTGGCAGCACGGGCGCCAGTAAAGTACCGTAAAAATATACAGCATATTTTCATGTTACTGTTAATGAAATTACAGTAATACGAAGTTACTGTAATCAAGTTGACAGTATTTAACTGTAAAATGATTGGTTAAATTCGCAAAGAACTGTAAATTAACCAAACATCGTTTTACTGTAAAAACAGAAAGATATAACGCAGCCAGAAGTTACAGATATTTACCTTAATTCGTTTATGTATCTTATGGTTGACTTTTGCCGATATATTTCCTTATTTTCATTTCCTACTTATAGAACATTACATGTTCCAGACCTCTGCATACCCTAAACCCTCTATTGTTGAGAGTTTGGATAGCTAACAGCCTTTACACATTATACTTACCCTATGCTTATTTGTAATTAACCTTGAACCTAAGATCTCCACACTCTCTTTCTCAACCATAGTTAAGTGCCCCTCAAGATGTTTGCTTTGTGGTCATTATTTGGTATTTTCTCTTGATCTGTTTTCCAATGCTACATATGTGATTTTGCTCTTCCCCTTACACACATTTTTACATCTTCCGATGTAAGAGTACACTATGAAACATAATTTGCATCATGCAAACCTTATCCTGCCGATTTCAAAGCGAGGTTCTAGACACGCCCACTTATGCTAATTGTGCCTCTAAAACAGTATTTTACCGTTAATTAAAATTTACATTAAACAAGACAGTATGTTACTGTTACATGCATTAACCATGTTAATTGCATATGGAGCAATATACAGTGAAATACGGTAGTACAGCCTTGCAAACAGTATTTTACCGTATATGTTAATTACAATAGAGAGAGCGTAAATAAAACTGTAAATTAAGCAGTAATTTACTGTTTAATCCGTCTACATAGAATTACTGTTGCTAAATACAGTAAAGTACTGCAAATTTTACTGTAATTTTTTACAGTGTATGTAAAATCTTGCCCCGAATCAAGTGCCATAGCTACAGAGTCTTTAGTCTGGGAAATTCCAATTGAGTTGTTTACATGTATATGCAATGAAGAAGCCTGTGTGCTATATATACTATTCAGATTTAACATGCAAAATTAATGACTTACATTATACTGGAACTTCAAAACGAAAAATGTAGGCAGAATTCAACGACCTGAAACTCCACCCATAGAATGCTCTTACAAATAGAAAAATTAAGTTTGAGCAATAATTTTGCCATGAATTGGATATGAACTCTTTTTATGACAGAGACGTCCAACAATTATGAACCCTTTTTATGATAGAGACATCCAATAACTAGACATTGTGGTTGTGGGAACAACCACTAGGTGTTCGGGGTCTCATTTCGTACTGGAACTGTTATGAGAATGTCTGTTGGAACGCATGTGTGGCATATATAAATACACTTAAACTGTGTGACTGAGCAAATACTGACCATGCTGAGTGCAGTGTATTCGTATTATATGTACACTGACTGATAGCTTATAGAGAATGGTGTCACCTTTAAATAACGTAAAATTGCCCGGACGATAACTTCCGGTTAGTTAACCACAAACAACTGAAAATTAATTTGCAGAAATCATCAAATGCGTACCATGTAAACAATTTGCAATTTGCACCGATGTACGTCATGTAATTACCGAATAAACAGTATTTGAATAATAACATCATGTTTCCTTTAAAAATGCATAACTTCCGGTTGAATGACGTCACAGATTTCAAACTTCACACATATGTCAATGTGCATTAGTTCTTCACACTCATTAAATTTGGCGGAAATCCGTTGTTTACTTTTGGATTACGTAATCACTGTATATCTTTAATCCACCATAGAGGGCGCTATACAGCCCGTATGACGTTATCGTTTATATTTTCTAAAAGCTTAAGACCTACTCTATCATTTACCCAGAGAGGTTTTATGTGCCCAAATCCTTCCGTTTTCGAGTTATTTTGAGTCGAAGTTCCCACCAAGTTTCAAGTCAATATCTTGTAACTGTCATATAGAAGTCGTGCTGACAAGTTTGGGAAGAAGAAAAATGAAAAAAAAAAGAAAAAAAAAACTCGAACAATAACAATAGGTGTTCGGCTTGAACCCGAACACCTAATTACTAATGTCAACCAATTGCAGCTGAAATTTCAAGCTGTTTAACAGATTACCAAGGATGGTAATGCGTTGAGAAATCCAGTTTGCTTATAGTGCAAGGAAAAGAACATATCTAAGCGATTACACCAAATGTCCAAAGTCAGTTCAGGAACCAAAGACATTTTTCACTTTTTATTGTGGTGAATGATGGAAGTGGTTGGTGTGATAGAACGGCGTGGTTTCCAGACAGAACTCACCTGGGTCCCAGAGCTCCCATCCACGCATCAGGACGGGCCGATCGATGCGACCGATGAACAAGACACCTAGTATTAGAGCCTTGATGATTCGCATCAGGCAGGATATGAAACCAAGTACGACGTTCGCAAAGAGAGTGATATAAAGTGTCACGTTGAACAATCGTCTAAAGCCGAGAAAGAAAGTAATTCAAACAGAGAGTTGGATACAGGTAAGTTGCTGATGGGATGGAGTGGAACGGGTAAGGGGAAAGGACCAGGTCTATTTATATTTAGGATAATTATATCAGATTGTCACTTGGAACGAAGTCAATTTTGAGATGATAGATCAGCCTATGCGATCAATCCAATGAATGGTGGCCTAGAAGTGGTCTGGCGTGTCAAACTCAAGATCTTGTGGTCAATTCTACAGATTGTGGGTTCGAATCCAGCCATAGACTTGCCTCTTTGGGCAAGACGCTTTGTCACACATTGCTCCTCTTCACCCGGGTGTAAATGGGTACCTGCGAGGGTAAACATGGCTTTGTGATTTGATTAGCCTATGTGCACCTTACGGTAACCGCGGGGCTGTATACTCCCCAGGGAAATGGTATGGTTTCAGGAATGTAAATTATGAACCGATGACCTGAGATAAAACATTGTAATGCGCAGTAGAGTATATTCATATTGGTAGCTGCGCAATATCCTATATAATTATCCAATATGGAAACAAGCCGGGATGTTTGAGAGTTCGGAGAAGTTGCCAGAAAACAAACCTGTTGTCCAGACTAAAATGTCTCTTCTTTTTATCTTCTGTGTCGCTCTGAAGAAATATCCTCCGTGACAGGAAACCCTGTAGATAGGACAATCCAATTCCGACCACGAAACTTAACCTGCAAGGGAATAGGTTAAAAAACAAAGTAAGAGTACACCAAAAGAAATACAGTTCTGTACAATACAACATGCTGAATAATGACTTACGTGCCATGATAATTACTATCAACAGTATAAACAGTATTCATGTCAACCTTTGCCAATTCCAATCAGTGTGAGTCTGTTACCACCATTAGGCCTAAAAAAAATTGTTGTGTTGCCCTCAAGTGGAAAAATTAAACTTTTGGGTCGGTCGGTCGATTTTTATTTGATTTTTTTGATTTTTTTGTGACCGACTTTCAAACATTCAAGAATAAATACAGGATGTATGGTCACCAGGGCTTATAAATCAACGGTCTTGGGTTGTTTTGAGGAGACACGCTTTTTTACTGCTAAATCTAACATTTTCTGTCACAAATGTTGAGTTTTTATACTTTATATAAAAACAAATCCCGACCCAAAGTTTTGGCATTTTACGGTCGGTCGCTGAGGGCAACACAACAATTTTCTTTTAGGCCTTATCATGTCACGATGCACTGTCAATACTCCCTCAATGTCGTCCACATTGAAACTGCCAATGTCGCCATCATTGTCATCACTATTGCGTTTTGCGTCATTGCGTTTTGTCAATTATGTACATGTAATTTGAATCTGTAATTCGTGGGAAGTATTTGTATCTTCTTTTTGGAGTTAGGAAGGCATGAAGCGTTTCGATCCTAGCAAGATCTTTCTCAGAGGCCTTTCAGAAAGATCCTGCTAGGATACAAATGCGTCAGGCCCTTAACACCAAGTGTTTGATATATATCAGGTAATTTTGGCTGATGAGCAATTTGCAGCAGTTTATTACTTATATCTATCTTCTTCTTTTTTGTTTTACTTAAAACAATTACCAATAATCTCTCAGAAATTGGATGACTACATTGTTGTCGCCGAGTGATAGCAGGAAGACGATGATGAACACGATGAGCCAGGACAGAAGCTGAAGAATAAAAAAGCCTGTACGTAGAAAATGATATGGGTTGCAAACTGCATATCAATGTTCAAGGAATAACTGAAAGGAAATCCAATAGGGAGGGGCGGGTTTAGGGGAGGGGAGTGGAGGGGAGAGAGTCAAGCTGAACTCAAGATGGCGCTGTCCATTCTTGCTTTATTGAACGTTTGCTGTCTCAAGATGCCACATCTCATTTGGAAAAGTCAGGGGGCGAGTTTAACCAGATGGTATGGGACAAGTTACGCTTCATGATAGTGGGTAAAAGCTATAGTTTCGTGGTGAAAAAACTCTGACTAACTCACCCCAAATTGAAAACCCAATGTGGTATCCTGAATAGTGAAGACCGGCAACCTGTGAAAATGAACAAGAGTTGATCTGAAAGAGGTGTGGTAATGATGAATAATCGTCGTAACGTTGGCCCCGACTAGGGTTCATTTGTCCTCTTGTTGAAATGTTAAGTCAAGGCTCTACATCGTCATCGGACAGGAGCGCCTTAGTATTAAAGCATCGTGCTTATAACTCACCACCATTGAACTGAAACTGGCTTTACGGTCGGGGCAGAAGTTCCTATTTCCACGCCACAATCGAAGAGTGTGCTTTCTATATATGGACAATGAATGAAACATTCCGTCAGTGTTTATGCCTATTAAAGGTATAATACATGATTATAAGGGTCACAGAACAGCACTCAAACTTTGTCTAATTCTTTTAATAAAAAGGCTCCCATATCTGACGTCACGAAATCACACAGATTTGTCTCAGTTTTGGGAAGGCTTGCGGGTTAAGCATGTTGAGAGAAAAATCACCAAAAACACTCTCTTTCTATATGGTCAGTGTGAGAAATGTTTTTTCTTCTCATTTCAAGTAATTTAAAGATCACTAACAAATAAAGCGAGGTTTGTTGAGTGTTGAACATCCTCTTCAAAGACCGCAGATCACAATTAAAAACACACGAACATCCCAATGAGCCCTACAACAGATTATAAATCGCATGGACTCCAATATGCAAAATAAGACATCATTATACCTGTAGCATATTAGCATATGCAGACCGAACAAAGCCGAGACAAAAATGGAGAAATAGCACGTTGGCCAAAAAGTATCTGTACAAACGAAAATCAGAAAGACAATTACGCATTATCGTACTCAAGGTAATATATATATATATATATGTATTTCTTTATTTCGCTTAATGTGAGCCGTTTGCAATAGTGAAGAACTTCATGATGTCAAGTATGACAGTAGGACACATTTGGACAGAAGGTACAATTTGAGGCTCCGCAGGAAAATCAAAGACAGAAACGAGTATTGGTAACCTTTGAAAACCTTCCTAAATAAGCAGATTTGTCACGGCACACCAGGAAGCGAATAATTAATATGGAGGTCGAAGCACTATAATGACACTCTACATGTATATAGCTTTCCCCCAATGCTAGCAAGATTTAACGCTCAGGTTTAGCCTACATTTCAGCGCATTATACTTTCATGTGATAACCTAACCTTCTGCAATTTTGAAAATATGTTGGATCCGGCTCAGTATCGCCAGGCTCAGTATCGCCAGGCTTTCGCTTGTGCTCGTTCCGTTGTCGTAGACGGACGTATCAACATTCAAGGATCTCCTGAAGAAATCCCAAACGTCTTTCATTCCCAAGATATAGATAACACCGAGCTAGAAGAAAATAGCGACACAAAATAATACTTTTAAGTTAGTATCATACTTTGGTAGCATACCGAGATAGAAATCTTCACAGATTTTCCTATAACTCATAGAGGGTGTTCAATTCCTGCTTTTATACCGCTTAGTATGGAGCCCCTAAAGGGACGGGCAAACATTAAAAAATAAAATAAAAAATTGGAGAGACGTATAAAAGAAAGAAAGAAAAAAGCTATAATTATTTCGTTCCCTCGAAATACTATACCGGTATTTCATTACTTTCAAACGTCAGTCTGTTGACGCTTCGTAACAAATTGAATTATTTCCGGCTGCTGTCATTCTGTTGATGTAGGCGTGAACATACGTACATGTATACATAAATTACAGAACCGCTGACTTTTTACTGTTGTTTATTTTTTCATTAATTAGCCTGCAGTTATCGGTTTCCGATGGGATAACGGGAAAACTTCTATAAAACAGAAACGAAATAAAATTTCAGAAAATCACTTCACTAACTTTGACACTTTGGACACATCCAGATTATAATCTGTAAAAATCCTCGCAGGTGAAGTCTTTTCTTTGGAAATATTGCCGGCATTTACAGCGACACCGATTCCGCTATACAGGGTGTCCCAGAAAAAAACGAAACCGAGATTTGTCAGTGTTTAATCCTATTTTAATTTCACTTTTGAATAATAAATTACACATATCTGGAAAGATAATTTCCTCAGCTTTCATTTGATACCATTCACATGATCCATATTGCACGCATGAGTGAGTAAAGACAATATGAAGCAAGGCTATCAAAAAGTAATTTGCACAACGATATTTTTATTTTAAAGAATCAATCACATTTCTAGAAACTACATTTCATGGCCTTTCAAATGATGCCTCAGTCAAGAAAAATGAGCAAGGGATGACAGAGATATCTGCCTTTAAAATGGATTGAAAATTCATGTTTTTCAAATCCTTCGTTTATACCTGACCCAATTTGTGCAAGAATGGATGCGGATCCATTATGTCCATTATGAACGTGCGTGTTAGAACCCCTGTCATCCTCCCATTCCTTCTTTCTAGGCCGGATTTATTCACTAAGTCTTTCTTTTCTATTCTTTTTATTCACACATGCGTGAAGTATGAATCTCATGAGAGGTACCGGTATGTAATTGAAGAGGGGGAACTAAGATTTCTAGATGTATCATTTATTAATCAAGATTAATCAAGTTTATTTCATCTCCGCATCCTTTCATGGGAAAAATCGGTCAGGTGTGAAAAAGGATTTGAAAAAAAAAAAAAAAACACTGAAAATTCAATCCATATTTAAAGGCAGATATCTCTGTCATCCCTTGCTCATTTTTCCTGACTAAGGCATCATTTGAAAGGCCAGGAAATGTAGTTTCTAGAAATGTGATTGATTTTTTAAAATAAAAATATCGTTGTGCAAATTACTTTTTGATAGGCTTGCTTCATATTGTCTTTACTCACTCATGCGTGCAGTATGGATCATGTGAATGGTATCAAATGAAAGCTGAGGAAATAAGCTTTCCAGATATGTGTAATTTTTTGATCAAACGTGAAATTAAAATAGGATTAAACACTCACAAATCTCGGTTTCGTTTTTTCTGGGACACCCTGTATAAACAAAGCATCACCAGTTTTCGCTAACTTGGTTGTGCGGCAAAGTTCGTTGACATCGGAGTAGCTATGGCGCGCCAAGTCACTCAAAAATTGATGAAATACTGTCCTGACTCGAACGGGGTCACGTGACCTGCCGTCTGACATTGGAAGAATGAAAGTTGCTCCAGCAGACGACAGTTTAGTTTGGAATATTTGACCACAGATTGTTGTCTTTTATGAACGTTTGAACATTAGCCTTAAAATGCATTAGTAATCTATACCCAAAATTACATAGTTTTTTTTTTACTTTTGAGTATCACTCACAACTGAAAACTTTATTCTCAACATCCTGAATGTCGGAGATAGCGGTTAGTGTAGTCATCACTTCAGACATACTGATCACAAAGTATCAAGCATGACCTTATAATGTTTAGATACAGTCAAGCCCTGTGTTCGTTTTCCATTAAAACGTATGATATCAATTTTATTTGTATCTATATTTAGCTGTTTCGTACACAACGGAACAGCTTTTGTTTTTCTTATTTTTTTTTAGCTGTTTCGCATGCAGCGGAACAGCTTTTGTTTTTCTTATTTTTTTTTTCTTTCTTTTTGGCTTTTCCGTGTTCAACGGAAAAGGTATTGTTTTTGTTCTGATTTTTTTTTTTTTTCTTCTTCTTCTTCTTCTTGTCGTTGGAATTCCTATAGACAAAGCACAGGGGCATTCTAGACCCCACTTTGGCCATTTTTAAACAGCCGATCTTAACAAAACTTGGTCAAAACAAAGTCCCAATAGCGTCAATGTGCACCGAAACTTTTAGTCATCATGACGTCATCAGGTGTCACGTGACAGTGTCTTAAAGGGGCAAACTTCAGACATTAATTATGAACGAAACCTAAGTCCGATTGAGTTGAAACTTGGTATGTATTTAAGTCGGGAAGTGTTATATTGAAAAATTGCAATGACGTCATCATGACGTCATTCCCTGATTTTTTATGATTTATTGAAATTTTGGGTCATTAAAATTCTTTTAACGATATCTAGTAAACGAAACAAGATCTCTTTGAATTTCTTTTTGATAATTCTTCAGCATACACCATAGATGAACACTGCATAGACAAAAAATCGGTGACGTCATCATGACGTCATAAAAAATGCAATTTTTATAACACATAGTAGGAACGGCCGATCGGCTTGAAAATCGGTACATTGGTGAATTGGAGGTTCGGGATTGTAATTATGAAGTTACGTCAATACAGCGTCTTTTTTTTTATTTTTAACGATTTTTAAACGATTTTTAAAAATATTATTCACGCTAGCCCATAATTATTGACTTGTACAAAGCTAGCTCTCCGTACGTAAAAATGCCAGGCTCGCGCACAGTTTTATTGCCTGGCTTATAAATGCCGTATTTTCCTTCATTTCCCTTAAGCGTAAAATGCTGTTTTGACAAGATGACAACCACGCATGTGCAACAATCTACTTAGCCTGCCTTAATGCATGAATCGAATTCGAGCACACTGTTTTGAATGGCGCCCTCTTTGGTAGCCTGCCTTCAATACGTAATGCATGAATCGAATTCGAGCACACTGTTTTGAATGGCGCCCTCTTTGGATTAAAACAAGAAACTGCGGTGGTGTCAGTATGTTATTTTAAAAAATCGGCAACTAATTGGAAATCAACGGTTAGAGATATTAAGTTTATTGTTTCACCAAACGTGATTGTTAGGCAGGTTTTTTTTGTGACACATTGCTTGACATCTGTGACCCGCCATAATTGATATGCTGACCTTTAATTATGATCGATGTTACAATAATGACTAAAAATAAATAATTAATAGTTATTAGGCGCAAATTGGTATTTAAATGGCCGGCCGATATCACTTAGTGACATGAACAATTAGTACAATGTTGATGTTGTTTTCCACACGAGGAAGGAATCAGGCAGTCGTGTAAAGTGCGCCCTCATGTAACTATGCATGCGTTACATAATTATTGCTAAATGTGAACAACTCCCGATGTCGTTTTAAACCCGGTAGGCTATACATGTACTGTACAAGTACAATTAATTTTTCGACAGTTGTATGTCAGAACCACAGCGTACGAATTGTAAAGTGCGCCCTCATGTGACTATGCATACGTTATAATACACATGTATTACTTGTGGAACGTACTGTACTGCAAAAGCTGTATTTGTTTTACATGTAGTTTATAATGCCATGATGAGTTGTTATAATTATGAAAGGCGAGGACAATTGAATATTCCTTTCCGAATTATGATTCAGCATCTGAGCGCAAAATGCAGAAAATCAACGACCATTTTGGATACTGAATTTGGACAATGACTTTGAATCAGTTTCACAACAGCTTAATTTTTTTGGTTTGCATCAAATAAGTACAGTGATATTATTCTGATCAGGACGAAACCCCAAAACAACAGCAATACAAGAAATTAATACTCTTTTCATTTTTTGTAAAATACTTTTTTTGTTTTATTGCAAAACTCAGACTATATTACCACTTTCAATTATATAAACATTATTTCTAAACCATGTCTGGGAAGAACTGTATAAAAAAATGTGTCTGCAGAACACAGAGGAATTCCATTTAATTTTATTAATTTGTAAGCAAGCTTTCTTCTTAAAATTTTAGATGGATGATATTTGTGACACTGGACACAAGAATCATGGTTGTATATTTAAAGGGAGCATATACAATGTAGGATTTGCAAGGCATCCAAAACAAATGATTGAGTTTGAGACAGAAAATGGACAGTGCAAACAGTCACCATGGGAAATCTTGGTTCATCAGATGGTGGATTTTTCAAGGAAATCAATATTTAGTGTTTTTAACAAAGATCGTTCGGCGCAACGATTTTTGGAACAGACATCAAGGAGGCCCACACTTGAGTTGTTTTAGTTATCCCCTTTCACTCAAGGTATGAAGATGGTGCTGGTAGAAACATACATTTAAAATATATTTCAACATTTAATGATGTATTTATTCAGAAATTAGAAAAACAAAGACCAAAAACACTTTTGATCTTGGGGTAAGATCAAAACCATCCACACTTGAGTTGTTTTAGGTATCCCCTTTCACTCAAGGTATGAAGATGGTGCTGGTAGAAACATACATTTAAAATATTTCAACATTTAAGGCTCTATTTATTCAGAAATTAGTAAAACAAACACCGATAACACGTTTGATCCCAGGGCAAGATCAAAATCATTCTTCATGTTTTATAAGAATTTTTTTTTGTGTTTTTGCTATTTTCAGATGTTTTGTTTACAGACTCAGATGTCCAATTGAGGTCAAATTTCCTCAGGTTTATCATTTCATCAGGTTCATGTACCTGTTTGATCAGACAAAGTATGAGTGCTGTCCTCTGAGCTTTACCAATCATGTATTGTACCTTTAAGAATACATTTTGCTTTCAAGAATAATTATTGCTTTCAAACGTGACTACAAATTGGCCATGGTTTGACATATCCTGCTTATCAGACACTAGCCTGATCACAATTTGATCACGCAGTGGAGAATGGTCATGGGTTAACATGTCGCACTATCATGATCATAAGATGGCCACACACTTAAGAATGGTCATGTGTTGACATGTCGCACTATCCTGATCATAAGATAACCATGCAGTTAAGAATGGTCATGGGTTAACATGTCACACTATCCTGATCATAAGATGACCACGCAGTTAAGAATGGTCATGTGTTGACATGTTGTACTATCCTAATCATAAGATAGCCACGCACTTAAGAATGGTCATGTGTTGACATGTCGCACTATCCCGATCATAAGATAACCATGCAGTTAAGAATGGACATGTGTTGACATGTTTCTGCTGAGTGTATCAGTCACTATCCCAATGGCAAATTTACCACACTGTGAAAAATGGTCATGTGGCTACTGAGTGTATGAGTCACTATCTTGATGACAAATTGACCACACAGCAGGGTTGATAAAAATCATGATTTAAAAAAAAAAATTAAAAAAAAATCGGATTTATTTGATTTAAATTAAATTCTTAATGGTTTTTACGTAATAACATCTTACTATCATAAGCTTTTGCTTTAAAAACCCCATAAATGCTGCCAAATTGCATCATCTTGACACTTGGGCATTGTAGTTATTAAAATGTAGCAAAAAAAAAAAAAGCAACAAAAACAGAACTTGTTACTGAATGTCACTACAGGCATACTGTACTGCTTGCTGATGGGATGTTTATGACCACATTCAAAGATGTTTCATGGCTTGTACTAGTGGTCCATTTGCATCTCAATACATGTGTATTGGAGCTAATAATGGCAGTATTACTGTGCAAATTAGTCAAGATGTAGTGATGTACACAAACAAAACTTAATTCTGTACAAGACATACATCAATGTATGTATATTATTGTACTATGTATACATTCTATTCATTGTCAGATTGTATAGATTACAAGTAATGCTGTTCACATAACATGTACTTTGCTTCAGAATACTGCCTCATTTTTCATACAAACAGTATGTGTGTATACGTGCATGCATATTTTGTACAGTAAAAACTAATGTAAAAACACAACATTAACTGTTTTAATTTTTTTCCACTGATTTAAATCATGATTTAAAGCAATGATTTAAATCAAGTGATTTAAATCAAACAACCCTGCCACACAGTGAAGAATGGTCACGTGTTGACATGTCGCTGCTGAGTGTATCAGTCACTATCCTGATCACATGTTGACCATGCAGTGAAGAATGATCATGTGTTGACATGTCCCTGCTGAGTGTATCAGTCACTATCGTGATCACATGTTGACCATGCAGTGAAGAATGCTCATGTGTTGACATGTCGCTGCTGAGTGTATCAGTCGCTATCCCGATGACATGTTTACCACACAGTTAAGAATGGTCATGTGTTGACATGTCCCTGCTGAGTGTATCAGTCACTATCACGATGACATGTTGACCACACAGTGAAGAATGGTCATGTGTTGACATGTCGCTGCTGAGTGTATCAGTCACTATTGTGATCACATATTGACCACACAGTGGAGAATGGTCATGTGTTGACATGTCGCTGCTGAGTGTATCAGTCACTATCCTGATCACATGTTGACCATGCAGTGAAGAATGGTCATGTGTTGACATGTCCCTGCTGAGTGTATCAGTCACTATCCTGATCACATGTTGACCATGCAGTGAAGAATGGTCATGTGTTGACATGTCGCTGCTGAGTGTATCAGTCACTATTGTGATGACATGTTGACCACACAGTGAAGAATGGTCATGTGTTGACATGTCGCTGCTGAGTGTATCAGTCACTATCCTGATCACATGTTGACCATGCAGTGAAGAATGGTCATGTGTTGACATGTCCCTGCTGAGTGTATCAGTCACTATCCTGATCACATGTTGACCATGCAGTGAAGAATGGTCATGTGTTGACATGTCCCTGCTGAGTGTATCAGTCACTATTGTGATCACATATTGACCACACAGTGGAGAATGGTCACGTGTTGACATGTCGCTGCTGAGTGTATCAGTCACTATTGTGATCACATATTGACCACACAGTGGAGAATGGTCACGTGTTGACATGTCGCTGCTGAGTGTATCAGTCACTATTGTGATCACATATTGACCACACAGTGGAGAATGGTCATGTGTTGACATGTCCCTGCTGAGTGTATCAGTCACTACCCTGATGACATGTTGACCACACAGTGAAGAATGGTCATGTGTTGACATGTCGCTGCTGAGTGTATCAGTCACTATCGTGATCACATATTGACCACACAGTGAAGAATGGTCATGTGTTGACATGTCGCTGCTGAGTGTATCAGTCACTATTGTGATGACATGTTGACCACACAGTGAAGAATGCTCATGTGTTGACATGTCGCTGCTGAGTGTATCAGTCGCTATCCTGATGACATGTTTACCACACAGTTAAGAATGGTCATGCGTTGACATGTCCCTGCTGAGTGTATCAGTCACTACCCTGATGACATGTTGACCACACAGTGAAGAATGGTCATGTGTTGACATGTCCTGGTGAGTAATCACAGTTGATGAAGACAATATTGGTATTGATGTATTAACAAGCAGACATTTGAGGGAAAAAATACATTTAGTTAATGACATTTGTTTTCAACTGTTTTTCAGCAATTCTTATGTAATATTAATACAAGTAATTATTTACCTGCTGCAAACTGCTTATCAGCCAAAATGACCTGAAATATATTAAATGATTGGAGTTGGGAGGGCCTGACTAATTTCGATCCTAGCAGATTCTTTGTCAAAGGGTAAAATAACTTTGTTACATTGATTATTTCAATAAAGGTCAACAGAGAGGCCCTATTCTTACAAAACATAAACCATTAACAGCCAACATACCTGGAAGTTGTATGTCCTTTGTAAGAGTATCTGCCACAGCCAAGATAGATGACCATGCAAATTGAGAGTAGTCATGGGTTGACATCGCCCTGCTGAGTGTGTCAGTCACCATGTATCCCGATGACTAGATGACCATCTGGTGAGTAGTTGCCATGTTTTGACATGGCCGGCAGTGGCCATGCAATGGTTTGACATGGCTGGCAGTGGCCATGCACAGCTTGACATACCAGGCAGTGGCAATGCATGGTTTGATGGCTCTTCTGAGGGTCATTGTGATGACCACATGATGCTTGTGCATGGTTTGACATACATCTGTGAAATATATTAAAATAAACCAAAATCAGTATTGTAACTTCATTTAAGGGACAATGCAAGCTCTAGATATACATGCGCTTTATATTTAAAGTTTGATTTAATTCCTTGACATGTATGACAACCTCTATAAAATGCATATCATAGTGATACAAACACCTTATTATATATAATAACTTCTTTCAATTCCATGTTCAAATCGTATCTCTAAACCTCTAAATATGTTCATCTTTAAATACCAATTCATTGACATATATAACAATTTGCGTAGAAAACATCACATATTAATATAAGCACCTTACTATGTATTTCCTTACTGTGTATTCTTTCAATTTGATGTTCAATGCATATCTCTTGATAAATAAGTCTCATGGTAAAAGTCAATCACGCCATGTAGATTCCATTTTCATCTTTAAATAATATTTCTAGTAAATTGATTTACATAGAAAACATCACATACTGATATTGATACAAACGCCTTCATGATAACTGTAATAAGTAGGAGTTACAGTTGCACATACTGATTCTATATTTCTTACATATACATGATCAATCAATGTCCCATTCTCTGTTGTTGCATCTGTTACACATTGTTTATATCCATGCTCAGACATTAATTTCTCAATCTGTGAATGCTGTTTGAAAATATCTTCATTAAAATCACCCATTACAATACATCTGTTAGATACTTTATGAAGTTCATCAAGTAAATGTTTCATGTTGGTAATAAACTCAATCATGGAATATGATGCTGGACGATAAATTGTTACCACAGAATATGACACTTCACAAATTACTTGTATTGCAATATACTCCAAGTTGTGTACAGGTAACATCAGTCTACTGAATGTCTTATTCCTTCTACCATACACAGCAACACCTCCATGACACTGTTTGCTTAACATCTGAGTAACACTGCATGAATTGTCATATGAAGCGCTTCTGACCTTATTGTAGCATTTAAATTCACTTAATTCAGTCTCACAGTCAAACGCATCCTCATTCCATGTTTCCGTCAGACAAATGAAATCTGCTGACATCATATCAATATTACATTCTAGGTCTTTAAAGTGTTCTTGTAATCCTTGGATATTATGCATCATGATTACAGTGCCATTTGGTGGTAATGTTCTTACATTAAATTCTTCAATAAATTCCATCATATTACTCAATGAATCCTTCACTGTTTTATTGCAATAAACAAACTTTTCATTAAACCCTTCAATCACAAGTCCATTTAGAGATGTTACTCTGCTTAATGCAACATATGCTTGACCTGCTGAAAATGTCCGTTCAAGTGATACCACTGCTTTGTCTGTAGTCACTCCTTGTACTTTATGTACTGTACAGGCCCAAGCTAATTTCAATGGAAATTGTCGTCTTATCCACTGTTTGCTTATATGTTCTTCTTCCCTTTGTATTCTAATATATCCATCATTTGTTGCACCTTTCCTTTTCACTTTGGAACCAACACTTTTACTATCAAATGCAATATGAATATATTCAGGGGTAGATTCATCATGTGACAGAATGATTTCACAAATAGTTCCAAGTACTCCATTTACAAGTCCATCAGAAACATCAAGATTTTTAGTCAGCATTACTCTAGCACCAGTACCTAGCCACAATGATTCAGGCAAAGTTGTATGCATTGATTTCTTTGGTATTTTCTTTAGGTTTGTCTTTTTATGGGAATCTTTCTGAAAGTCATTTGCTAAAATACAGAAATAATCACTGCACTTTGCAAATAGTATCTTCTGATTGTATTCATCAACCTGTTTATTACATGGAAATATATGTAAAGCATCATCCCACTCTTCTCCAGTTTCCCGTGATTGTAACATTGCCACATCTTCATCCAATAACTTATCCTGCTTAGCTCTGACACGTATTCGATTCAAAGTTTCAGCAAACTGCATATCGTTTTTTTGTCTCATAATTTCTCTCAACTCTACTTTCTTAAAACAATCATTCCACAGATCTACTGCAATATCTCTCTGATACAATGATTTCCCCTTGACTGGAGGTAGTTGATAAAAATCACCAACAGCTAAAATGCTCACTTTTCCAAATGACTTGAGATCACGTGTTTGCTTAATCTGACGCAGACGTCCATGAATGTAACACAACATTTTATGATCAACCATTGATATTTCATCAATAATGACAATCTGAAGATCTTGAAATTCATTCCTCAATGTATTCAATTTTTCCTCACCAAGTGGTTGATATGGCAAACGTGCATCAGTGGGGATTGACAGAGCACTATGAATTGTACTTCCATTGATATTAAAAGCTGCTACTCCAGTAGGTGCAGTTATCATTACAGACACATTATCAGGATTATGAACCATTCTTGTAAAGATTCTTGTTGCTTCATAATGTATTGATTTAACCAAATGACTTTTCCCAGTTCCAGCTCCACCAGTGATAAACACATGGAATGGTTCAGGGTTTTTGCCTTGTACCTTCTGTAAACACCAGTCTCGAATCTTATTAAACACTTCCCTTTGCTGTGCATTCAATGACCTCAGTAAATTTAGTGCGTCTTGCTTTGATATTTTCACTGAATGTGGCTCAATATTACACACTTTGTCTTTCTTGTCAGATTGTAGGTCAGGAATATCCAAATCATCATCTTCTGGTAATACTGGCTCACGTTCTGCTTCACATTCCAGTCTTTCTTGCTCAGATATTGGGGAGATCAAAGCCCATGCATCTTCCTGCATACCATGTTGTTCTACATATTGTTTAGCTGCTTCAAGAGCCTCAGCATTCTTCTCATATCTAGACCGATTACTTTCAACAACAACACTTACAGATTTCATTTGACTATTTACACAAACAGAACCATTCCTATAAAATTGTTCATAATTATCAAACTGTGGTGGCTTTAGTTGAGCATCGACACGATATGGAAGAAACAATTGCAATATACTGTGGTAATATTTCTCAGGATATTTAGTTACTGAAAACCTTGGATATCTAATGACTGCTGGTTCAGTTCTTGTACGTTTCTGTATGTGGCCCAAACCATGTTTCAATGCATATACCGGTGACTTTCTAGATATATTAGACATACCTCCATTATAAATAATTCTGTACTTTGAACAAAATTTTGCAAGACACATGTTGTCAAATTCATCAATATCTGGCCTTGCTTTATAACGATCAACTCTACTAGTCATGAAAATATCATCATCATCTTCACATTTGCTTTGAATTACACTCAATGGCAAACTCATTCGTACAGGATTTTCACCTACAGGTATAAACTCCACTTTTCTAGAACCTTCTTTCAATCTCAGACCACAAACACGAAACACTGCTTCCTGAGCTGATAATTCTCTATTGTGTAAATACACACATCCAATTTCCTTCATACTCTGTCTAGCATCTAAGTTTCCCTTTTTGGCCTCATTCTGTGCATTTCCTAACAGAAGTCCCAATTCTCGTTCTGACTTTGACATGTATGACACTACGTATGCTGCACAGGCATATGCATCAGTGATATATTGAATATCCATATTAGCATTCCAGGCTCTTATTAAATCAGGATTATACAGATTCACCCATACATCTTGAGGCTCCCTCTTTAGAATAATAGTAGATTTCCTGCTTAAAACATCATTAGCCTTTTCAAAATCAGACTGTGTAATATTAATGCTTTGGAATAATTCAGATGTTGACATGTGTTGATTCTTCTCATCCTGGATTGCATTCCATACTGATTGCAATAATTCCTTGGCTTCTGTACGTTTCTTTTCATTACTAATGGATGTACTTTCTTCATGATTATATCCATCATCCTCATTATCTTCATCATTACATTCATCAGCTGGATCACAACTGGCAATAAATGTTCTATTAGATGGAGGTCTTGGAAAATTAAATCTACATTCAGAACCCTTCTTCTTACAAGACTTGGTATGTTTCCTACTATGTTGCTGTACATGACTGATTATTTCATTCAATTCCTCATCTTCTTCCTGAGTTGGTAACTTGCAACTGATATATTCATCAATAAATTTTATTACGTCAGCATCATCATCTTTTTCCAAATTTGGAGCATTCTCAATCCAAAACAGACAATGTGTGTGTGGAGATCCTCTTTGCTGAAATTCTACTCGGTAAAAATAGTCCTTGACTCTCCCAATTGGTGCTGCACTTGACATGATAACATCTTTCAAAAATGTGTGAAATCGATTCTCAAACATTCTAGCAACAGTCACTGGATTGCTTCTCAATACTGTACACTTATCATTCCAATCCAAGTCATCAATATTTCTGAAATCACCTTGTTGCCTCAATATTGTATTAATGACTTCAGGCCATCTCATATCAGCTGCAGAAAATGAGCAAAACCATGTTGGTATTCCAAGTTGTCTAATCATAGCCATGACATCTCTCTGAGTTGATTGCCAATATGACGGTGTACCTCTAATTGGTTTCATAAATCTATACCCACTATCAGACTGTAAAATATCATTCAACTGATCTCTATTCTTAATCATGCTAGAATTCACACTTTGACCATAATGCATTTTCCCTGAACTTTGACGCATAGCAATTGATACACCAGACATCACCTTTTCAATTTCTGATAAATACTGGGCATAAAAGATATACTGAGTACATTTGGCAAATCTATTATCTGCATTCATCAATCTATTATGAAAATATCTTAGGCGTGTCAGCTTTCCATCACGTTTATCATCAAATATAGGAGAGCCTGCTGGGAATAATGCTGGAAAACATTTGGCCTCATTACCTTCCTCCATTAACACTCTAACTGGATTGTTTCCTTCACAAGGTGCAACACAGAGAACATCATCAAAATATTGATCAAGCACTTCTTGTCCAATATCTATAGGCTGTAGACATGTATCAAGTGGAATACCACACAAACGATCCTCATCTGTTTCTTCATCACTTACACTGGAATCATCACTATCATGTATTACTTCATCTTCATGTTCCTCATCATTCACGTCATCTAACAGGGGATCATTCCAATCACAATTGATTTCAATATCTTTGTACCATACATTGTTTTCCTTAAGATATCTTAATGCCTTTTCCACATGTTCCCTAGTAACAAATTGATATTGATAATATCCTTTGTAAGATAATTTCCTCTTCAGCTTGATTCTAATCAATTGATTTTCATTTCTACATCTTGGCAATGCTGTTACAGTATCTGTAATGTTAGATGGTACACATACAACTGGTCCGTGGACTCCATTTTGACCTCCCTTTGGCAGTGCTATAAGTTTCATGAATGGTACATTAATTGCAATGAGATGTTCCTCTAATATATTCAAACAATCCAATTCTTGTGGAATGTCTATTACTTCTAAATTATTTGTACATGCTTCTGCTGGTACCTTCTTCTGGAGTAACTTTCTATGACATGTGTAACATATCCATAATCTAGACCTGCTAGATTTTGATACAAGACATTCATTTCCACACTCTTTTGTACATATACATGTATGTAAATATTTATCAGATATACAATTTATATTCCTGTATTTCTCTTTATTGCATTTAATAACTTGCTTTTTAAACAAAAGTTTACAACAGACTGCACAAACATACTCAGGTCCTGATGATACTTCTTTCTTCCAGTTTGTGATAACATTCCTCAAGTTGCGTGAATGTTGATTTCTTCTTTTTGTTTGTCTTATATTCCTCTGTTTTATTTCCTTACGATAATTTGCATCTTGGCGATACTTATATTTCAGTTTTTTTATCAAATTCAATCTGTACACATGATTACTCCAATACTTTTTCTTTATAGAGTTAATGACAGCATTTCTGTACACTTGATTACTATGATACATTTTCTTTGCACGGTTAATTATTTTCTGTCTATATGCAGCATCTATATTATACTTGGCTTTAATTCTATTAATCTTTTCTACTCTAAAGCCGTTATCCTCATGATACTTTCTTTTTTCACTATAAACCTTTCTTTGTCTGTGTAAACTATCCTCATGGTACTTTCTTTTCTCACTATTGAGTTTCCTTTCTCTGTGTGCACTATTTTTGTGATACTTTCTATTTTCACTATTAATCTTTCTTTGTCTATGTACACTATCATCACGATACTTCTTCATTGATTTTTTAATTTTCGTCTCCTTATACAAAGCATTCTGTTGATATTTTAACTTTAACAATTTCTTCTTCTTTACACAATTTTCTGCATATTTTGTCCTCTCATATTCAAGAACATTCTTTCTGAAATCCTTAAAATCAGCATATTTCTGTCTTTTTGCATAATTCTGTCTTTCCTTGTATGCACTGGTCTTTTCTACAATGTTTACATTTCTTTTATTGTATCTTTCTCTTGCTTTCTCTCTGCTTATTTTCCGTTTCAATCTCACATTTACATGAGTACGCCTCTTTCGCTTTACCTGAGAATGCTTTGGCTTATCTTCCTTTCTATCATCACATTGACTTACATGAACATTACTGACTGGGTCTCTAGTACAGGTACTTTCAGACATCAAATCTCTGTTACAGTAGTTTTCATTCCTGTCAGCATGATTAATTGGAACAAGTTCATGAACATTCATGACTAAATCATAATGAACTTCATTTCTATGATACAAATAAATTCCACAATCTGATAATCTGTCAGTGTTGGTGAATGAACGTGAAAACACATACCACCTCCTTGCATCACTATATGTATATATATCAACACCCAACATGTCAGCCATTGCTATGATTTCTACTTCTGTTGCCCATGTACCATTATGAAACAGCCTCTGCCTAACCACATAATCTTCCACTGTAGAAAAACCTTCTCTTACAAAACAGTTAAATTTACCAGCATTTTTCAACAAGTGATTTATAACTATTCTTCTGACATGCATATGATTTTCTTCAGTTCCAGATATAGCACAAGAAATAGCTCTGAAGAAACAGTTTCCATCACCTTTGATCCTCTTTATTCTGTCTGGACTTCCCATGTTATCACATCTTCTAGCACTCTCATCAACATCTAGAGATACCCTCCTCAATCCAAATTTCTGACACAATTGGTTTTTACTATCATTACTTAGTAACATAAATCTTAATTTGGCAGGTTCTATAACTTCCACTATTTCTACATCATCACCACTCTTGCAACTGCTTATGACATGTGCATCAACATTTCCCTGCAATTCATTTGATTTTGATATCTCAAGTAAACATTCAAATTCTACATCTCCAACATTACACTCACTGCAAACACTTTCATTATTGCCTGTAGGTTCATGATAACAAATATTCTGCTCATCTTTAATCTCAACACTGACTCCAGTAATTTCAAACTGCTCGGATTCAGACACATTCATAGAATTTCCAAGTTCAATACAATAACTGTACACACCTTGCCATGAAGCTACACGTTTCAGAAGACTTCTGCCGTTACAGTCTTGTCTGCCATTATGATTTCTAGAATGGGAATCAAAAATATAATACAATCCATCCTGAGCAATGACTGAAAATGTGTTCATATGGAAACAGATAAAACATGCTGCATACTTGTGAAGTGTCTGCTGCAGAGCATTATTCAATGAAATCATATTGAAATCTGACAGATTTGTATTTTCTCCAAAGGTACCAGACACAGCTTCATGGAATTGAACACAGAAATGTTGACTGAAAACATCTATTTCCTCTGGCAACTCACTGATCAACAAATAGTCATTCTCTACTGTAGAACTCTGTGATAAAAAACCATACAATTCATTTCCAGTATTCAACACAAAGTCCATTTCATTAGAGCACCATTTGTCTAACTTCTGAATTCTGCTATACATTATAGCACACAGACTATTAGCAACACACTGTTTACCAGTATTATTTCCAAATCTAAAATCACCTTGATGGAAACTACCCTGTACAATCATATTATCTGATGGACTTACAACTCCACTATTTCCACTGTCTTCATATGTATCACTTTGCATGTTTTGGGGCTTCTTTATGTCCTGCTGTGTGTTAATATATTTGGTGCTATTAATACTGTCATTACTTGTGACCTTTGGCATCTTCTCATCTCCCTTCTTATTACTATGAGGTGACACTGATCTCATTCTACTTCTCAGAGCATACTTGGTATTTTGCTTCACTCTACATGATTCACCCTGATCACTCTTTGAACATTGTCTATTCATACTGTCATTACTTGTGACCTTTTGCATCTTCTCATCTCCATTCTTATTACTATGGGGTGACACTGATCTCTTTCTACTTCTCAGAGCATACTTGGTATTTTGCTTCACTCTACATGATTCACCCTGATCACTCTTTGAACATTGTTTTGATTTTTCATGACTTCTGCAAGTTTTACCATCATTAGATTTCTCATTACCATCCGTCAAAGATACACCCTCAGCATCTTGTTTGCCTGTATTAGATTCTGATTTCTTTCTATTCCTCAATGTATATCCTCCTGATTGCTCTGGTACTGTTTGTTTTTTGTTACCACATGCATATATACCTTCAACATTTCTGTTCATTGCCCGACTGTCAAAATCCTCTTCCGTTTGTTCGTCAAAATCCTCTTCAAAACTAGTCAACATCACATCAAATACAGTCAAATCTGCAGAAATGTCAGAACAGTCATATAAATATTTACAGTAGTTACTCCCTCGACATTTGCAACATATCCAAACAATTGACTTGTTTAGCAAGACATGATTTCCAATACAACTTGTAACTCCCATACAATCAACATGATACCATAACCCACAATAACACTGTAATTTGAAGTCCTGTGGCTTGATCATCTCATCACAAATCCAACACTGTCCATCTACATTAGCATTACTATTTCTGTCTTCAGTATCCACTTTCCTAGCACATTTGCTACCACTTTTATCTTGCTCTTTGATCTGTTTTATCCTCTTATCAGAAACCTGTTTGCTCATCTTATGAATACATCTCTGTCTCTTCCTCATTTCATTTGCTTTGTCTTTCAAGAACTTCATCTTCTTAAAAACTGTACTTATACTTCCATTTGTATGCTTCCAGATCTGTGTTTGTTCATCTTTATGTGCCTTTCTATCCTTCTTGGTCATGCGACTCTCTATTACTCTTCCTCCTTTCCTGATATTGTGACTTTGCCTGAATACCTGTTTTCTCACTTTCTTCTTGTACCGTCGTGATGGTCTCTTTCTTCCTTTTCGTTCATATATCTCTTCAACACAATTCAAAACACATCCCCCACCACTATGCTTTGTCCAACCATACTTCTTCAGCCATTGCACACCATGTAAATTACTAGAATGTGACAATCGTTTCTTCCTTTCTTGTCTCAGATTACTCACTTTGTTTTGTCTGTCATGTTGTATCTTCCTCTCATATTCCTTCTGTAGTTTCTTCAACTGCAATTTCTTGGGTCTCACAATCTGTAAAAGATAGCATTTCATCACATGATTTCCATTGATAACTTTTGCTTTACTTGACGTCTGACAACTGATTCCACACAAATCAATTATGTCAGTTTTCATTTCATGCATTTTACAGACAACACTGTCTTTTGTCATCATCATGTTCTCAACTTCATTTGTTCTCATGATTTGTTCATTTTTCATTGTTCTCATTTGGTTCTCAGGTTTTGTTACGTTTGTTCTCATAACCTGGCACACCCCAGGTACCTGGCACACCCCAGGATTTTTCTTGTTATTAACCTGGCACACCCCAGGTACCTGGCACACCCCAGGATTTTTCTTGTTATTAACCTGGCACACCCCAGGTACCTGGCACATCCCAGGATTTTTCTTGTTATTAACCTGGCACACCCCAGGTACCTGGCACACCCCAGGATTTTTCTTGTTATTAACCTGGCACACCCCAGGTACCTGGCACACCCCAGGATTTTTCTTGTTATTAACCTGGCACACCCCAGGTACCTGGCACACCCCAGGATTTTGAACCTGGCACACCCCAGGCACCTGGCACACCCCAGGATTTTGAACCTGGCACACCCCAGGTACCTGGCACACCCCAGGATTTTTATTGTTATCAACCTGGCACATCACAGGTACCTGGCGCACCGCAGGTACCTGGCATACACCAAGTACCTGGCACACGCCAGGATTTGTATTGTTATCAACCTGGCACATCACAGGTACCTGGCACACCGCAGGTACCTGGCATACACCAGGTACCTGGCACATGCCAGGATTTTTGATAGATGAAATACTCTCTGCCATCTTCATACAGTCCAGAGCCATCTGTGAAAAAAAAAAAAAAAAAAATTGTCACCAGCAAGAAAACATCTTCAAAGGTAGTATCATACTTTGGTTTTTGTCAAAGAAGTACAGATTCATGGGAAAATATATCTAGCAATCTTCCTTGATATTATTGCCCATGAATCTGTACTTCTTGCAAACAGTGGTGTGCTAAAATTGCAGGCAAGTACACAAGAGACATAACTTTACAGACAGGGTTGTTTGATTTAAATCACTAAATGAAAACATCTTTTAGTCCAAATGATTTTGTCTCTATTTGCCCTTCTTGTTTTACCATGTTTTTCAATTATTTAAATTCAACCATTTCCATTTTCATACAAAGTGCTTTGGAGGTATTGTTATTTTTTTATTAAAAAAAATCCTGTATGATACAGAAGTGGATAATTAATAGTTGCCCAAACTAGTTCATGTACTAAATATTTTTATTTCATTTCATTTCTTTTATTGCAAATGACAATAATTGACTACTTTAGGCCCTAATCTAATTGCCTTTCTTTTTTTAGAAACCTTGTTTAAGCATGGAGGAAGGAAATTTCCTTCTTCTTGGTTTAAGCATGGAGAAATAAGACACATATTTCTCCATGTTTTAAGTTAATGTATTGGAAAAACATAAGGGATGAATTCCATTGACGATCATCACTTGTGCATAAATCTATTGAACCGACAGAGGGCATTTTACAAAAAAATCACTCACGCTGCATTAAGAGTATTAATTAATGTAGGTAAAATTAAAACCTGTAATATTCCTTTTTCAGACATGCTACCAAAGTTGTATACACCTGAGATTGAAATTCATAATAATTTGTATCCAATAAGTTAACTCTTGGAGGATAATCTTTTTAACATAATGACTAATGGTTTAATATAATCTATGGAATTAGCGAGGATATAACCCTTTTTCCGTGATGGCCATCAGTGGAATTCTTTCACTTTAGTTAGATTAAGTCAAAGGTTTGAGTAGCCACTGTCCGGAAAATGGGCAAGCATAAACATAGCAAGCTCAAATCAAACAAATTCTTCAATAGCGCTGCGCACTTGAGCTAAAAATAGCACCGAACCTCAGACAAACATTGCAACCGGCCATGCAAACGTGTGGTGAGTGGAGGTATGTGTGCGCGTGCATGCACGGTGTGACGTCATTAGTGCGGAACGCTATTTCAAATTAGTGCCTAGCGGCTAGAGCCCCGGCCCTAGGCCTAGTCTAACGTTAGACCAAGAATTTCAATGAAATGTGTATCATGCAAATAAATATTTAATACTTTATCCATTTCAGCATATTCATTACTATTCTATAGAGCATATTCTTTCACAATTCACATACCAATCAATCATTAAATAATGTAAAAAGGTTTTGTATTCTTTTCGTGGTAGGCCTACGATGTACAAAATGCCATCGTGGTCATGCATAGCGCACGTACGTCAGTACATGCATTCATGAGTCAACTAGCCATCCGTCATGTCCACGGATCCAGCAATGAAAAACGTCATAAATTTACCAAGTATACCTAACACAACAATAACATTTGTAATCTTAAGTATTCAACAATTTCATTAAATGACATTAAATCATAAACAACTATGCCTAACCAAGGAAATTTAACCCCTTTCTGCTTGTAATAAATCGCCTCAAACCTTCACTTACGGTATCGCTGCAGACAGTCTGGTTTCCGATCCATGCAGCTTCAGTCGAGATTTTCATTTACAATGAGGCGGAAGCCAGGTCACCTACACACAGACCTTGCTTTGGTTTGTTTACATTTTACACGGACGGACGCGCTGGTTGGCAATACGTGGTATGGGCAGCCTAATGTTGCAAATCATTTCATCTTCTTGACAGACGGCGTGACCAAATTCAACATGTTTACCAAATTTCCATAGCATACAAAATGCATACCATCATTGTTTGTGTTGTTTCCATAACATTTAGCAAAGCAATATCTTTCCATGTTTATGAAACGTTGTGTTTAAAATTGTGATTATTTTTTTATGCGTGGCTTTCGACGGCTCGCCATAGTTTCCGCCATGCTGGTTGGCAAAAACTTGGTCTGTGACGTTGCATGCTAAAGAAAGGTCTTAGACTCGTTTCCAGTCCCACATCATCATGAGAAAAACAAACTAACTACATGTACATGTACATGTAATGTATCTACGCACAAAAGCGATCGACCGCATGTGATTGAATTTATGTGAGAGGGCGCTATAATAATTTCGTTCAGTAGCATTTCGAAATGTGTGGTGTAACCACCGTGAGGGATTCGGGAGGGCAAGACTATTTCTGCCGCATTTCTGCTATCCAGTTGAGTGAACAAATTAGCGTGAACATGTACATGAAACAACGTCTAAGTTCAAGACCTTCACTTCACACCAAATTCAGCCAAAACGTACATCTTTGCAAAATGGAACAAATTCCTACATGCTTCCAACAAATCCAAAAAAAGCAACCAATATTAATATAACATCTCGATGACATCATCTCACAATTTACAAAAATATTTCACAATCAAACCAAAATCATCTATGAACTTCATTCTTTTGGCAACTGTCATTGTTAGGGAAGATCTTTTTATGATGCATTGATTGACCTCTGTCCTCTATACTAAATGAGCTATGATCATGATTCTATCACTAAAAGTTAATGTTAGGCACTATCTTTCTTTGTGACACACATGAACAAGTAATAGTATATCAAGAGTAGACATAAAACGGAAAAGCCTTGTGTTCTGTTTTCAACAGACACAACCTCTAGTTTTTTTTAGCTGTTTCGCATGCAGCGGAACAGCTTTTGTTTTTCTTATTTTTTTTTTCTTTCTTTTTTTTTTTTTTTTTTTTTTTTCTTTTTCCACTTTTTTCCCATAGACATAACACAGGGGTTTTCTAAGAGCCACTTCTACCATTATGCCAATTCCAATCAACTTCATACTTGGCACATAGTTAGACCAGCACCCCGAATAGTGTCCCGCGTATGTACGTCATCGTGACGTCATCACGTGCACAGTTACGTAATCATAAAAGTGCAAATTTTAGGGCTCTTTATCTCCGGAACGGCAAGTCCGATGCAACTCAAACTTGGTATGTTAGTATATGGGGACGTGTTATAGACAAAAATTGCAGTCACGTGTTGATGACGTCATCGTGCGATTTTATACGAATTATTCAATTTTTGGACCTTTTCTTTATATCTCATGAACGACAAATCGTATTTTCGAAATTCTTTCGGTAAAATGTTTGTTAGGCTATAGGCACGTGCCATAAAATACCAAAAAGTGGTGACGTCATGATGACGTCATCAAAAAGCCGATTTTCTGATTCACATATAAGGGAATATCCGATGGTGATGAAACTTGGTGGATATGTAGGGAATGGTACTAGTATCCTCAATCTGAAGTGACGTCACGATGACGTCATCGGCTGATTTTTTATTGATTTTTGAATATTAAATTTTGCCATTTTTCCCCAGAAACACATATAAGCGAATATCCGATCGTGATGAAACTTGGTGGGTAGGTAGGAAATGCTATTTCTATTCCAAATGTGAAGTAACGTCACGATGACGTCATCGACTGATTTTTTATTGATTTTTTGAATAATTAATTTTGCCATTTAGAGTCAAACATAACACAAAACACGGTCTTTGGAACTTTTTGGACCGCTGATATGGCTATCTATAGTAGTGCGCCAATTGTGTACACGTGAACGGAGCACGACATAGCTAGAAAATCAATCATTTTGTTTTTTCCACCGCCCATATGCACAACCATACATACTACGCGCGCTGGTCTATAATAGACTCGGCTATTCTGTGTTTCTCATGGGCATGTGTACTGTATGTACACCAATTTGTATACAGTGTACGAGTATTGATGGACGAGTGACGACGCTCCTGATACATGTAGTTGTTTACGACAATTTAAACACCGCTATTTCTCTGTACTGGGCCAATTGCGTTCATGTTTGTTTTTCATATTATTTATAAAAACATACGCGAAACAGCTCAGTGTTTGTCAACAAACACATCTAGTTTTTTTTTCTTTTTCCACTTTTTTCCCATAGACTTAACACAGGGATTTTCTATAAGTCACAAGTCACTTCTACCATTATGCCAATTCCGATGAACTTCATACTTGGCACATAGTTAGACCAGCACCCCGAATAGTGTCCCGCGTATGTACGTCATCGTGACGTCATCACGTGCACAGTTACGTAATCATAAAAGTGCAAATTTTAGGGCTCTTTATCTCCGGAACGGCAAGTCCGATGCAACTCAAACTTGGTATGTAAGTATATGGGGACGTGTTATAGACAAAAATTGCAGTCACGTGTTGATGACGTCATCGTGCGATTTTATACGAATTATTCAATTTTTGGACCTTTTCTTTATATCTCATGAACGACAAATCATATTTTCGAAATTCTTTCGGTAAAATGTTTGTTAGGCTATAGGCATGTGCCATAAAATACCAAAAAGTGGTGACGTCATGATGACGTCATCAAAAAGCCGATTTTCTGATTCACATATAAGGGAATATCCGATGGTGATGAAACTTGGTGGATATGTAGGGAATGGTACTGGTATCCTTAATCTGAAGTGACGTCACGATGACGTCATCGGCTGATTTTTTATTGATTTTTGAATATTAAATTTTGCCATTTTTTCCCAGAAACACATATAAGCGAATATCCGATCGTGATGAAACTTGGTGGGTAGGTGGGAAATGCTATTTCTATTCCAAATGTGAAGTAACGTCACGATGACGTCATCGACTGATTTTTTATTGATTTTTTGAATAATTAATTTTGCCATTTAGAGTCAAACATAACACAAAACACGGTCTTTGGAACTTTTTGGACCGCTGATATGGCTATCTATAGTAGTGCGCCAATTGTGTACACGTGAACGGAGCACGACATAGCTAGAAAATCACTCATTTTTGTTTTTTCCACCGCCCATATGCACAACCATACATACTACGCGCGCTGGTCTATAATAGACTCGGCTATTCAGTGTTTCTCATGGGCATGTGTATGTACACCAATCTGTATACAGTGTACGAGTATTGATGGACGAGTGACGACGCTCCTGATACATGTAGTTGTTTACGACAATTTAAACACCGCTATTTCTCTGTACTGGGCCAATTGCGTTCATGTTTGCTTTTCATATTATTTTTAAAACATACGCGAAACAGCTCAGTGTTTGTCAACAAACACAGGTCTAGTTTCTTTTTTTGGCTTTTCCGTGTTCAACGGAAAAGGTATTGTTTTTGTTCTGATTTTTTTTTTTTTTCTTCTTCTTCTTCTTCTTGTCGTTGGAATTCCTATAGACAAAGCACAGGGGCATTCTAGACCCCACTTTGGCCATTTTTAAACAGCCGATCTTAACCAAACTTGGTCAAAACAAAGACCCAATAGCGTCAATGTGCATCGAAACTTTTCGTCATCATGACGTCATCAGGTGTCACGTGACAGTGTCTTAAAGGGGCAAACTTCAGACATCAATTATGAACGAACCCTAAGTCCGATTGAGTTGAAACTTGGTATGTATCTAAGTCGGGAAGTGTTATATCAAAAAATTGCAATGACGTCATCATGACGTCATTCCTTGATTTTTTATGATTTATTGAAATTTTGGGCCATTAAAGTTCTTTTAACGATTTCTTGTAAACGAAACAAGATATCTTTGAATTTCTTTTTGATAATTCTTCAGCATACACCATAGATGAACACTGCATAGACAAAAATTCGGTGACGTCATCATGACGTCATAAAAAATGCGATTTTTATGACACATAGTAGGAACGGCCGATCGCCTTGAAAATTGGTACATAGGTGGATTGGAGGTTCGGAATTGTAATTCTGAAGTTACGTCAAGACAGCGTCATTTTTTTATTTTTTATGATTTTTTAAAATATTGTTCACGCTATAGCCCATTGACTTGTACAGGGCAAACAGGAAGTAGCTCCTCATTTAAAAGTGGTAATAGCTGTGATCATGATTCTTTCACCAAAAGTCAATGTTATGCAAGGTCTTTCATTGTGACACATTGCTTGACCTCTGTGACCTCTACTTCCGGTCAAACAGGAAGTAGCTCCTCATTTAAAAGTGGTAAGAGGTATGATCATGATTCTTTCACGAATAGACAATGTTAGGCAAGGTCTTTCATTTGTGATACATCGCTTGACCTCTACGACCTCTACTTCCGGTCAAACAGGAAGTAGCTTCTGATTTAAAAGTTGTAAGGGCTATGATCATGATTCTTTCACCAAAAGTCAATGTAAGGCAACGTCTTTCATTGTGACACAATATTTGACCTCTTTGACCTCTACTTCCGGTCAAACAGGAAGTAGCTCCTCATTTAAAAGTGGTAAGAGCTATGATCACGATTCTTTCGTCAAAAGTCGATGTTAGGCAAGGTCTTTCTTTGTGACACAAATATGACCAATTCACGCGAGTTTATGATTAAAGGTGCAAACTTCAAATGTATAAAACATAAGATCATAATCAACTGTCTTTGTGTGTATAAGGTTATGACAATTTGTTTTCAATAAAAGCGGAAACGGAAAAGCGTTGTGTTCTGTTTTCAACAGACACAATTTCTAGTATTTTTTTTGAGTTTGTTCTGTGGCCCATAGACTTTGTACACAGATTTTTCTGCGCGGCACTTTGGTTACTTTAAAACAGCCGATCTTAACCAAACTTGGTCTGAATGAAGTCCATAAAGGGTAGTTGTGCCCCGAAACTTTTCACTATCATGACGTCAAAACTTGATTTTATATGATTTTTTAAAAATATTTTATAGCCCGTTCACTTTGTACACAGATTACGTGAACGTGGTCGTTGTACAAAACTTAAAGCTCGATCAATTTCCCATACACTATGTACAGTGTACATGTAGGCCTACGGACGCAATTCACTGTGTATAACATACAATGCACATGTCCGATTCCGTGACACAAAACGTCGTTTACAACTTGCCATAGTTTGCACGTAATTCCTTTTATATATCATTAAATACCAGCACCAAATCTTAATCGAAATGCTCTTGATGTAGGTTGCTCTGAGTACGTGAAAATATTGGTCATTAAATAAAACATACGATTTAAACAACATAAATACAAGGCGCGTTCAGATGTTTGATTGCCTGGATTATATATGCCGTTTTTTCATTTACTTCCTTATCATAGTTGCCAGCAAAGCAGCGTAAATGCTGATTTTGAGCCGTGTTTTGACCAGACAACCACGCACGCGCAGCAATCTACTTATACCGTTTTCAATACGTAAGGTTGCACCCAAGTAAATAAACTCCCGCGGACAACAGTGATAAATCCCCAAACTTCAAAAATCGTTAAAAAATATACAGAACTCTCACAGCTGTTCAAAATGCACAGAAAAATGATGATGAACATGCAACCTTTCATTTTCTTTTCATTTTATGGTAGGGTGACGTTTGAATTTTTGATTTATACTCATTCTCAGCTGACCACCCCTAAAACAAGGTACGGATCACTCCAGTCAAAGAAGCCATAAAAAAAAAAAAACATCCCTCTGCAAAGCGGCTGAAATAGACCCACTTTCTCACCCAATTGCATCAAAAATGGTCACAAATGGAAGCCCAGAGACCGGGCAGGAGGTCCAGTGCCATATTTCTTCAATCCTTCATTTTCATAGCTCTCACAACTCTCTTATTTCAAATATATTGAGTGCTTAACTTTTATTCATGAGCTCGGCGGACCCATTTTGCCACTACATGTATTTACTTGGCTGCACCCGTAATGCAGGATTCAGTTTTCCGAGCGCACGGTTTTGAATAACGCCCTCTTTTGATTAAAACGAGAAATCATTCCCGAAGACGATATCATTTATTTGCTGAATCAAACAACATCAGCGATGTGTATTTTATTTGAGAAATATATTATATCATATGCGGAAAAGCCATGTGTTCTGTTTTCAACAGACACAACCTCTAGTATTTTTTTTGAGTTTGTGCTGTGGCCCATAGACTTTGTACACAGATTTTTCTGCGCGGCACTTTGGTTACTTTAAAAAAGCCGATCTTAACCAAACTTGGTCTGAATGAAGTCCATATAGGGTAGTTGTGCCCCGAAACTTTTCACCATCATGGCGTCAAAACTTGATTTTATATGATTTTTAAAAAATATTTTATAGCCCGTTCACTTTGTACACAGATTACGTGAACGTGGTCGTTGTACAAAACATAAAGCTCGATCAATGTCCCATACACTATGTACAGTGTACATGTAGGCCCAGGTACGCAATTCACTGTGCATAATTATGTCCGATTGCGTGACACAAAACGTCGTTTACCACTTGCCATAGTTTGCACGTAATTCCTTTTATATATTATTAAATACCAGCACCAAATCTTAATCGAAATGCTATCGATGTAGGTTGCTCTGTACGTGAAAATATTGGTCATTAAATAAAACATACGATGTCAACAACATAAATACAAGGCGCGTTCAGATGTTTGATTGCCTGGGTTATATATGCCGTTTTTTCATTTACTTCCTTATCATAGTTTCCAGCAAAGCAGCGTAAATGCTGGTTTTGACCCGTGTTTTGACCAGACAACCACGCACGCGCAGCAATCTACTTATACCGTTTTCAGTACGTAAGGTTGCACCCAAGTAAATAAACTCCCGTGGACAACAGTGATAAATCCCCAAACTTCAAAAATCGTTAAAAAATATACAGAACTCTCACAGCTGTTCAAGTTGCACAGAAAAGTGATGATGAACATGTAACCTTTCATTTTCTTTTCATTTTATGGTAGGGAGACCGTTGAATTTTTGAGTTAAACTCATTCTCAGCTGACCACCCCTAAAACAAGGTATGGATCACTCCAGTCAAAGAAGCCATTTTCACAAAAAAAACCATCCCTCTGCAAAGCGGCTGAAATAGACCCACTTTCTCACCCAATTGCATCAAAAATGGTCACAAATGGAAGCCCAGAGACCGGGCAGGAGGTCCAGTGCCGTATTACTTAAATCCTTCATTTTCATAGCTCTTACAACTCTCTTATTTCAAATATATTGAGTGCTTAACTTTTATTCATGAGCTCGGCGGACCCATTTGGCCACTACATGTATTTACTTGGCTGCACCCGTATTTTCCGAGCGCACGGTTTTGAATAACGCCCTCTTTTGATTAAAACGAGAAATCATTTCCCGAAGACGATATCATTTATTTGCTGAATCAAACAACATCAGCGATGTGTATTTAATTAGAGAAATATTCTATATCATATGCGGAAAAGCCATATGTGCTGTTTTCAACAGCCATAAACTCTAGTTTTTTTTTATTCCACTTTTTTCCCATAGACATAACACAGGGTTTTTCTACAAGTCACTTCTACCCTTATTCCAACTCCGATCAACTTCATACTTGGCACATAGTTAGACCGCCACCCCGAATAGTGTCCCGCGTATGTACGTCATCATGACGTCATCACGTGCACCATGACGTCATCATAAAAGTGTAAATTTCAGGGCTCTTTATCTCCGGAACTGCATGTCCGGTGCAACTCAAACTTGGCATGCAAGTATATGGGGACATGTTATATACAAAAATTGCAGTCACGTGCTTATGACGTCATCGTGTGATTTTATACGAATTATTCAATTTTTGGACCTTTTCTTTATATCTCATGAACGACAAATCGTATTTTCGAAATTCTTTCGGTAAAATGTTTGTTAGGCTATAGGCACGTGCCATAAAATACCAAAAAGTGGTGACGTCATGATGACGTCATCAAAAAGCCGATTTTCTGATTCACATATAAGGGAATATCCGATGGTGATGAAACTTGGTGGATATGTAGGGAATGGTACTGGTATCCTAAATCTGAAGTGACGTCACGATGACGTCATCGGCTGATTTTTTATTGATTTTTGAATATTAAATTTTGCCATTTTTTCCCAGAAACACATATAAGCGAGTATCCGATCGTGATGAAACTTGGTGGGTAGGTAGGAAATGCTATTTCTATTCCAAATGTGAAGTAACGTCACGATGACGTCATCGACTGATTTTTTATTGATTTTTTGAATAATTAATTTTGCCATTTAGAGTCAAACATAACACAAAACACGGTTTTTGGAACTTTTTGGACCGCTGATATGGCTATCTATAGTAGTGCGCCAATTGTGTACACGTGAACGGAGCACGACATAGCTAGAAAATCACTCATTTTGTTTTTTCCACCGCCCATATGCACAACCATACATACTACGCACGCTGGTCTATAATAGACTCGGCTATTCAGTGTTTCTCATGGGCATGTGTATGTACACCAATCTGTATACAGTGTACGAGTATTGATGGACGAGTGACGACGCTCCTGATACATGTAGTTGTTTACGACAATTTAAACACTGCTATTTCTCTGTACTGGGCCAATTGCGTTCATGTTTGCTTTTCATATTATTTTTAAAACATACGCGAAACAGCTCAGTGTTTGTCAACAAACACAGGTCTAGTTAATATTGTATTGCTGTGATCCCCACATACATTAGCATGAAACAGGAACAGAAAAACAAACAGACAACCCGACGGGGAGACATACAGATAAAATAAAATAAAACAAATTCATAAAAAAGAAAGGTGTCTAGGTTGGTGTACAGTGTACGCCGTAACTTGAAAACTAGGAAATTTGACAGTGTTAAAAAAGAAAAAAAAAATCATGGAGACAGGCTATTCAGCTATTTCTCCTGACATTTCAAACAAAAAAAAAGAGCAAGAGTTAAGCAGACCGCCAGGTGTTCAGGGGCACGCAACTCACCGGGATTCTTTCACCCGGCTTACCGGCTCCCATAATAGTCCCCATAGGCTTACTGGCAAGCCGACTACTGCATATCCTCCCCACCAGAGACCTTAACCTGACATGCAAAGCTCTGAAGGACTAAGAGGGAGAAACAAGGCGGCCCCTGGACCATCGCGGTGCCAGGGTCCGCACATGCCATGTTCCATTCATTATCAGAGAGTCAGGATCGGAGAATCGAACCCAGACTGCCGGAGTCTGAGCGGTGGTACCATCGCTTATCCCACCGAGCCACGAAGCTTTGGTGAAATCGCAGCCCTTTCTTAAACTATTTATACCAGACAATTATTGATAGGAGTAAAACATTCAACAAAATTGCGGGCATCACGTCAGGGCTCGAACCCCTGACGTGATGTCCCATTCCCGAACCACTCGGCCATATGAAATGTATTGACGGCGTCATGGAATCTAGCCGTGAAGTGATTGTCAATGCCTTATTCACCTAAAATCACTCAAGCGTGAATAAAGACAGTCTCAATGGTCAAACATAACCTGTAACACGACAAACGACATTCGGTATTAAATCTCCCGGACTTTGATTAGGAAATTCACAAGTGACAATTAAAGTGCAGCGACTTCAGGGCATGAATTCATCAAAATAGCTCAAAGTGAAACGAAACGAAATAGTATTGGGGACTTTACAGTGTATTACCCCCATCCCGGCCCCTGCCCGCCAAAGGCCGCGGTCCCAACAGCCCCGACCCCAACCCTAACGCTTACCCTATTATGGCATAATTGTTATGGTCAGCGCTGAAAAAATGCGCATAAACCTATGGTGTTTTTGTTAGGGCCCGATCACTCAATATGCAACTGATAAATTAATGAAAAATAAACAACAGTAAAACGTCAGCGGTTCAATAATGTATGTATACTTGTACGTATGTTCACGCCTACATCAACAAAATGACAGCAGCCTGAAATAACTCAATTTGTTACGCAGCGTCAACAGACTGACTTTGGAAAGTATGGGAACGAAATAACTCTAAATGTTTTTTTGTACCTCTCTCCAACTTTTTTTTGGCCGTCCCCTTAAGGTCGCCGTAACTTATACTTATAGAAAATGTCGTGTGTGATGAACGCAAATGCAGCCCATTGAAAAAAAGGTTGCGATTTATTTCACTGGTATTTTGCTAGTGTTCCGTACGATACAAAAATGTGTGCTAGGGATACTGCATGGAGTCGAAAACGCAATACATTCATCATAATCTTTATAAGTTTTGTATCGGAAAAATTAATATAAATAAATTCGAATTTTCTTTCGCGTACTTGTAACTGGGATCGAGTTTACCGAGTCACCGGCGCACCCAGGATTGTGTCTTGGGGGGGGGGGGGGGGGGGGGGGAGGGGGTGGGTGTGGCTCAAAGAAACATTTTGTGACTCCTCCTGAATACCGTACGGTATTCAGGAGGTCGCCGGTTCGAATCCCGCTCCAGTCAAATTTTCTTTGTTCACTTTTCAATAAATAAATCTGTGAAAGTTTCAGTCCCATTCTGTGCCAACTCTTTGAGAAAACGGCGAAAAACGTCGACGGTATTTGTTATATCTTTTCACAGTTATTTTTATCTTGTGAAGATTAAAAATGATGCACACTTCACGCATGAATGAATAAAGACAATGTGAAGCAAGGCTATCAAACGGCGTTTGCAAAACGATAGCTAAATTTCAAAGAAATAATCACACTTCTGGGAAGTACATTTTCTGCCCTCTCAAATGATACACGTACCTCAGTCAGCAAAAATTAGCATAAGGCAGGAAATGTACTTTCTAGATATGTGGAAAGTACATTTTTTGCTCTCTTAAAATGATACACGTACTCCAGTCAGCAGCATGGGCAGAAAAATGTACTTTCTAGATATAAGATTTATTTTATTTTATTTATTTATTTATTTATTTTTATTTATTTTTTTTTTGGGGGGGGGGGGGGGGTTCATTGCCGATGAACAAACGACTGTTTGGAAGCCTTGCTTTGTATTGTCTTTATTCATTCATGTGTGAAGTATGTATCATATGAATGGTTTAAAATGAAAGATAACGACAAAGGCATGGAAGCAGGTTCGAATCCCGCCGAAGTGCCATTTCGACTTTTTTTCGCACATAGGTGGCTAGGTACTATAATAATGTGTTTCAATTTGAAGGATGTGGCTTATTTGATATATTGAACAGGTGAAAGAAAAACACTACAAAACGTCGGATTAATTCGTAACCTTTTATATGTACAAATCAATTGTCATAGATTTTCGTCTGTTTCAAGCGACAACAAATGTGACTGTTGTTTATGCCACTAAGATTCTGTATCATTCGACAAACCATATAAATGGGGATTTATTGGTGCAAGTATGTTCCCTTCATTTAATGTGTAGACGTACCTGGTATGTGGATAAGGCACCGAGGACGAACGTACATATGATCCGCCTGGAAAACTTAAATCCTGGAGGAAAGACAAGGAAGAAAAAGTCGATCATCCTCTACGGAAATCTCATCCATTCCTATTGCTTCTGCTGTTTGCTGTTTTATTTCTTGCTTAACATTTATTGATGTATTTTGTTTAATTTGTTTTGCTCTTTTACTCTTAGGTTATAATTCTAATGTGATCGTTTTATTACTGATATTAAGCTGTAACGAGATTTGTTTTGCAATAGTAATAAGATGTACCTTGCTTTATCGGCTTTGATCTTAAGTTAATACATGTGTAATGCTCTATATTTTTTTTTTTCGATATCAACTTGTTGTAAGTACAAACAATTGTTTTTAATATTTGATTTTGTAAGTGTGAATTTAAACCTAACCATTATTCATCTTGCCTCATGTGTATTAATCTTAGGCTAAAATACTTTATAATGTGTTTTATAATGGCTATAAACTTGTAGAAATTAGCAAGATAGAATTTTAGATTGTTCTTTTTTATGTCATTTAATAATTTTTGTTTTTATCTTACTTAGTGGAAAGCGCCCTTATCTTTGAATTTGGCGCTATATAAGATTATTATTATTACCTCAAACTCGCTTACTAGGAATGGTGGGAAATTGTCAAATACTAAACCAGACTTTTTCCCGTTGGGAATAAAACTCAGAGAAGGGCACATGTTCAGCTTCAAAATCGTTTTTCTTTTTGTAACTGATCTTTATTATTCTTACCAGGAGCATCAGCGATGAACTTCCTCCGCAGTCGAACCGTAAAGGTAACATTTACCCTGCAAGAAAAGAATCCAGGTTTCTTGTCAATTTGAGTGTCATGTACGTAGTCCAACTATTCTGGGGAAAAAATCCCCGTAAGAAAAACACGCTAGCCGAAGATTGTTCCGATATTGTGTCCTAAAAGTTGGAATAAACACGTAGGATCCCGATTCGGAAATTGAAATTGCACATGGTAATTAATCAGCCACTTGTTGGCGTCGAGCTCTGAAGTACTCATATCTCTTTTCTATGGCTGACCAAAACACTGCCCTCTCTTGACTCCTTGTGCTAATAGTGAGTTTTGGAGACTTTCTCAAAGCTCAGCTCAGGCTCCGGCTCCATTTCGTGAATCCATTCTAAAAATACGGGTATCAAATTATTGACTTTTGGCTGCGGTTTAGAAGTAGAATCTCTGGTTTGAAAAAGTATTAAAACAGAGCTTCAGATTCAATGAAAAACCAAAACCTATATTTTTATCATTATGGATGACAGAGACGAAGCCGGAGCCGGAGATGGAGCTGAGCTTTGAGAAAGGCCGTTGGTGTTTGGCACTTACTCAGGTTTGGGTGGAGAAAGCAGATACTTGACTCTCTGGTGAAAGTGTGTCTGTGTAAAGGGATCCTCCTTGTTGTTATCTGTCGCCGTTACGACTCCAGGCGTCTTTTTTCAAAAAGTGAAAAATCGTGAAAAATTACAAATAAAGTTGCAAAAGATTTTATCACAAACCATACAAAAGTAATGACATATAGATGGTACAGAATGAGCTTTATTTCAAGCACTGTTACAATGTTGGAGTGAAGTCTTAATGGTCTTGTACAGCGGAACTTACTGTGGAAAACCATTGGCAAAAGCGTAAGTACAATCCATAGATGAATCTGCATAGGAGTGCCAGGTAGATTATAAACACAGGGGCAAACACGGCAATCAGTGAACGTCCTTCAAACTGCCGTGGAAAAGAAAATAGTAATATTGATTAATACAAATGAATCCCGCTCCAGTCAATTTTTCTTTGTTCACTTTTCAATGACTAAACGTAAATATTGTTATATAAGCTGCCATCTTTCCTGTTGGCATGAAGATGCTGTTGCTGTTGGTGTTACCGTCGTTATTGCTGTTGTTTTTAACGTTGCTGCTGATGAAATGCTGCTGTTGTACTACTGCTACTGTCAATGCTGTTGATGGTGCTGCTAGTACTATTATAACGGAGACAGATTCTATACTTTCGCTTCTATAGCAATATTAATGAACTTACATCGCCGGTAGAACATGACGCAAGCACTGATATGTAGAAGACACTCCTGTGTGAAAGAAGATATCATATAAATGATTTTATGAAATCGACACAAGTCATTCCACGCAGGTATGATTGCCTACCAAACTGGGTAAACAGCTCTAATGACTGGAGATCGGGGAATAAATATTATTTCCATACCTCATAAATATTCATGACCTAGAGCCAAATACCAATTGGTCTATTCACCATCACGTGCCAGTGAATATATTTGCTGATCACCAGCGAATATAGGCCGGGAAATCTCCAAAAGAACTATTACACAACTTACATCTCACTGCGCTTGGAACATCTCACTTGTGATTGGCATCTTAGGCAAAGTTTGGAAGGCGCGTGCGTGAACTTCGCCCTACATGAAGTTCACGAAAACCAACGTTTTGCTGCATTTCTCGACGAAATGTTGGACACTAAAGAATATTTATGAGGTATAGTGAAACAATATCACATTCGGGTGCACAGTCGATTCTAGCTTCCCTCTGTGTTAGAACTTTACAAACTTATAGTTTGTCAACTTCCACCCTTAAACCATGTCATATCTGTATATTATTATTAGAAACGGTTGGGAAGAGGTACATTTTTAGTTCATCCATTTATTTCATCAATAATCTATGCTCATGCTTGTACCACCTGGCAATAGTATTAAAAATCCTCCGATCAGAGCAACTATGTATAACCATGCGCCAATGACGGATTACAATTTGCACCTACATCAATCTAACAGTAAAAAAAAAACCCATATACTAGCCGGAGATAGATGAAGCTTACCAACAACACACGTAGACCAATCCCAGTGTGTTTCCAAGCACCACGTGATCAGTGCTCAAGCACAGTAAGAGTGGATAGTATGCAATGCAGATCTCCAAAATATTCAGCAATGTGATGAATATACGAATGGTACCTACAGGTCCAATAAAACGAATAGACTATCAACATACAATGGCAAATGAAGAATGTGACCTTCATTGCATTGCATATACAAATGTACATATACATCATAGAGTTATATTAAGAAAACTAGAGGGCGCACATCTGATTTGTCGCGTCACGAATTGAAGAATTGGCCGCCATTTTTCTAAGTGGGCAAAAATGGGCATTCATGGGGTTATGTTTACGTTTCGCGTTTGGCTGTGACGTGTGTTTGCATTATGATTATGGCTTGATATGCCCAAAAATTGCGCAGCCTTTGGCTGCAGGAATCGGAGTAATAAGACCAACAACGTTTCATTTCATAAGTGAGTAGTACTGCTTAGTCTAACCTAAATATCATTAAATTTAGTCGATTTTTCATGGAGTAAGAAGGGGTTAACGTTACTTTAGGCCTATAAAAAGGCTTTAGGAATTTGTGCTGCTCATATTTTGTATTTTATTACTTAGTCGACTCTGGATCTGGATTTGGATCTGGATCTAGGTCTGGATGTTTACTTCGGCAAAGCTGGTTCCCGCATCATGTCAGAGGTTGAAATCATCCAGGTAACTTCAGGAAATGATCAAATAATGAAAGAAACAGGTCAGATCATCCTTGAAAAGTTGCCACCACCTTCCTCATAGTGTTGCCACTTTATTTACCGGCACAATGAAGCGGAACATCGCATGGACTACCGTATTTCATTCGTTGTAACTAATTCTTTTTTAAACTAACTTCTTTTTACAAATTTATTTTTACTAATTCCAGATGCAAAATTAAAGATAAGATACAAGATCCAAGTTTCAAGATCCAAGTTTCAAGATCCAAGTTTCAAGATCCAAGTTTCAAGATCCAAGTTTCATGATTCAAGATCCAAGATCGACGTTTCAAGATGGAAGATTCTTCAGGGTTACCACCACCAACAAAATGGCCCTTTTCAGGACCACCAAATCATCCCAAAAGAGATTTATATTCAAGTTTGTTGATTACTGCCAAAAGATGAAATCCATTTTCTTTTTTTCAATTTCATTTTTTAGCACTCTCCTTCAAGAATACAGGTCCAGATTTCAGGAATGGCAACATGACTCAAGATTCATGATGCAAGATGTCACTCAGATGCAAGATTTAAAGAAATAACTACTAACTAGATTTTACAAAAAATGTATTGTCATTGAAAAGTGAACAAAGAAAAATTGACTGGAGCGGGATTCAAACCGGTGACCTCCTGAATAGTGAATACCATACAGGCGCTCTACCAACTGAGCCTTCCAGCCCTACGTTGATGGTGTCGCTAATTATCTCTTGTTCATCTCTTGTAGTCTATTATCTTTGTTCATTTGGCAGTGAGAAGGCATGAGAACGAACTTTACCACGAATATTATGAGTGCGAGTACCTGAGCACTTTTCCATGAGTGCGAGTATGAGTACGAAAACAGGAATTGACAAAGTTCATCAATGTAAACACATAGGCCTAGTGAATCCTTGTACTGGTGAGCTAAAACAATTACCGGTTCATAATTATAAAGTGTCTGTATTCATGGACATAGAGCTATGTATATGTAAACATTGCTGAGATAACTTATGTACATTTTTAGCTTGTCAAAATAGTTTGTTCTTTCCCAGTGTGTTGATCTTTCATATACTGTTTCGACTTGTTAAATTAATTAACTGTGAAGAGCAAGTAATACTGTAAATAATTAGCTGTTTCGCAGTTCAGATAAAGGTGCACTTGCTTTTTGGCGAAGTGCTGCGAAGCAGTGCGAGTTAATATACCGACTTCCGTCTGTCCGTCCGTACGTCATTTTGGCCACTCCAGAAGCATATTAGTTTGTCACGATTTATTTATTTTAATGTATATATAAAAACTGGTTTTTGTCAAAGAAATGCAGGTATTCGTGGGCGAAAATATCAAGAAAGAAACAGCAACAGTCATCTGTGAAAATTTCCAGTGTCATAAGGTGACTATACTTTTGGAGAAAACAGTGGACAAAATGCACACGGTATTTCAATATATTGATTCAGAACTTGCAGAAAAGTCGAAAATCGCAAGTTTCCGTATTGTGCCAGTTTGTGGCTGATTTTATTACTTGGATCCGTAGTTGTAATCGAGTACAACAAATAGCGGTTACGCCTCAGTTCCATCCCACATTTCTCTAAACTATACATGCACGTGACCCAAGATATAAAAACCCGATACCCTCCTTGTTTCAGATTAAGACTGACAATTAAAGAAACGATATTATCGACGCGCAATCGAGTTATGACCGGCCCTCGACTTGAAAAGTTGCATATCCTAAACTAAAGCTGAATTCGAGTGGAAAGGGGCAGTTTTAATGTAAAGGATTTTTTGTCAATTATTGCAATTTTTTTCAAATTGCACTAGTTTATACCAAAAACAAACTATTGATGAGTAGTATTCATGACGATAAGGCCGAAACTCCCAAAAAGATTGGAGAAAATCGACTTTTAGTAATGCGTTTTCTGAGCGCACTGTGTAAAAGAATAAGCACATCCGGGCATTGTACACGGTTTTGCCCACTTAGAGACGCCATCTTTGATTCCCCGTGTGTTGCCGAGAGCGCGTCACACACGGCACGGTGAGTGCGCACTCTAGTTTTCTAATATAACTCTATGATATACATATATGTAAAACTGAACTGGTGTCAATTTGAACTGCAAGGCCCAATATCTGTATACTTTTTAATTGATGGCAATAAACTATAATTATTACAACAACCCATTCATAGGGCTTTTACGAAACCTAGCTTGAGGCTAGGCTAGGTATTATTTCGCTACCGCCATTAGAGGCCCATAAAACTAAACGAGGGCATTGGGCCACAATGACGAAGCCAAAGAAAGGCTCCAGCTTCGCCATATATCTCAAGCTCTTCATTTCATTAAGGACACAAAATGGCGGTAGCATAATAAATCCCAAGCTTATAGCTTTAACCCCCTTTTCGTAAACGCCCATAGTTTCTGTCTTGAGTTTGGTTTTAGAGCGCATCACGTGACATATTATGTCATTTGTTTTTTAACAAATGACAAATTAACAAAAAGGTTACGTATTATCCCAAAGCAACCAATTTACCATCCCCTAGCAACCAACGTACTATATCGAGCTTCACGGTACCCAGGTGAATAATTTATTTCAGTGCATAACATACAGCACGTATGGTTAAAAACAAAAACACCTCAAAGTTAGCAGGCTTAGAAATTTAGAGCCTACCTCGGAGCATGCTGGGTATAGCGCTGATATCAGGATTGTAGAACCATGCACCCGCAAATAAAAAAATGACGCAGGTAGACATAGCCGCGAAGGCACATGCAAATGACCAACGATCATCGTAAGAGTCGATCAGATTTACTGGACTGAAAGAGTTTAAGGCAAATGTTTCAAGAAATTGTTTTCATCACTTCTATTTGAATCATAAATTCTCACCTATTGACAAATTGATGTAAAACTGACTGTCAAAGATGAAGTGCAGGGGCTAGCTAATTATACAGTGTGTCCCCCAAAAGATTTTTTCAAAACATTATGAAAAGAAATTGTATGTATCCAGCTTTTTGATGTTTAGTCTATTGCGTTCAATATCTCCCAGGCCATGTTCTGACGACATTTCAATACAATCCATTCGTGCATCACCGAGCAATTACTTATTGTCTTGAAAAGTCAATTTTCCTGACATTACAATAATTGAGTGACAATGCTGGTCATCTTAACATTCTTAGTTGATCTGAAAATCTCTCGACGTGGCCGCCCACATTCACTACACACAGATCACCATAAGATGACCACAACTGTCACTCATTATAAAATGGTAGCAAAATGGACTTTTCAAGACAATCAGTAATTGCTCGGTGATGCATGAATGGATTGCATTGAAATTTGGTCAGAATTTACCCAGTGAGATAGTAAAAAATACAATTTCTTTTAATATTATTTTTTGGAAAATGGGTATCGTTTTTTGGGGGGACACACTGTATAATAGCTTATGAACAAAAGGGTTGTAATTATCCGATTTCACAAAACCTTTTATTGATCTCAAGTGTGAGTTAACCCTAATAAAGCAAAGTGTGATGTCACAATTCCAATTATAAAAACTAAAACTCAAATTAAGATTAATCTTAGTGTTTGATGAATTCTAGCCATGGTGTATTGTTCTTATAATTAAGTGTTGTTCTGTGTATAATCATTTCTTGATTTTTTTTTAAACAAACGTGTGCATGCTTGTCCATGAGGAATGACAAAAGTTATAAAATGAAACCTCCAAATAATTATGTGCACCAAAAAATCAAATCTTACCTAGGAATACTGGGCCTCATGTGAAAGTAGTGTGGCCACAGACGAACTCTCGGTTGTAAGAATGAAAATAGTATGATAACGAAAATCTGCAGATTGTAAAAAAATATATGTGCGGAATAAGTAGTATTATTTTTGCTCATTAACACATTTAACACATAGGGAGACCAGTTTTCGTAGGTCAGCGAAGATGATGGTGACCATGGTAATTAGGGTTACATTTGGAGGTCGCCTTAACGTCCTAGCTACCTTTTAAAGACATATTTTTACTGTCCAAATTTCTATAGCAGACAGGGAATGCTCTCAATATGAATATTATTTCAAGTTCATTGGTTTAGAGGATGTTTATAAATAGGTAAATTAAAGTTGTGTGCACAACCCTATGGACAAATCACCCTATTGCGGATCATGTTGTTTGTGGTGCATGCATAATGTATATAAAAAAAGGCGTTTATGTTGAGAGTGATTCAAAAACTGCGCGTAATGCAGACTACATGGTATCGGCACCAGACAAAAGTCTGTAGAAGAAAGATTCAATGCACACAGACAGAATGCAAACATCCCCATGATAAAAAAAAGTAAAGGCTGGTCATGAATGTTAAAGGTAGTATCATACTTTGGTTTTTGTCAAAGAAATACATGCAGATTCATGGGCTAAAATATCAAGGAAGATACAGTAACAGTCATCTGTGAAAATTTCCCATACGGTGCCCACTTTTTGAGAAAATCGTGAAAAACGGCTACACTATTTTGGTCGTGGTTTTACTAATTTCTGCATAAATACACCATTTCAGGTGGAAACATTTTAATGATAGGTTTCTACCAGCATCATCTTCATTCCTTGAAAGTTATACGTAAATCTGTGAACATTTCTGTTTTGGTCTCTTACCAAAGTATGGTATTACCTTTAATACTCAATGTGCAGGTATTACGACGGTGGCCCCTCAGCACCAACCGCATGCCTCCCCTCACTACATAATTATGAGAAACCTAGCTATGGCCTAAGCCAAAGTGGGCCATCCCATTCGAAGATCCGGCCCAACCCCTACTCCACATTCCCAATCAGCTTGGCTCATTATAACTTTTAAGAGGAACTCCGTAGTTGTACTCACGGCTGGGATGAGACCGTATTCCACCCAGTATTCCAGTTGGTTAGCTGACACTCCACAGGCCGTCACGTTGCTGCAGTTGGGATATAGCAAAAGGATTTATGATTTTTTTTATCAGTATTGCTGATGAATATTTCTCAGAGTCCCGTCACCTCATCACTTTATCCCGACTGACTGGCAAATGGCGTAGCCTCTTGCTCTTGAGACGGGAAGATCTCATCTACCTACATGGCATCAAAGTATTTGTGGCAGATCGCAAGATGCCTTTTCCTATTTATAAACGCACTATTTTGATATTTCGTTTCCTTGTCTCTTTAGAAGCACTCTGAATCATATCATTTGATGTCATGGTAAGGAAACAGCGTCCAAATGTCAGGTTATGTCTCACCAATCTGGCATTAATTACATGTAATCAAGTGGTCTATATGCTTATTTCAATTCGTGCATATTCATATAAAGTGCCGTCTGGCATTTACGGTTTATTGTTGAAATCTTGTGTGTTTTTTTTTCCAATTCATCCAGAGCCATTGTCACATTACCCTGGCGAGGTACTACCATACTTTGGTAGTATACCAAAACAGAAATATTCACAGATTTACATTTAACTTATGCGGTATAAAGATGGCGATAACTTGAATAACGATGTAATGAACATAGCTACCACCTTAATCAACAAAATAGGTTATTAATGGCAATTGGCTATTTAACATATTATATAACCAATTTTCATATAGTCAGCGGAGGTGTGGCGACCATGGTACTTAGGGCGACATTTGAAGGTCACCTTAACGTCCTAGCTACCTTTTTAAGGCATATTTTTACCGTTCAAATTTTGATAC